>CALNXK010000036.1:1215000-1282500 GCA_942486035.1 Porites lobata
GCAGAAATAGTACGTCGCCCTTTTAAAGTTTTTAACTTTCACACACAAAGGACGGTGGGCATAGTAGCTGCCAGCCTTCAAGAACTTAAATGTAAAGCAAAGGCTAAGTTTGCCCTTAGTACCTGTCTTGTCTTCCTGGAAGATGGAACTGAAATAGAGGACGAGGAATATTTTTGGTTTCTGCAATATCAAAGTAAGCTGATTGTGGTCGGTACAGTTGACGGGATGGCAGGATCACAGAGTAAGCTCTTGGATGAACTACTTAATATTAATTTTAGACTGCGAACAGTCTCTCTTTTTCTTCAGATTTAGTAAGGGGAGTGCACGTGCACGTGAGCGTTGAGCGAGACGCGAGAAACGAGGGTGGCAGCCGGTCTCCCGCCTTCAGTAACACGTGTGGTCATTTGCTTGTCTCGGGTGCTTTGCTCAACGGACCAAGAAAAAAGAGAGACTGCTCGTAGTCTACTGAATATTTAGTTTCTGATCACTTTTTTAATGTATGAAAATATACTTAAACTTTTAACTGAGGATGCAATGGTATCAGTTCGTTTTGCCTGTTGATTCACCCAAAACCGTTGCTTAGAAATGGTTTAATTTGTCTGATGCTACCTAAGCAATAAGCAGGTATGCACATAATTTAGAATGAGCAAATATACGTTATCAGGTAGCTTGCACAACAGGCATTATATTTAGGGGCACTCTGGTGTGTTGTAATACTAATGATAATTTAGAATTCATATTGTGCAGTTTTCGTTATGAGATGATCAACTGCACATTACAACAATACATAGAATAAAAATAACTAAATGATGAATAAAAATTACATCATGTTTTGTGTATAATATTAAAAAACCTAACCAAGAATAAAAAGCCTTACTTAAACGTACGTCTTTAAAACTTTTGCTTAGAAAAATTGAATAAAAACTACATAGTAGTTTCAACAAAATTATATGACAAGTATCATCTCTCATGAAAGCCCTTTAAGGGTTAAGGATTCAATGGACAGAGGACAGCAGTGACCAAAGATGGGGTCTTAATTTTGAATTTTACAGTCTGTTAACAAATTTTGGGACAGCTGATACTTGATAGCATTTTACAAGGAGAAAACTGCTCAGCTTGTCAGTTTGCTCCTCTGCCTTTAAGTTAAAAAAGAAATAATAATAATAAAACAAAAAAAGCTGTAACAAGAAAAATGTTAAAAGGGGCTTCCCTAAAAATCTGCTATACAAGTTATAAGGATGCCAAAGAGAAATGTAAATAAAGCTGTTTATATTGTAACTGGGTATATATATTACAGTTCCAAAAGCAAGGCCTTCTGCATTGTACCCTAATGTGTTTAATAAATTATTTTCTGTTCAAACAGACCCAGCTCACAGTCAATCAAGTTCAGAGAGCATGGTGTTTGGATAATTACACAGATGCTGGGGTCAAGATGAGACAAGAATAACTAGATAGGAGCTTAGCTGAGACTAAACACAAGATTAAAGAAGCTTGCAAGCAGGAACTGAATAGGCAAACAGTGTTGAGGAAGATATTGTTTTCAAAACTGTTAGACATGCTCATAGATTTAACATACGGTATTCATAATAAAAGTAGGACTGCCTAGTTGAAGAAAGCCCCAAATGACATAATAAATAATTTGTTAGAATAATGTAAAACAGGACTGCTGTATTAAAATTTGTGTGGTAAAGCTGTCTTGGTGTAAAGTGTGGAAGTCCCACAGAGTTCATGAATGGCATGGTTCCCTAGGGTACCTCGCAGGTTTAATTTAACCTCGGTTAGTAACATCTGCGAAGCAGCGCCAAGATGCATGTTTGTTCTGGGCCCTAATAGACTTGATTAACATTTTTTAAACAGGCCAATCATGGCGTGTACTCAAATCTTGGTGCAAAGGTAGGGGACTAGAACGAGGATTTAGGCGCTTATTCGCAGACAGACTTAACCAGAGTTTAGTTTCATCTGTGGTGCCATGAGGATGCCTTACTGCACAGGTATATCATCCTATTCTATTCAGCTTTATACCCTATATAACTGTCTTTAGGCCAGGCAAGTTTCTCTGCCAAAGATATTTTTTTCATTTTTGCAATACAAGTTAGTAACAATGTTATTAGTCAATTTTAAAGCTAGGCAAGACCCTCCTCCCACCCATTGTCCATTATTTTTTTCCTTTAGAGCCCTTTTTATTTTCAAGCTAAACGGCGCCTTCAAACAGCGTCTCTACTAGATTTGCGCATGCAGGTCAAGCAGAAAAGCTCTTGCATGACTCAAAGCAACTTCTTTGCAGACCAGCAGCTTACGTCAGAGAAATATAAGCAAAAAATCAACAATGATCACAAAGCACCGAGCGAGGGTTAGGGTGGGGGGGGCTCATCAAGTTAGCATTAGGGGGCTCGCCAAATCAATTGACTAGTGTGTAACCGTTGAACGTGGAGTTTTCCAACCAACTTACCTACGATTTTCAGAGGTTGACTTTTTATATTATTTTTATAAGATATTGCGATTATTGTGTAACAAGATCATATGAAAATCATTCCGCATAAGAAAAAATAACGTTCCCTAGAATCTTCTAATAGAGAACTTAAGCAAAGGCGTTTTTTAATATGAAGGACGCACGTTAACCGGAAGTGAAAACTAAGTTCCTTTTAATACATGCCTTGACGCTATAAAATTTGTATCGCTTACCGTATTTATTCGAATAAGCGTCCACCTCGAATAAGCGCCCATCCTAAAGGCAGAAAAAGTTAATAAGCGCCCAGCCTCGAATAAGCGCCACCCCTCCTCCTCCCAATCAAACTCAAATAAGCGCTCACCCCCACCCCACCCACTTGAGTGAATAAATTCTTTTAAGAGACTTCCCCGAGGACGGAGTTTTCTTCAGGGTATTTTACAGAAACCTTGCGTTGTTACTTCTTCGCGTCTTGTTATTAGCATTTATTGTTTTGTTGCAAAATAAATATACTACACTTGCTGGAAATGTTAAAAATTTAATAAGCGCCCAGCCTCGAATAAGCGCCCACTCTCAAGGTCCAAAAAATTAATAAGCGCCCAGGGCGGTTAATCGAATAAATACGGTAGTTTAAGAAAACAAAAGTCCACTTCCGGTTGGCGTGCGTCGTTCAAAAACGTCTTTCCTTAAGTTCCCTAACGAAAGAACGGCTGCTTCATGCCACGGCCCGTATTTATCAAGAGAGGACATATCCTCCTTGCAACATCAGATTCGCGTTTTTAAGGAAACCAAAGGCAACCGCGAAGCGAGCGAGGAGCGCGAGACACGCACGAAAGCGAAACGCGCACAAAAGCTCTACGCTCTCTTCCTGATTCGTTCGACAGAAGAACGCGGGGAAAAAAACGCCTGTTTGCAACGCAGGCTAAGCTGACCTAGGGTTGGTTAAAAAGGCTTCTACAAAACAAAGACGAAACTGAACTGCCGTATTCTTAAAGACAAGACCTAGCCTGCGTAGCAAGCGTTTCCTCGCGAGTTCGTCGAGAAAGTTGGGACGAGAGCAAAAAAAAGTAACTCGATTGGAAACCCTTGCTACGCAGGCTAGACAAGACCATATCGCGTCACCTTTCATTGCCACTTGCGTGTAAGCCCGAATGGAAAGCTTACTCTGAGGTTCTACCCAGCCATTCAGACTATAATCTTCTTCACCGGCTGAACCGTCCTTTCGCGTCAAATGACATAAACGGAAAGTTTGTCCGTACAAGAAAATCCTACACGTTACAAACGATCGACAGTTGCTTTTGGCGGCAAAATAATAAACATATCATTAAGCCTATTCACGAAGTTTGAAAATAAAGGAAAAAATATCATTGAAATTGGTCATGATTTTTATGACATTTGGTGGCTCCTAAAAGAGCCGTTTGTTTTAGCGGTAAACCCACAAAGTGAGTTTACTTGCTGCTGGTGTACTTGGTCACAGCCTTGGTTCCTTCACTGACAGCGTGTTTGGCCAGTTCACCGGGCAGAAGCAGCCTGATGGCAGTCTGGATCTCGCGGGAACTGATGGTTGATTTCTTGTTGTAGTGGGCAAGGCGGGAAGCTTCGGTGGCGATGCGCTCGAAGATGTCGTTCACAAACGAGTTCATGATGCCCATGGCTTTGCTGGAGATACCAGTGTCAGGGTGAACTTGCTTCAACACCTTGTAGATGTAGATGGCATAGCTTTCCTTTCTCTTTCCCCTCCTCTTCTTCTTTCCATCAGATGGAGCCTTTGCTTTTCCAGCTCTCTTCTCGCCTTTCTTACCTGCAACTTTGGGTGCCATGTCTGTCGATCAGAATGGAAGTGAATGCCCCAGGTTAACACAGAATCTATTTATAACAAAATCACTAGGGGATCAATTAACATGCGGATCGAAATCCTTAAGTTTTAATTGGTTATTCTATTTTAATATCAATATGCTTTCCGCATACATCATCATATTTCAATAACCACTGAAAACTTTTAAAGCGTGATTGGTGCGTTTCGATCCTATTCAAAATTTGCCGCGCGTATAAACTCTAAAGTTTTTAGCTCAGGGTTTATTCACTCGTGCATATTGCAGCTCAACTGTTGATTTGAAAACATGTCTGGTCGCGGTAAAGGAAAGGCAAAGGGCACCAAGTCCAAAAGCCGATCATCCCGAGCAGGACTTCAGTTCCCTGTTGGACGTATCCACCGTCTTCTTCGCAAAGGCAACTATGCTGAGCGTGTTGGCGCTGGTGCTCCAGTCTACTTGGCTGCGGTGCTTGAGTATTTGAGCGCTGAGATCCTTGAGTTGGCGGGCAACGCTGCTCGTGACAACAAGAAGACTAGAATCATTCCCCGTCACCTTCAGCTTGCTGTCCGCAACGACGAAGAGTTAAACAAACTGCTCGCCGGCGTCACCATCGCGCAAGGTGGTGTTCTTCCCAACATCCAGGCTGTTCTCCTTCCCAAGAAGACTGAGAAGAAGGCGAAAGCTTAAACACTTCTTTCCTGATTTCAAAAACAAACGGCTCTTTTAAGAGCCACCACATATTATAAAAGTCATGACCATAAAGAGAACTATATATGAACTCAGTAGATGCTCCCTAGTTCGAATAAGTCAATGACTTCACACTAACTTCTTACGTTTAAAACGACCATCACAGTCTGCTTTGTAGTTTCGGGTATGCATAAATTTTTTGAACGAGTAGCAATTGGCCGAACTATAAGATCAGTGAAAGATGACTAGACTAAAGTAAGTTCGAAAACTGGTTGATGATAATGCTAATTTCTGATGTGTGGTACGGTTAACGTTCCAGAACCCTGACTTGTTTTTCACTCTCATAGTTTCGGTGAAGTCAACCGTTACAACGAATGCAAATCAGTTGTTACCGACGCGCGCAATTTAGATAAACGGCGTGCAGTTGATTGCTTTTAGGCAAGAAGTAATTATCCTTAGAAACTCGACAGCAAAAATTACACAAGAATAATAGCGATTATTTCTGAAAGTTACTTATATTCCAAAATTTAACGTAAATTCTTTTACTACTGTAATCTTTCTTCAGTGCCCCAACTAACGAGAAGTTTATATTATGACAAAGAAAACACTTTATTGGTTATGACTTTTAGAGATTTGGTGGCTCCTAAAAGAGCCGTTTGTTTGAGTGTGTAGCTCAAAGATCTAGCCGCCGAATCCGTACAGAGTACGTCCTTGGCGTTTCAGAGCGTACACCACATCCATGGCGGTCACCGTTTTGCGCTTGGCGTGCTCGGTGTAGGTCACAGCATCACGGATCACATTCTCAAGGAAAACTTTGAGAACACCACGAGTCTCTTCGTAGATCAGGCCAGAGATTCGCTTGACACCGCCACGGCGAGCAAGACGACGGATAGCTGGCTTGGTGATGCCTTGGATGTTGTCGCGAAGAATCTTTCGGTGACGCTTGGCGCCTCCTTTTCCTAGACCTTTGCCTCCTTTACCGCGACCAGACATGTTGAAACTCTTTCTCGGACAAGAAATAATAACTCAATACAAGAGTTTCTGTCTTTTTATACCAAGAAGAATGACCTCACGGAAAACAAGCTATTGAAGAAATAATTTCTCTTTCTTGATTGGTTAGAACAGACAAAAGAGTCAAGGGGTCAAATTAATTATTACCTTTATACTATTGCCTCACTAGACAAGTGCGAACATGTTGAAGGAAGCAAAATCACCATCATCACTACAACTCTTGCGATATAACTGTCAGACTGATTTTATGACGATAGTTTCTTACAATTAACAACGACAACTTAGGAATAATTGTTTTCTATAAATCAAAAGAACCTTATGTGACTTATAGCATCGCAATGCAAGCCTAGATCATAGCAATATTTTACGAGCAGTCTTGGTTAACCAATGAAATCGCATAGTTTATAACCAATCAGCAAAAAGCGCGCTAAGTATAAAGTATCGTGGAAGGAATATTACATACATTATTCGTTGACTTTTGAGGTAACAGAAATGGCACGTACAAAGCAAACTGCCCGTAAATCGACTGGTGGAAAAGCTCCACGAAAACAGCTCGCCACAAAGGCAGCTCGTAAGAGCGCGCCTGCCACTGGAGGAGTCAAGAAACCTCATCGTTACAGGCCTGGTACAGTGGCTCTTCGAGAAATCCGTCGTTACCAGAAATCCACCGAGCTGCTAATCCGCAAGCTGCCCTTCCAGCGTCTTGTGCGAGAAATCGCTCAAGACTTCAAGACCGATCTGCGTTTCCAGAGCTCTGCTGTGATGGCGCTTCAAGAAGCAAGCGAGGCTTACCTCGTTGGTCTGTTTGAAGACACCAACTTGTGCGCCATCCACGCCAAGCGCGTCACCATCATGCCCAAGGACATTCAGTTGGCCCGCCGAATCAGAGGAGAGCGTGCATAGGTGCATTGCCTCTAGTTCAAAACAAACGGCTCTTTTAGGAGCCACCACATCATTAAAAGCAATAACCAACAGCAGTATAAATTTTGAACAACCAATTTTCTATAAGCTCAAAAGCTATTGCAGAGTGTGTTACATATTACTAGCCAGATTTGTTTTCAACCTTTTGTTTTTCAAAGTCAAAAAGGAAAAGGCACCCCGAATTACGTTAAACAAACTGAAAATGATGTATTTTACGCGCATTTACTTTGTTAATCAAATCAGTAAGAACAATTCAAAGTTGTTTGATTATTATCATGAGCAAACGCCAACCTGAGCAAAAGCGTAATACAGTTTAGGCAGCACTGCACTTTGTTAACGTGCGAGCACTGAATTGAACAGTTTGGCAACGATTTGAATTTGCCGATAGTTTCGATACAATTTGATTCAGTCGAGCTGTAAATAGTTTAAAGCACTTCGCTTAAAGAAAGAAGAATATTCACCCCAATCAAGTTCCCCTTGTTGATGTTCACGCGCAAACTATACTACACTGCGTTAATTCAGTGCTTGAGGTTGAATCGAACACGTCACAGACAACCCACGCGAACGACTTGGTAAACGCTAAAAGCCATGCAAGAAAGAAACATCTGCTCTCGCGGGGTAGTCATCCTAGCGGAACTTGAGTCTTTTCGATATTACAAGGGCTTGAGTATTATTTTCCTGAAAATTTTAGATGCAATTTAACGTTTTAAGAAAGTGAGAATTTTCCTGATTCCTCCCTCCGTCACATTTTTAAATACGACAATTTTAGGTTTCCTTTTTCGGCCTACTTTACTTTGCGAAACGAAATGGAGCGAAGCGAAATGGAACGAAACGAAATGAAAATACCATATTCGACTTTCTCGCTGCGTCTAATCTGGGAGTAGATAGTATAAAAATGTGAAAAATTAAACTTCAGAAAATCGTAGCGAATTTATAAGACAGGTTTCGAGAATTGTACATTCGTTGGGTGCCCCTGTATTCAGTTGAAATCAGCTCTTGAATTCGGTGATGTTCATCGACTGTCTATTAAATCAGCCAGCTAATATCTAACGAAAAATAAAAAGTCTCACGACCCAAACGAAATTCACTGGTTTTCGATGAGAGAGAAGACCAAGGTAGGAGTAGTTTTCCCAATATAATGACCCTAAATGGAACCCCAATTCACTCATTTTCCTAACCCTAATCACTAAACTTCTGAGTCATTCGGCTTTCGGCGGCCATTCGACGTTCTGCACAAATAAAATGACCATGCTAGCCTTAAAGGCTCTCACTTCATGGCGGCAAACGACTTTGTCCTTGTTGTGTTAACGAAAGAGAAATTTAACCAAGTTAAATGAGAGAAACTGTAAAAACTACAGGCAGAAACTTGAAGTGTAGAAGTTTTACTATCTTCCAAATGTTTCTACACGAAAAGGAAGTCGCAGCCGCAAAAATTAGACGACTTTAAAGATAAAATTGTTTCAAGATTCACCGGAGCGAAAGGATAAAAGGTTAGATATAGTTTGCTACACGTACCTTAACTCGCACATATTTGTGGTAATCGCTTATGTTCAAGGCTAAGCTTTCAATCTTTTCATTCTAGAAGTAATTTATTTCTATGTTACAACACTTTATTTGACAAAATCCACAGAAAACTAGCACAGAAGAATCGTGCGCCATGTTCGATCATTGTCTTCTCAGTGGTCCGCATACAACTCATTTACATCACTTCGCAGTATTCGGGAGTTCAATCAGTGCTTTCGTATCCGAAGGTATCGGTTAAACTCCATCATGTCTGAAGTAGCACAAGCAAAGTCACCGGCTAAGAAGAAGCCACCTAAGCCTAAAAAGCCAGCTGATCATCCACCATACAGTGAGATGATCAAGGCTGCTATTGTAGCTCTGAAAGAGCGAGGCGGATCTTCGCGCCAAGCCATCGAGAAGTACATCAAAGCCAACTACAAGGTTGGCGAGGTCGGCCCACACTTGAAGACGGCTCTCAAGAGAGGAGTTGCTGGTGGAAAGTTAGTACACACCAAAGGCGTTGGTGCTTCTGGCTCCTTCAAGGTGCCCAAGGAGGAAAAGAAGGCTCCGAAGAAACCGGCGAAGAAGCCAAAGAAGCCCGCCGCCAAGAAGGTAGCAAAGAAACCAGCGGCTAAAAAGCCAGTGGCGAAGAAACCAGCGGCTAAGAAGAAGCCAGCCAAGAAAACAGCAGTTAAAAAGCCCAGTAAGAAATCGACACCGAAAAAGACTGCAGCAAAGAAACCAGCCGCCAAGAAAGCTACAGGAAAGAAGACAAAGAAGCCTGCAGCCAAAAAGCCCGCCAAGAAAACTGCCGCCAAAAAACCCGCTAAGAAGTAAAGCGCGACACTTCTTTACAAACAAACGGCTCTTTTAGGAGCCACCACATAAGAAAAAGCAATACCCAAACATTTGATAATGCTATCACTGTGTTCAAAGCTTTCGCGCGCGAATTAAAAAAAAAATGCGCTCCACAGGTAGCCCAATATAGCCTGTTCTCTTGCTTCGGATTTTTCGAGAAACGATTTTTGAAACCAAATTTTTTTCTGTTCTAGAAACACCTTTCTGGAGCTCAAAATACGTTTCTTCGACCGCTGCTTAGTAGCCTGAGTACCACTGCCCTTCACGTCTGATACTCACCCTGGCTACCTAGCAACTCAGCTATGGTCACAAAATGACAGTGCCTTTAGTATTAAAAGTTCAATGGCTCCATTGAAATTGGAAGTAGAGAATCTGCTGGTTGTTTCTCTGGTAACTTTTATATACTATATATTTTATATACTACGTACAGTCTCTCTTTTTTTCTTGGTCCATCAAGCAAAACGCATGATAAACACAAATGACCACGTGTGTGACTGAAGGCGCGAGACGGGAAAGGCACTCGTTTCTCGCAGCTGTGCCGCTCGACACTCACGCGCGCAAGCACTCCCCTCACTAAATCTGAACAAAAAGAGAGACTGCTCGCACTCTATTGTACTTCAAACAGTCTCAGCTAAAGTGAAAGAAATTATTACAGGAGATGCTTGCTACTCAGGGGAAAATAAAACAAAACTACAAGATTATGATGTGGAATGAAGCAAAATTATCAAGCTGGTCCCTTGTAAAATTCCTTGTGAAGAAGAAAATGACCACAGTAAAGTTTTTATAAGAAAACCCTAAGCATTGCTAATCCCTGGCAGGGGTTCTCTCAGATTCCAAGTGATGAGAATGTAATCTAATCCCCAGAGCTCCCATGTCCAATTGATGTTTTAGCGTAAGACAGAGGGAGATATGATTACAAGATTAACAGGAATGATTGAATGAAGACAACCCTCTAATAATAATTATTATTATCTTTTGAGAGTCAATGAAAAGTGATAAATTTTAACCATTTTTGTTGTACTTTGATTAGCAGCATTATGTGGCCTGGATACATCACAGGGCACCCACACAAGGTGTGTGTGTAACCGATTGTCATTTTATAGTAAATGTACTGGATTTACCATTTGCTTCACCTATAGTGATATATCGCTTACTACGCCTATAAATCAATATTAAATAAACGTTGAATTACCTTACACGTGTATGTAGTCGTCCTTTTGCCTCAAAAGCAGTTTTTTTAGTGATTTTGAAGCATTTTAAGTTCGCCGTTTACTGTTCCTAATAATAGAAGGACAAGGGAGGAATCCTTGTTTTGAAAGGGCTCCAGCGCCGGCACGAATTTCCCCCTGAAAATCGCACTGCTCTGCTTTCAAACTTCACAGCAACAGGTTGAAAGATTCACGCTTTAATTTCCTCATACCTTCCGATTGAAAATCCACCCAAAAGGTCCGAGCCTAGCCCTCAAAGGAACAGTAAACAGCAAACTCAAAATCCCTCAAAATCGCTCAAAAAAACCGCTTTTGAGGCGAAAGGACAACGATATACCACAAGTAAAGTAATTCAACGCTTATTTAACATTGATTTACATACATACTTAGCAAAGTATCATTATAGGTGAAGCAAAGAGTAAATCCAGTAAAGTCACAATAAAAAAAACAATCGGTTACACACACATTGTGTGAGCTCCCTGTCGATACATGGCCACTTTCATGCATCTTCCTTACTTACATCAAGCCACACACACAAAAATACTTGCCAAATTTTCCAACACCAAAAAACTGAAAGAAAATGCTTGCAATCCCCCCAAAATACAAAAAAATCCTTCAACCATCCCCCTCATTTGGAATCTGGAGTACCCCACTATCAATCCACAAATGATTCCCCCAGTGGGGTACCTTTAAAGGTATGATGAGCAACCCTTTCATTTTAATTCGGAGCATTTCCTCACAGGAAGGGTACTTATAAATTAAACCTTTCCCTGAAAAAAAAACAAGAAAATGGAAAGAATTAGCTGGTGTTGAGGAAATAGGAAAATCTTTTGGCATTTATCAAGAACACGTGCAGATACAAAATCTCTGAAAGTGAGACTGTGAATAAACGAGCGCATTAGGTCATATTTAAATGTTATTTTTGCACTTTACAAATAATAAATTATTATTACTATTATTATTGTTATTAAACTGTATAAGATGTAATAAAAGAATAATTCCTGTTCAGAAAGCAGAGTCTCATCAGGGAAGACTGGGATACATGATTTGCATTTCCAGGCACTTTAAATGAGCACTGATTGCCTGAAGCTGATTTGAACTCAGACCTTTACGACTTAAAATCAGTCTTTTTTGCTTTTGAAAACAATGAAAGAGGTGAATAGAAAATCATATCATGACTGTCTAATATTCCTGAGCCAACAGTGCAGACAATTTTGGCTGGCATGACGCAGGGGCACCCAACGAGGATTCAAAACCACTTAACATAGCATTGTTGAACGTAGTTTAGTATTCAAACAGTAGATTTGTATTAACATAGTCGTTAAAAATGGTTTTTATTTTTTAGATTTGGGAACTGGCTGTTCCAAAAATTCTAGATCTCAAATCGTCTTCCGAACAGCTAGATATTTTTGCCTAGCTATCTTGGGATTCAAAATTTCAGACATAATTACTGGCAATGTCACGTGAAAAATTCATCAATATTATAGGATTGGATGAAGGAAGATTTTGATTGCTATGACAGGACTGAAGAACTATTAAGACCCAACACGTGAAAAATTCATCAATATTATAGGATTGGATGAAGGAAGATTTTGATTGCTATGACAGGACTGAAGAACTATTAAGACCCACCTCACTTCATAACATAAAATAATGTGTTATTGGCTGGCTTACCATTATCCAATGCAAAGTTAAAGTGGTCGTATATTTTCCTTCATGACTTGTATCAGTACCAACAGTCCTCTATGCCTGTTATCCTCTTCACTTTTGAAAACTGCAAGAAATTTACGGTACAGTGGTTAAAAATGACACTTCGGATTTAAAGGACTATTTCAGGGGTAAGGCTATGTTATAATAATAATAGTTACACATCATTAAGTTAAAACAGAGCTGAAACTGAAGAGATCAAACGACATAATTCTCTTGGAAAAGAAAAAGGAAAACAAGACCTTTTTTCTAGACAACACAAGAAAAGTGAACTTAAAAAAAGTTTGCCCAGTTTTTTACAAGTTGGAATCCATTTCCATCCTGGTCACTTTAAGGTTAGAACAACAGCAATGTTAATTAATTAGGTTAACTACTCTTAAACAAAACTGGATTCATTATTTTTTACTTTCATTGATTCCAATGCCTTAATTTGGGGGGGGGAAGTTGGGGGGGTTGAAGGATCGCAAAAAGCCTGGTGGATCCAGAGGAAGGCCTGGGAGGCCTGGGGGCCCCCTTATTTTTAGACCAAACTGAGGTCTAAAGGGCCAAAAAGCATTTTTTTTGAGATGAACCCCCCCACTTATCTGAAGGTCTGGCTTGGGAATTATTCTCTGAATATTTTTTTTTGTTTCTGCCACTACCTTATGGTTAACCTGTGGGGGGAGGTACTGTGGATTTCAAGTGGGGATAATCGAATGGGGGCAAAAACCAAAACCTAAAAAAATCCCTAGGACTTCCAACAAAACCCGAAAAAAAATCCCTGGATCAAACATTAACTCCCAAAAATCTGTATAATGAATTTCCAAGCCTTAAACATTTCCAGAAAGCATTAAAAAATAAGGAAATAAATGTTTGTATTTGTTTATTCATCACACCATTTGAAGTTATCTGCTATGAATGTTCAGTTTGTTTGGAATACCCCAAAAAAATCCCTCAAAACTATCAAGCCACAGAAAAAAATACTTGCCAAAATTTCCTACCCAAAAAGTCCCCGAATAAAAAATTTCAAACCCAAAACAATCCTTCGATCATCCCTGTCACTTCAAATCTGGAGTACCCCCTCTGGAATAGTAAAATCAGTCTTAAATTATTAAAGACCACCATCTTTAAAAAATTAAGGTATTGAAGGAAATAGGCTTAAAAGGAATTCTCCAAATAATACTTGGAATACCTGTGATACAACAGGAAACCCACAAAAGATACTGTTCCCTCTTGAAAATCACTAGCTTGTTTGTACAGTTTTGTGTGATGCCTAAACAGAAGTCTCTGTTCAGTGTAAAATGAAAAAAAAACATGAGCTGTACTCACTCTGACAACTCCCATTTTTGTCTACAGGTCACAAAAAATGTACCCCAGGCCTTGCTTACTCGCGAATTCATGCTCCAGGTTTCCACAAGTTAGATGTGTATTATAGTTCCCAAGGTTAGTTACAGGTCTTATAGATCTGGGTATACATGTTTTTCGTGCTTTTTTATGTCAAAGATCCGCCAATGTCTTTTCAATAACTGGCTAACACTCATGTGCTTTACTGACTTCAGTGTGACTTTACTGACACTATGAAAAAGTAATGCTTCTATAATTTTATGCATCAATATATAAATCATCAAATTTAAGTGCTGATAAGAATACTAGTATTAAAAGTATTGAAATAGAATTGAAATAGTGTTAGGAATTTTGAGCCCTCCAGTTCCTCCAGAGAATTCCAGCTCTTCTCTTCTCTCTTACTAGATTTCATGATAATGGCTGTTGTTTAAGGATTTGAAATAATAATATTAACTACTAAAAATAATAACTGTTAAAACAATGAATTCTGTACCATGAAAACGTCCAGGAAGCTGTCTTAGCCAATGTGAGTAACCGTGGACATGAAGATAGCGCTCACCAACTCTCCAACTCCATCGGCATCTCATGTTAGATTCTCATGAAAATCCTTCTCAGGTCAATCAAATGGTGAACCAGTTTTCTCTGCACGCGCTAGACAGCGAAACGATGTCAAAAACACCAAAAATACAAGTGAATTTGTCGTTTGGGAGAAAATATCTAGGAAGTTCATTGTAGCTGAAGTTTTTCTTCTTTTCTAATACGGTATGCTTTTTGAGAAGATTGGAGTGCCTGGATAGGATTTCCTACTCGCACCGCGCGGTAATGAGGATGCCTACTGCACAGGTCTACCATCCTGTTTTATTTTTTTTCAGCTTTACACCCTAGACCAAGCAGGTCTCTCTGTCGAAGATATTTTTTTCATTTTTCCAAAACAAGTTAGTAACAATGTTATTAGTCAATTTTAAAGCGCGACAAGATCCCCCCTCCCACCCAGTGTCCATTGTTTTTTCCTTTAGAGCCCCAGCCTTTATATTTTCAAGCTAAACGGCGCAGGGTCTCTACTAGATTTGCTCATGCAGGTCAAGCAGAAAGCTCTTGCATGACTCAAAGCAATTTTTTTGCAGACCAGCAGCTTACGTTGTGGAGAAATATGAGCAAAAAATGAACAATGATTACTCGCTCGCCAAGCTAGCATTAGGGGACTCGCCAAATCAATTGAAAAAATTTTTAAAAAAGAAAAGAAAGAGAACACGTCTGACCTGGGCAAAGGATGTTAACATGGTTAAGTGGAGGATGGAAACATCATATGAAGAAAACTTCTCGGATAATACAGTGGGTGACAGAGACTTTTTAAGATATTTTGTTGTTTCTCTTTCGAGTTTCTTTTCCGACCAGGTATAAACTGTAGACTATACCAATTCTTCGTGTCTGCAAGCCTGTGTGGCGGGTGTTCGAAGGGGAAAGAAAGAGCGGGAATAATAGAACGCGGCGAGCAGAGAATCGCGCAAGGGCTCGCGCGCCTCAATTCCTTCAAAGGCCTCCTTCCCTAACTCATTCCGTAACGCCACGCCAAGCATGATAGTTAAGACAGGGGCACCCAACGACTATTTTCTCTAAAAATAACTGTCCGCAGGAGCAAATATTGCCTAAAAATTTCTTAAGCTAGAGACTGAGCCCAAACATTTTTCAATAATGCACTAGTCAGTGGAAAGCCCTGCACCCTATACCCGTGAAATGCGGGGCTTTAGTGGGGGATTTCAGTTGTTTTAGACTGTGGTATGCGGGATTTTCGACTACGTTTAGACGCAAGTATCAAAGAGCGGGGACCATTAGCGGCTTAGGCGGGGATTCTCTTTCGACGCCACCTTGAACAGGCACACGAAAAAAAGATCTGCTGTCATTTACTAGATGTTGTGTTTTCCTTGTCTAAGTTTCAAGGAAATTTTAAAATTTGCTGCCGATGGTAAGTCTTTTGTGACCAAGTTTAACCGTACTATGAATTATGTTTATAAGCCACTTTTTGAAGTTTTTTAAACAGCTTTTTGGGAATTGTTCTGATGGTGAACCTTTTTATTCAACTGAGTGTACGTTGCACATGCCTATGCCTTTTAATAAGAAATAACTGGAATATTGTTCAAGGCATAATTGTCAGATTTAGTTACCACGTCACTAGATGCATGTTTGGACACTGCGACTTTAATTTGACGGCTTTGGCAGCAAGGAAACTGGTATTTACTACTTCAATTTTCAGGGCTATACTAAACCCTGCTAACTTTTTAAACTGTTTTTGGAGAGAACTCATGGTAGATTGATAAATAAAAAATGATGATAAATTGGAAGCTCGGTGAAGAGCTGGCCCACTGAGCTCGCCACGCATCCTTCCAAGCTCAGTGGTTAGAGCATCCGACCGGTGTGCAGAAGGTCAGAGATTCAACTCCTGTCAAGGGGCTCAGATTTTTTCTCTCTCCCGTGCTCGTGACATGTTGACCACATCATTCAGCTCAGGGTAGATTATTGTTCAACTTACAATTTTGGCTGTATGAGAAATAGAAAGCGGTGATGTCAATAAGTGTTTAAAGTTCAATTTTAGGCAAAAATTCTCGAAATAGATTAATTTTGGTCAAGACATTGTGCATTTGTTATTTTTTGAAGTAATGTATTGCCCCAGGGGCGGGGAACAAATGTGAGCTTTTGACCTTCGAAATTGCCCCGTATAGCCGGGAACTTACTTCCGTTAGAAGACGGGCCTCGTCTAATGCCCCACGATTCCCCGGGTATCGGGGGGCTTTCTACTGACTAGTGCATAACCGTTTAACTTGCCCAAGATGTTTGGAGTTTTTCAACTGACTTACCTACGATTTTCGGAGGTTGACTTTTTCATATTTTATAAGATACAGTGCGATTACTGTGTAAAAGGATCATATGAATATCATTCCACGTAAAAAGAAATACAGTCCCCTCGAATCTTCTAATGAAAGCACGGCTGCTCCATGCCATGGACCCGTATTTATCAAGAGAGGACGTATCCTCCTTGCAACTTTTATTCGCTGTTTCTGAGGAAACCAAAGACAAGCGCGAAGCGAGCGAGGAGCGCGAGACACGCACGAGAGGGAAACGCGCAGAAAAGCTCTACGCTCTCTTCGTGATTCGTTCGACAAAAGAACGCGGGAAAATAACGGCTACGTTTACGTTCTGCAACGTAGGTTAAGCTGCCCTAGGCTTAGTTTAAAAGGCTTCTACAAAACAAAGACAAAACTGAACTGACGTATTCTAATTAAAAGACAAGACTATTTTGCGTCTCCTTTCATTGTCACTTGCGTGTAAGCCCGAATGGAAAGCTTACTCGGAGGTTATACCCATTATACCCAGCCGTTCAAACTATAATCTTCTCACCGGCTGAACCGTCCTTTCGCGTCAAATGGCATAGACGGGAAGTTTGTCTGTGTAAGAAAATCACTACACGTTACAACGGATGAGCCGTTGCTTTTGGCGGCAAAATAATAATAATAAACATATCATTGGGCCTATTGACGGAGTTAGAAAATAGGGAAGAAATATCATTGAAATTGGTCATGATTGTTATGACATTTGGTGGCTCCTAAAAGAGCCGTTTTGTTTTAGCGGTAAACCCACAAAGTGAGTTTACTTGCTGCTGGTGTACTTGGTCACAGCCTTTGTTCCTTCACTGACAGCGTGTTTGGCCAGTTCACCGGGCAGAAGGAGCCTGATGGCGGTCTGAATCTCGCGAGAACTGATGGTTGATTTCTTGTTGTAGTGGGCAAGGCGGGAAGCTTCGGTGGCGATGCGCTCGAAGATGTCGTTCACAAACGAGTTCATGATGCCCATGGCTTTGCTGGAGATACCAGTGTCAGGGTGAACTTGCTTCAACACCTTGTAGATGTAGATGGCATAGCTTTCCTTTCTCTTTCCCCTCCTCTTTTTCTTTCCATCAGATGGAGCCTTTGCCTTTCCAGCTCTCTTCTCGCCTTTCTTTCCTGCAACTTTGGGTGCCATGTCTGTCGATCAGAATGGAAGTGAATGCCCTAGGTTAACACAGATTGTATTTATAACAAAATCACTAGGGGATCAATTAACACGTGGATCGAAATCCTAAGTTTTAATTGGTTACTCTATTTCAAGGTCAATATGCTTTCCGCATACATCATCACATTTCATTTAACACTTAAAATTTTTAACGCCTGATTGGTGCGTTTCGATCCTATTCAAAATTTGCCGCGCGTATAAAGTCTAAGGTTTTTGGCTTAGGTTTATTCACTAGTGTATATTCGAGCTCAACCCTTCATTTGAAAACATGTCTGGTCGCGGTAAAGGAAAGGCAAAGGGCACCAAGTCCAAAAGCCGATCATCCCGAGCAGGACTTCAGTTCCCTGTTGGACGTATCCACCGTCTTCTTCGCAAAGGCAACTACGCTGAGCGTGTTGGCGCTGGTGCTCCAGTCTACTTGGCTGCGGTGCTTGAGTATTTGAGCGCTGAGATCCTTGAGTTGGCGGGCAACGCTGCTCGTGACAACAAGAAGACTAGAATCATTCCCCGTCACCTTCAGCTTGCTGTCCGCAACGACGAAGAGTTGAACAAACTGCTCGCCGGCGTCACCATCGCGCAAGGTGGTGTTCTTCCCAACATCCAGGCTGTTCTTCTGCCCAAGAAGACTGAAAAGAAGGCAAAAGCTTAAACAGTTCTTACCTGAATTAAAAAACAAACGGCTCTTTTAGGAGCCACCACATATTATAAAAGTCATGACCATAAAGAGAACTATATATGAACTCAGTAACGTAGATACTCTTTTCTTCGAATAAGTCGATGAAGCCAGCAAGAAACCCCTAGATATGCACCAATCTTTCATTCTTTACACTAAATTCTTACGTTGAAACTGGCCATCACCGCTTTGTAGTGTCGCGTATGCATAAATTTTATAAAAGGCGGGTCGAGGCCACATATTTAAAACGAGTAGAAATTGGGCGAACTATAAGACCAGTGAAAGATGGCTAGACTAAAATAAGTTCGAACACTGGTTGTTGATAATGTTGGTTTCTGATGTGTGGTAAGGTTAACGTTGCAGAACACTTATTTTAACTAATACTGAGTTTCGGTGAAGTCAACCGTTACGATCGTAACGAATGCAAATCAGTTCAGTTACCGACGCGCACAATTTAAATTATAACGGCGTGCAGTTTGATTGCTTTTACGCAAGAAATAATGATCCTTAGAAACTCGACAGCCAAATTACTGCACAAGAATAAAAGCGATTATTTCTGAAAGTTACTTATATTCTAAAACTTAACGTACATTCTTTTGCTGCTGTAATATTTCTTGAGTGCCCAAACTAACGAGAGGTAGAGGTTGATCTTATGACAAAGAAAACACTTTATTGGTTATGACTTTTAGAGATTTGGTGGCTCCTAAAAGAGCCGTTTGTTTGAGTGGGTAACGCAAAAATCTAGCCGCCAAATCCGTACAGAGTACGTCCTTGGCGTTTCAGAGCGTACACCACATCCATGGCCGTCACAGTCTTGCGTTTGGCGTGCTCGGTGTAGGTCACAGCATCACGGATCACATTCTCAAGGAAAACTTTGAGAACACCACGAGTCTCTTCGTAGATCAGGCCAGAGATTCGCTTGACACCGCCACGGCGAGCAAGACGACGGATAGCTGGCTTGGTGATGCCTTGGATGTTGTCACGAAGAATCTTTCGGTGACGCTTGGCGCCTCCTTTTCCTAGACCTTTGCCTCCTTTGCCGCGACCAGACATGTTGAAACTCTTTCTCGGGCAAGAAATAATAACTCACAACACGACTTTCCGTCTTTTTATACCGGAAAGAGTGACCTCACGGAAAACAAGCTATTGAAGAAATAATTTCTTGTTCTTGATTGGTTAGAACGGACAAAAGAGTCAAAGGGTCAAGCTAATTGTTACCATACTATTGCCTTACTAGACAAGTGCGAACAAAAAAAATGGCCATTATCACTAAAACTCTTGCGATGTAACTCTCAGACTGATTTTATGATGGCACTTTCTAACAATTAACAACGACAACTTAGGAATAATTGTTTTCCATAAATCAAAAGAACCTTATGTGACTTATAGGATCGCTATGCAAACCTAGATTATAGCAATATTTTACGAGCAGTCTTGGTTATCCAATGAAATCGCATAGTTTATAACCAATCAGCAAAAAGCGCGCTAAGTATAAAGTATCGTGGAAGGAATATCACATACATTATTCGTTGACATTTGAGTTTATAGCAGAAATGGCACGTACAAAGCAAACTGCCCGTAAATCGACTGGTGGAAAAGCTCCACGAAAACAGCTCGCCACAAAGGCAGCTCGTAAGAGCGCGCCTGCCACTGGAGGAGTCAAGAAACCTCATCGTTACAGGCCTGGTACAGTGGCTCTTCGTGAAATCCGTCGTTACCAGAAATCCACCGAGCTGCTAATCCGCAAGCTGCCCTTCCAGCGTCTTGTGCGAGAAATCGCTCAAGATTTTAAGACCGATCTGCGTTTCCAGAGCTCTGCTGTGATGGCTCTTCAAGAAGCAAGCGAGGCTTACCTTGTTGGCCTGTTTGAAGACACCAACTTGTGCGCCATCCACGCCAAGCGCGTCACCATCATGCCCAAGGACATTCAGTTGGCCCGCCGAATCCGCGGAGAGCGTGCATAAGTGCATTGCTAATAGTTCAAAACAAACGGCTCTTTTAGGAGCCACCACATCAATAAAAGCAATAACCAACAGCAGTTTAAATTTTGAACACCCAATTTTCAATTCCTCTATGAGCTCAAAAGCTATTGCGGAGTGTCTTACTAGCCAGATTTGTTTTCAACCGTTGTGTTTTTCAAACTCAAGAAGGAAAAAGCACCCCGAATTTTACGTTAAACTGAAAAGATTTTATTTATGCCCATTTAATTTGTTAATCAAATCAGTAAGAACAACTGAAAGTTGTTTGATTATTATCATGGGCAAACGCCAACCTGAGCAAAAGCGTAATGCAGTTTAGGCACCACTGCACTTTGTTGACTTGCGAGCACTGAATTGAACAGTTTGACCCCGATTTTAGCCTGTTCCAGGCGTTCAGATAGTGGGGAGCGGTGTGAAGAAAAAAGGAGCGCGAAGTCCCCCTCTACTTTTCATCGCTATCTTTACTTCGCACCGCTCTCCACTATCTGAACGCTTGCAGTCCCCCTCCACTTTTCATCGCTATCTTTACTTCGCACCGCTCTCCACTATCTGAACGCTTGCAGTCCCCCTCCACTTTTCATCGCTATCTTTACTTCGCACCGCTCTCCACTATCTGAACGCTTGGAACAGGCTACCCCGATTTGAATTTGCCGACCGTTTCGATACAAGTTTATTCAGCCGAGTTGTAAATAGTTTAACGTACTTGGCTTAAAGAAAGACGAATATTCACCCCAATCAAGTTCTCGTTGTTCACGCGCAAGCTGTACTTATAAAGTGATCGAAATTTTTGCGTTAATTCAGTGCTTGAGGTTGAATCGAACCGTGCCACAGACAACCCACGCGAACAACTTGGTAAACGCTAAAAGCCATGCAAGAGAGAAACATCTGCTCTCGCGGGGTAGTCATCCTAGGGGAACTTGAGTCTTTTCGAAATTACAAGGGCTTTAGTATTATTTTCCTGAAAATTTTAGATGCAATTTAACGTTTTAAGAAAGTGAGAATTTTCCTGATTCCTCTCTGCGTCACATTTTTGAATACCAAAATTTTAAGGTTTCGTTTTTCGGTCTACTTTGTTTTGCGAAACAAAATGGAGCGAAGCGAAATGGAACGAAACGAAATGACGGTGAAAAATTAAACTTAGGAAAATCGTAGCGAATTTAGAAGATAGGTTTCGAGAATTGCACATTCGTTGGGTGCCCCTCTATTCAGTTGAAATGCGCTCTCGAATTCAGTAATGTTCATCGACTGTCTATTAAATCAGACAGCTAATATCTAGCGAAAAATAAAAAGTCTCACGACCCAAACGAAATTCACTGGTTTTCGATGAGAGAGAAGGCCCAGGTAGGAGTACTGTATTTTACAGAACCGCCGCCGAGCGACCGTGATAATTAGGATTAGTGAATAATTAGGATTAGTGAATCAAGTTTGGTCAAGATTCAGGTTATTTTTCCCAGGATAATGACCCTAAATGGAACCACAATTCACTCATTTTCCTAACCCTAATCACTAAACTTCTGAGTCACTCGGCTTTCGGCGGCCATTCAACGTTCTGCACAAATAAAATGACCATGCCAGCCTTAAGGGTTCTCACTGCATGGCGGCACACGACTTTGTCCTTGTTGTGTTAACAAAAGAGAATTTTAACCAAGTTAAATGGGAGAATCTGCAAAAAATACAGGCAGAAACTTGAAGTGTAAAAGTTTTACTATCTTCCAAATGTTTCTACACGAAAAGGAAGTCGCAGCTGCAAAAATTACACGACTTTAAAGATAAAATTGTTTCAAGATTCACCGGAGCGAAAGGATAAAAGGTTAGATATCGTTTGCTACACGTACCTTAACTCGCACATATTTGTGGTAATCGCTTATGTTCAAGGCTAAGCTTTCAATCTTTTCATTCTAGAAGTAATTTATTTCTATGTTACAACACTTTATTTGACAAAATCCACAGAAAACTAGCACAGAAGAATAGTGCGCCATGTTCGATCATTGTCTCCTCAGTGGTCCGCATACAACTCATTTACATCACTTCGCAGTATTCGGGAGTTCAATCAGTGCTTTCGTATCCGAAGGTATCGGTTAAACTCCATCATGTCTGAAGTAGCACAAGCAAAGTCACCGGCTAAGAAGAAGCCATCTAAGCCTAAAAAGCCAGCTGATCATCCACCATACAGTGAGATGATCAAGGCTGCTATTGTAGCTCTGAAAGAGCGAGGTGGATCTTCGCGCCAAGCCATCGAGAAGTACATCAAAGCCAACTACAAGGTTGGTGAGGTCGGCCCACACTTGAAGACGGCTCTCAAGAGAGGAGTTGCTGGTGGAAAGTTAGTACACACCAAAGGAGTTGGCGCTTCAGGCTCCTTCAAGGTGCCCAAGGAGGAAAAGAAGGCCCCGAAGAAACCGGCGAAGAAGCCAAAGAAGCCCGCCGCCAAGAAGGTAGCAAAGAAACCAGCGGCTAAAAAGCCAGCGGCGAAGAAACCAGCAGCTAAAAAGAAGCCAGCCAAGAAAACAGCAGTTAAAAAGCCCAGTAAGAAATCGACACCGAAAAAGACTGCAGCAAAGAAACCAGCCCCCAAGAAAGCTACAGGAAAGAAGACAAAGAAGCCTGCAGCCAAAAAGCCCGCCAAGAAAACTGCTGCCAAAAAACCCGCTAAGAAGTAAATTGCGACACCTCTTTACAAACAAACGGCTCTTTTAGGAGCCACCACACAAGAAAAAGCAATAACCAATGCAAGTATTTACACTACTGCAGCATGCAGTGTGTGACTGTATTCAGAGCTTTCGAAAGGAAACAAACATGAGACAAAAGTGCTCCACAGGCAGCCCAATATATATAACACACTGAAAACAAGGGGCACACATCGCACGTACGCACCCATACACTAACTCACGGCCAGCCCAGGTTCGGGTTTCTCAAAATATAATTATTTTCAATCCGTTGTTTACAGGTGATGTTGTAAACTTTTGTTGTTGTTGTTGTTCTGGGAACACCTTACTATACTGGTGGTCAAAATATGTTTCTTGGGCCCCGAGACCCAGTTATGGTAACTCAAAATGACAGTTGTCTTATTGTAATGCACCTATCAATGTAAAGCCGGCGGGGGAGGGGGGCAGGACATGGAGTGCATAGGGATATGACTTTTTTTTCAACAAATGTCCTTCAAATTCCCCTGCTACAGGCAAATCATTCCAGTCATATGCAAAAAAATTTCCCCTCCACGGGCTACACATGATTGCCTTTGACTAAAGTTTTACCTATGTTCTGGTTCTAGTAAAAGCAATAACTGACATCTTTTACTGAAATGCGACAACAGTATCAAAAGATTTTAGTCCCACACAGCATTGTAGTCATGTCAAAACCTTAACCTTATACTGAGCTCAATCTAAATTATAGAATATCCACTAGTGGTCCTGTCCCATGGATATGATTAAAAGAATGTAATGTTAGGTTCTTTTGTGAACAGCACCAAATGAAATTTATTTTAAAAAGTCTTGATTACTGACCAGGGGCACTTGCTTCCATTAAAACAAGGTCATGAAAGTTCAAAATCCAAAATCATAAGATTTTATCACCTCGGGTTAATTGAAAATTAAACATCTCCTGCACGTTTTCAACCTGATCCATGGACTTTTTTGTTTTGAAAGTAGAGCTTGCAGTAACTTTGATCCTGCAATATCTTAAAACGTTCAATTGATCCCAGTGCATGTCAGGCAAAGAGAGATTCAAATATCCCCTCTCCCCGGGAGAAAAGGGTCGTTAAAAATCCCCACCCCATGCCCTGCCACCCCAGTCACCCCCCCCCCATCCCCCGGCTTTACATTGATAGTTCAATAAACATAAACATTCTAACTCTTCTCTTTATCTACAGTATCAAGGATTCACCGTCCCCACTAAATTGACAATAGAGAATCTCCTAGTTGATTCTCTTTCACTTAAAAACACAGTCACAACTAGAGTGAGACATTATTAAAGGAAATGCTCCCTCCTAGGATGGAAAATAAACTCTTAAAAAACACAAACAAACAAAGAAAAAAATGTAAATTTTGATCTTCAGTTTATGTATCCAGGGCCCCGGTTCCTAAAAAGATAGTTAAGTATAACCCAGGATTAAGCCAAATCTTAAGCAACGTTTTCTTGTCTAAGAACATGCAACTTGGGCTTACAAAATACTGTTGTGTCTTTACTTCGAAAATAAGAAATGATAACAGGAAGTGTTACTCTAAGCAATGCACAGGAAGGTAAATACAAAAAGTGGAACAAAATTTTAATCCTGGACTAGCACCAATTGGCCTTTTCAGAACCGGGGCCAGTTTGTTAATGATGATGTGGAATGAAGCAAATAATGCAAGTTGGTTTCTTGTAAAATTTCTTGTGAAGATGTAAATGATCATAGTATAGATCATAGAACAAGTTTTACCAAGACCTCCCCTCACACTATTAATCCCCACCCTGGTGGGTCTCCCTCGGATTTCAAGTTCAGTGGTCAACACGAAAGTAATCTCATACCTGATTGTACTCAGATCTCCTCAGTGTAAGATTCTGGGTACGAGGGATTCAGACACGATATTGGCCAGTCCATTGTCCACGAATGAAGCCTTCCAAATCAGCGAATTATTTCATCCCTCAATTTCAACTTGGAAAGTTTATTGTTATTGTTATTATTGTTAATAAAAATATTTTTATTGTGACAAATCTTACCGATTTCCATAAAATGGTGGAAACCGGTGTGGGTCTGCACCTGATCAGGATTGAGGAACTTAATGAGACGGGCCCTCACTTCATAATACAAATGTGTAAGAATACAATATAATTATTGCCTGGCTTACAGTGATATCCCATTCAAAAGTAAAGTGGTCTGTATATTTTCCTTCATGACTGGTAAAAACACAACAGCACTCTCAAAAGCTCTTCATTCTCTTCGTTTTTGAGAACTGCAAGATAATGATAGAAATTTAAACAGTAGTCAAAAATAACATATTTCTAATTTAAAGGACTATTTAAGGGATAGGCCAGGGCTGTGTCATGTATAGTTGTTACACATAATTAAATAAAATATAATAAAATATTGAAAGGTATCAAGTAAGTGGCTTGAAGGAAAAGCAATAAATGACCATTTTTTGAACACAAGAATTAATTAGTGAGATTAATAAAAGTATGCCCAGTTTTTACATTAGCTGCCTGAACCATTTCCATCCTAGTCACTGTAAGCAAAGAAAGTTGAGAATGCTTAATGTAGCATAAGTATGTTTCAACAAAACTTATATTCAACATTTTTGGACTTTCAATTATTCCAATCAGTTTACAGGCTTTTGACACAATAATGCAAAAAATTGTCACATGGCTCCTTTCAGTATACTTAGGGAAATTGTGTAACTAGTATTGGCTTTTTGCTTATGAACTCCCTGAAACCTTTTTTTTTCTCTGCCAGCTTATAGTAATCATGCAGTCTCAATACAAGGAAATAGTCTTAACCTTTAACCCTAAGAGTGATCAGAATGAAATCACTCCTTGGAATATCAAATTGCTTTATAAAACAGAGTGCAGTCATGAGAAGGGACATAAGCAGAGATGAAAAATCTAATTGACACTTCAACAAATTCTCCTCACTTCTTCTATCAAGAATGTACAAGGATGATAAATGACAAGGGTGTTACTAAAATGAAGACCCAAAAACAAAGACCTAAGACCTAAGACCCCTTGGACTAAAACGAAGACCCTATGGACTAAAACGAAGACCTCTTGGACTAAAACGAAGACCCTATGGACTAAAACGAAGACCCTTTGGACTAAAACGAAGACCCTATGGACTAAAACGAAGACCCCTTGGACTAAAACGAAGACCCTATGGACTAAAACGAAGACCCCATGGACTAAAACAAAGACCCCATGGACTAAAACGAAGACCCTATGGACTAAAACAACTGATGCTAACCGCTGAGGGCAATGCCCGCTCCCGTAATTTGTTACGACGATTTGGGAATGTTGTGGAATTTCCTCTGCAGTATTTAGTTGTGATAGTCAAGTCTATCACTTACCTTTCCTTCAGGTTTCTTTGCGGAAAATATTTTGCATGTTTTAAACCTCTTTGGAAGTGTTTACGGTGAAGATGACGTCAGTTTTATTTAAATCAAAGCTTTTTGAATGGCAGAGGCGAGAGTGCCCTCGTGGCCCAGTGGTAAAACCGTAATTTTGACACAAAGGTCTTTTTCCTTCTTTTTCTTTTATTATCATTACTTTTTTATCACAGTTATCATAAAAACAACTGTTTAAGCCGTAAAGATTAACCATTTTTCTACAATAGAGGACAGAATATCGTAACAGCGTATGACAGGGATATAAATAAAACAACTAAAACGCGGCATAAAGACAAATGAACTCGCTTAAATGAAACTAGAAATGTTAACCTGTACTCGAGTAATGTTCTAGATCGAAGGCTTTTTTTCCCTATTGATGAGGTAAAAAGTAATAATTAGAGCGCGAGGTACCTCTGTCCTTGAATTCGTCAATGAGAAATTCCCTCCCTGTACTACGTGTTGTCACTGTTTTGTTTTTTTAAATGCATTGATACAATTCTTCGACATTTTAGAAAGCTGGAGCACGCGGTTATATTTTCTTAACTCATTACAGTACACCCGGGATGACACCCAAATCATCCGACATTGAATTTTGATCCATAAAATATCAGAAAGCGAATGGACCCCCTCCTCCCTCAAACCCCAACTACGCGCCCATAACACGTTTGGCGGAAGTCTTCAAGACAAATCCTGTCATAAGCCTTTTTGATTGTCTAGGCCTTCCATGAACACACTGATGACCTTTGGGCTTGTCACGCCAATCGCATTATAACCACACGCGCATTATACTTGACCACACGACACACGAGAGAGCTCTCTCGCCTTCACCCTGCAAAAAGCTTTCAAATTAATTTAAATAAAACTGACGTCATCTTCACCGTAAACACTTCCAAAGAGGTTTAAAACATGCAAAATATTTTCCGCTAAATACTGCAGAGGAAATTCCACAACATTCGCAAATCGCCGTAACAAATTACGGGAGCGAGCATTGCCCTCAGCGATTAGCATCAGTCGTTTTAGTCCATGGGGTCTTCGTTTTAGTCCAAGGGGTCTTCGTTTTAGTCCATAGGGTCTTCGTTTTAGTCCATAGGGTCTTCGTTTTAGTCCATGGGGTCTTCGTTTTAGTCCATAGGGTCTTTGTTTTAGTCCATGGGGTCTTCGTTTTAGTCCATAGGGTCTTTGTTTTAGTCCATAGGGTCTTCGTTTTAGTCCAAGGGGTCTTAGGTCTTAGGTCTTCGTTTTTGGGTCTTCGTTTTAGTAACACCCAAATGACAATTTGAATATGTTGATATCAGGTTTTATAGGGTTAAAAGGAATTCTTCATAATATAATACTTATCATTCCTGTGATACTGCCTCTAACAGGAAGCCCACATGTTACATTAATAAATGTTATTCAAACTTTGAAAATCACTAGCTTGTTTGTACACTACCAGGGTTCGATGGTTGATCAGAAATCTCTATTGCCTGCATGAAAAAACATAAACTGCACTCACTCTGCCAATCCCTATCGGTCTGAGACCCAGGGGCGAGTCAGTTGCCATTCAGGAGAAAAGGCACTTAAAAACTTTCATCATACCTATTTCTTCTCCCAACCCAACAGACTCAGCTCAGGGATGCCAACTCCCCATTTTGTCTATCACAATAAATGCACCCCATCACTTACTCGGTCACTCTCTCATGCTCCAAGTTTCCATGAGGTGGGTGTGTGATGGTTCCCTGCGACAAGGGCGGTAAATATGAGAAAGAATGTCTTTTCCATTAACTGAATAACTTCTGTATTTTACTGAAAAAAAAAATTGAAAAAATAGCCATACTGGCATTATTGTGTAACAAGATAGAAATTAAATTAGTATTGGAACATAGCACAAGTATGGTTTTGAAATAGTGTATTAGGATTTTGCAACCCTTTAGAGATTTTTAGCTCTGTAAGTAATTTGAAATTCCCTGTCAACTGAAAAATTCACCAATTTTGCAAATTAGCCCTGATAATGGACCTTCACTCACAGCCATCCTGTCTCCACCCATTTCAAGTTACATGCAGTGTAGATTGATAGCTCCTACCATAACGTGCAAAAAGGATTGATTTTCTTGAAAACCCAACATCAGCTTGTTGTTCAATTTAATGAACAATCAGTCTACCAAATCAGTGGCGAATCCAGGGCAGGGGCCTGCCCCCCCTTATTTTTCGACCAAACTGAGGCCCAAAGGGACGAAAAAAAATTTTTCAAGACCGCCCCCCCTCCCCCTATCTCGGGGTGTGGATGACCGGACCCCTTCGTTATCTGAAGGTCTGGATGAATACTCTAACATGATTAATGTCCGTGAAATGTTCAAAAGTAGTTTATATGTTACAAAACAAAAAGCTTAACGGTAGAGGGAAAGAATAAATATGTACTGTTAAAATTTCACCTTCCCCTGACTTCTCTCAAAGACTTAAATTTTCCCCAACTCGGGGTGAATTTCCCTGATTATTGGAACCATGACCTTTTCCCTGACTATTTCCTGAACTGTGGCAACCATGTTTGTTGTTCATCGCCCAAACTTAGGTTAAGTCATGAAATAATGATTTAATTTACTAGTAAAAATACCGGAAATATTAATTCAGTACCATAAAAAAGTAAGCTTACATTAACGAAAACGTTCAGGAAACTGTCTTGGCTAGGACATGGGGAACATAGTTTTCGCTGCACGCCACACTGACTGCAGTGAATTGTCAAACACCAAGGCAAGTGCCGATTCCAGGGAGTTCTTTGAGCTTTTTCGTCTTTTCTAAGCCAAACGAATACGTACCTTTTAAGGAGACATTTGTCACGATGTTGGTATAAACACATCAAGTATTCGTTTCATTTTATGATCACTGAGTACATGGGAACCCATTAGACAAGATTTCACGCTCGCACAGCGCGGGAATGAGCTGGGATGCCTGTTGCACAGGCTCACCATCCTGTTAGCTGTAACCAACTGTCTTTTGTGGTTGTTATGGGCCAAGCAAGTTTCTCTGCCAAAGAATTTGTTTTATTTTCGGTAACAAGCTATGGGGTAAGGTTGTGGAGAAATAAAAGCTGAAAAATGAAGGACAGGGCTGGTACACTTCTTCCCATAAAAATCAAGGCCTTTTCACATCACCGGTTTAACTGAATTTCAAGGACCTAATCTATCAGTCACACACCGCTTCCAAATTAGGGCAGCGATTTTTATGAAAATTCGTTTGTGACTCCTGCACACCTTCATTGCCTCAATGCCGATTTTATTCTGTTGCCTTCAAACGGGTTTTTGCCAAAGTGTTTTGGAGGTTTGAAAATGTTCCTCGATCAAAAGTCAAGGACTTTCTAGGACCAAAATGAATGAAGAAGAATTTCAAGCACTTTGAACGCGTTGAAAAAAACTCTGAAATTCAAGAGTTTTCGAGACACGTACGGCCAGTACGAGAACCCTCATAGACAATAATGGACGATTTCCGCTTTACACTAAGTGTATATAGCGTCTTTACAGCTCGTAGACTACGAGTAGTCCCCCATTTTTGCTCAGGGATAGTAGAGCGAGCGAAACGCGAGCGCGCGTGAAAATCACCCCACGTGTTACCTTTTCTCGCGTGGGGTGATTTTCACGCGCGCTCGCGTTTCGCTCGCTCTACTATGTCTCCTATCCCTGATAGGCGTTTGTACATTATGCTGGCATTTTTTCTAGCATTTTAGTGAGGCAAAAGCATTGAGCATTATTCGAGCATTTTAGCGGCATTTTCCCCGGAAAATTAATTTTTCCGAGAAAATAAAATGGAAATTAACTTTTTTTCAGGAGCCCATGCCCCATGAGCTCCTGCTTTTTTAGACAAAATGAAGACTAAAAATCAAAATTCACAAGAAACCCAATACAGCTGTTTTTTTGGCTGTATTTATGAACTTGTACACGTTGTTGTTGTTACTTGCAACACTAGCACGTTTTTGTGAGTGTAAACTTTGAAATTAATTTTAAAAAACCGTTTGTATAATGAGCATTAACCGAGCATTTTAGTGACTTTTTTGGGGAGACCGAGCATTTTAGCGAGAAAAATGGAGCATTAAGGTGGAGCATTTTAGTAGGGAAGCAAAACCATAATGTACAAAAGCCTAATCCCTGAGCAAAAATGGGGGACTACGCGTAGTCTATACAGCTCGTCGGAAACAGAAACAGAAAAACCTCGGGGGATTTACTGGCCGCTAGCAGGGGGAACTCAGTCACCAAAATCACTAAGAAAAATATAAAAAAAACTTTGTATGTCGTTTGGGTATGTTAAATTGTGCAGCAAAAATACAACGAAAAATTCTTTAGTAAGGTTGAGAGAGAATTTAATTTCTCTTTCGATTTTCCTCGTTCCAAGCATAGTCCAATAAAAAACTGAAGAAACACAACACCCGATAAAGTTATGAAAAATGGGAACACAAGACTTCAGGGTTCTAATGATCTTACAAAGAAGGAGTTTTCTTTCTTTCGAGATGTGTAAGTGAATTTTCTTTGGTTATTGCTTTTATTGATTTGGTGGCTCCTAAAAGAGCCGTTTGTTTTGAACTAGAAGCAATTGCAATGCACTTATGCACGCTCTCCTCTGATTCTGCGGGCCAACTGAATGTCCTTGGGCATGATGGTGACGCGCTTAGCGTGGATGGCGCACAAGTTGGTGTCTTCAAACAGACCAACAAGGTAAGCCTCGCTTGCTTCTTGAAGAGCCATCACAGCAGAGCTCTGGAAACGCAGATCGGTCTTGAAGTCTTGAGCGATTTCTCGCACAAGACGCTGAAAGGGCAGCTTGCGGATTAGCAGCTCTGTTGATTTCTGGTAACGACGGATTTCACGAAGAGCAACTGTACCAGGCCTGTAACGATGAGGTTTCTTGACTCCTCCAGTGGCAGGCGCGCTCTTACGAGCTGCCTTTGTGGCGAGCTGTTTTCGTGGAGCTTTTCCACCAGTCGATTTACGGGCAGTTTGCTTTGTACGTGCCATTTCTGCTATAAACTCAAAAGTCAACGAATGATGTATGCAATATTCCTTACACGATACTTTATACTTAGCGCGCTTTTTCCTGATTGGTTGTAAACTATGCGATTTCATTGGATAACCAATACTGCTCGTAAAATATTGGTATGATTTAGGCTTGCATTGCGATCCTATAAGTCACATAAGGTTCTCTTGATTTATAGAAAACAATTATTCTTAAGTTTTCGTTGTTAATTGTAAGAAACTATCATCATAAAATCAGTCTGCGCGTTACATCGCAAGAGTTTTAACGATAATGGTGATTTTTGGCTCCTTTAACATGTTCGCGCTTGTCTCTGGTGAGGCAATAGTATGGTAATAATTAGCTTGACCCTTTGACTCTTTTGTCTGTTCTAACCAATCAAGAACAAGAAATTATTTCTTTTATAGCGTGTTTTCCGTGAGGTCATTCTTCTTAGTATAAAAAGACGGAAACTCGTGTTTTGAGTTATTATTTCTTGTCCGAGAAAGAGTTTCAACATGTCTGGTCGCGGCAAAGGAGGCAAAGGTTTAGGAAAAGGAGGCGCCAAGCGTCACCGAAAGATTCTTCGTGACAACATCCAAGGCATCACCAAGCCAGCTATCCGTCGTCTTGCTCGCCGTGGCGGTGTCAAGCGAATCTCTGGCCTGATCTACGAAGAGACTCGTGGTGTTCTCAAAGTTTTCCTTGAGAATGTGATCCGTGATGCTGTGACCTACACCGAGCACGCCAAACGCAAGACTGTGACGGCCATGGATGTGGTGTACGCTCTGAAACGCCAAGGACGTACTCTGTACGGATTTGGCGGCTAGATCTTTGAGCTACACACTCAAACAAACGGCTCTTTTAGGAGCCACCAAATCTCTAAAAGTCATAACCAATAAAGTGTTTTCTTTGCCATAATATATACCTCTCGTTAGTTTGGGCACTGAAGAAAGTATTACAGTAGTAAAAGAATTTACGTTAAATTTTGGAATATAAGTAACTTTCAGAAATAATCGCTTTCATTCTTGTGTAATTTTGCTGTCGAGTTTTTAAGGATAATTACTTCTTGCCTAAAAGCAACCAACTGCACGCCGTTATAATTTAAATTGCGCGCGTCGGTGACAGCTGATTTGCATTTGTTAAGATCGTCACAGTTGTCTTCAGTGGAACTCAGTATTAGAGCGAAAGTGTTCTGCAACGTTAACCTTACCAGACATCAGAAACCAACATTGTCATCAACCAGTATTCGAACTTACTTTAGTCTACTGAGTCATCTTTCACTGATCTTATAGTTCGCGCAATTTCTACTCTTTATAAATATGTGGCATTGAACCGCTTTTTTTTTTAAATTTATGCATACCCGATAAACTTTGATACCCTGGGTGACCCATGACCGTTTTAAACGTAAGAATGGCTGCTAGATCATTGCGCTACACACTGAAACAAACGGCTCTTTTAGGAGCCACCAAATCTTTACCAGTCATAACCAATGAACCGCACGTTAGTAATGGAATATGAGTAAATTTAAAAAATAATCTTTATTTATTCCTAAAGATCGTCAGTTTGTGGCTAACGACAATCAATTTCGTAAAGGACGCCGTTATAATTCAATATAAATTGCGCGCGTCGGTAACGGAACTGATTTGCATTCGGTACGATCGTAAAGGTTGACTGGAGTCAATACAGTTCGCCCGATTTCTACACGTTGTGAAGTCACCGCTTTCTACGCCGGGTTTCTACGTACCTTTTCTAAAATTTATGTATACCCGTAATTGCAAGGAAGTGATGACCAATACTAAAAAACTCAGCAATGAACCGAGCATAGCTTTCAAATTTTTATTTAGGCAATTTTTACTGAAAAGAATGAAAGATCAGTGCACAAGGGATTTCTTGCTGGCTTCATCGACGCATTCGAAGAAGGGGGTATCTACTAAGTTCATATATAGTTCTGCTTATGGTCAAGACTTTTATAATATGTGGTGGCTCCTAAAAGAGCCGTTTGTTTTAGAAATCAGGGAAGCACTGTTTAAGCTTTTGCTTTCTTCTCAGTCTTCTTGGGCAGGAGAACAGCCTGGATGTTGGGAAGAACACCTCCTTGCGCGATGGTGACGCCGGCGAGCAGTTTGTTTAACTCTTCGTCGTTGCGGACAGCAAGCTGAAGGTGACGGGGAATGATTCTAGTCTTCTTGTTGTCACGGGCAGCGTTGCCCGCCAACTCAAGGATCTCAGCGCTCAAATACTCAAGCACCGCAGCCAAGTAGACTGGTGCACCAGCGCCAACACGCTCAGCATAGTTGCCTTTGCGAAGAAGACGGTGGATACGTCCAACAGGGAACTGAAGTCCTGCTCGGGATGATCGGCTCTTAGACTTTGTGCCCTTTGCCTTTCCTTTACCGCGACCAGACATGTTTTCAAGTCAAGAGTTGAGCTCGAATATACACGAGTGAATAAACCTAAGCCAAAAACTTTAGAGTTTATACGCGCGGCAAATTTTGAATAAGATCGAAACGCACCAATCACGCTTTAAAAGTTTTCAGTGTTTATTGAAATATGATGATGTATGCGGAAAGCATATTGATATTCAAACAGAATAACCAATTAAATCTTAAGGATTTCGATCCGCATGTTAATTGGTCCCCTAGTGATTTTGTTATAAATAGACTCTGTGTTAACCTGAGGCATTCACTTCCATTCTGATCGACAGACATGGCACCCAAAGTTGCAGGAAAGAAAGGCGAGAAGAGAGCTGGAAAGGCAAAGGCTCCATCTGATGGAAAGAAGAAGAGGAGGGGAAAGAGAAAGGAAAGCTATGCCATCTACATCTACAAGGTGTTGAAACAAGTTCACCCTGACACTGGCATCTCCAGCAAAGCCATGGGCATCATGAACTCGTTTGTCAACGACATCTTCGAGCGCATCGCCACCGAAGCTTCCCGCCTTGCCCACTACAACAAGAAATCAACCATCAGTTCTCGCGAGATCCAGACTGCCATCAGGCTGCTTCTGCCCGGTGAACTGGCCAAACACGCTGTCAGTGAAGGAACCAAGGCTGTGACCAAGTACACCAGCAGCAAGTAAACTGACTTCGTGGGTTTACCGCTAAAACAAAACGGCTCTTTTAGGAGCCACCACATGTCATAAAAATCATGACCAATTTCAATGATATTTGTTCCCCTATTTTCAAACTCCTTTAAAAGCCGAGTGATATTAATTATTAAGGCCTTGAAACCTAGTGATACAGTAGAACCTCGATAACTCTCTGAAATTTACCCCGGGAACTCGAATTCCCCGCCAACTCGAACTGTTTTTCGTTTCCCTTCAGGGGTTCTAGCGCATTTACGATTTCTCCCCCAAAAAGAACAGCTCATTGTTTCTTACGTATATTGATTTTGCAATCAAGTCGAACCTCCTTTGGTCATGCAAGGGGTAGAGCCATCCGCTACGAAGGCTGTTGTTTGAGTGGTTGGGTAATGTGGGTATTTTGCAATTAAACCGAAAAAGACAACATGAGCTCTCCATTCGGGTCACACGTAGGTTGTGAGCACAATTGATCGAGAGCGCGCGTGATGGGCGACTAAAACCAGGGTGGAAGCCTAACAAACCAAAAATTTGCATAATTTTACCTCGCGAGCGCGCGGCTGTACACTCGCGTCTCTGTGCGGGTCTCGCGTGAATTCTCGCGACTCCCTTGGCTTTTATATTTGCAAATTCCCATGCATCACTATAAAATACGTGTTAACTGTGGCGATCAAAAAAGAAGTAAATGTTGTAAACCGGGCGTAATGCTCCCTGAATTCGCTTAAAACTTTGGTCTTTCTGGCTTTTTTATCTGTAATACTTTAAAATTTAAAATTCAGTCTGTGTGTAGGGTTCACTGATGTGTTCGACCTCCTTCTCGTTATAGATTAGAATATCATGGGATAAAATTTAATTCTGAATAAAAATACAAAGGACGTCTGTACTTGTCTACTGAGTAAAAAATGTTTAAACATATAATAAAAATTACACTTTAATGAAAAAAAAAATCAATGACTTTTGACAACGCATTGCATCGCTGTAAAGTCTTGACATAACCAGTCTGCAAGGAAAAAAGAGATAAAATAGCAATCAGAAAAAGATGAGTGCTTATAGTGTTGCTAATTGTGCTCCTTAGTAGCCTTGCGTTAAAAGAAGGCGTTTAGACTGTTCACAGTCCCCTATTTTCCCGTAAGATCGTCGAGATCGAGCGCTTTGCGTTACGGGCGGCCATCTTGGATGAGTGTCAAAACTACTTAGGGAGCGGGGGTGGTTTGGGAGGAAGCGAGATAAATTTTTTTTCGCCCCCCTCCCCCTGGAGTTATAAGAAGAAGAACTAAAATTACACCAACGGACAACTGAGTTACTTTGGTAAATAAATTGTCGCGAAGATCAATGACAAAGCAAGCTGAAATATATTTCATGAATTGTATAGGGATAAGCAATTAGATGAGTTCATCAGCTCATTGAACAAAACGTTTGATTACAGGTAACTGGGTAATATTCGGGAATCAGAGTCTTGACTTCATTGTAAAAATTATTTCTAACGGTCCCAGAGTATGTATGTAGAACAACGAAAAAGAAAGTAAACTTTGCCTGACAATCTGTACTGGGGGGATGCGAGACGTTATTTTATGGTTAAGATCAGTTAACATATTTCTGGTAGCTTTTAATTTATACCACCACGCGAGCAGCCTCGTTCCTTGTCGTCCTCGGCGATTTTGGATGTGACGTCACCTGTCAAGCTTGTTGGGAAAATTCGCTATTGCACTTGGTTCCAAGCCTCCTCCGGTAACTCGAATAGCGCGAACTGGTCTGGGTATGAGGCTGCTCCTCAAGCAGAGTTTTTGAATAAGTAGGAGAAAATAAGGTTCTGCCTGAATCGCGTCAAGCTTTTGAAGCCACCACAGCCAGAACTTCTGAACTAGTCGATCGTGTTTTCTCTCGTCAATCTGGTTTTTTGCGAATACGAGCATTCGTTCATTGATAAACCGATGGTCATAGCCGAAACTGCTGTACCACGCGCACGCCTATAATTAAGGAATGGGTTCGAAACAATCCTAGCAACATGCAGCGCATGCTCAACAAAGATCTTACTTGATTCATGCAGAGTCTTTCTTGAGTACGCTAAAATCGAGAGAGCGAAAGAAAGGCTTCGCTTATCAGGGTGATTTTATACAAAATAAAAACCTTAATTTTCTTCATAGGCTGGGCAGCGTTAGGTCTTAGGAAACAGTACGCAGAAGTGGCGAAACTACTCGTCTTACCGTATATATTGATTGCCTGGACTGTATCAAGCCTCAGCGGACTCCTTTTCAATAAAAGGAATGCCTTCTTGCCTCTCATCCGCAGGTGTTTTCTTAGAGCACTTCGATGGATGGGCTTTACAATAGAAGTGTAATACACAACGATGAACGCACCAACGAAATGGATGACTTTTAAAGTGGCGATGACAAATATAAGCACATTTCCAGATCAAACATTTTATACGGGGGCTGGGAGATTGTCCACCGGCGCCTGCTGGATTCACGCCAGATCCTTCCTCTCCCTCTCTTCCCTCACTGTGGTCATTCAGCCCATCACCAAAAGTCGCAGTGTTATCGACAACTTCCTCCAATTCACCTGTAGCATCCGACCCGAGGGGCTCAGTGATTTTTGTTTCATCTGTGAATAAAAAGTACATTTATTGTCTTTGCTATGACTGAAGTTAATTGTTCACTACTCTCCCTCCCCTCCCCTCCCCCAATTCCACTACCTCTAAAGCCACATGAATGCTGAGATTAACTGACTAACTTCGTCGAACGCATTAAATGATTATCTAATTTAGACTAAGCTAACTTGAGATCAGGCTCTATTTTCGTTTCGCTTGGTATTAAAAATGATTCTGGCGGGAAAGGCGAAACGAAAACGCGACCAAGTAAGAGAGAATGTTAGTAGCCTCTTTGACGCAAACGTTCTTAGAGGTTCGTCACGCGTTCCTACGCCTCTAACGCTTGACGAACCCCTAAGAACGTCTGCGTGGGAGGCTAAAGAGAATGTATGGAAGCTGCTAAAGTTGGGCCTGATCTCAGGTTAGACTTACACCGATAGCAGAGGTCTTTTTTTTCTTGTAAGAGGCCTCTGCCCTCAGGAAACGACAAACGTATATCTACCTGGAGTTATGAAAACCGGGTTAGCAAACATTTTGTAATTTCTCAATTCCCCTGTCTAATAGCTTCTTTACTGAGTTATTTGCTTATGTCTTTTTTTGTTCGTTTTGTGGTTAGGGATTTGTGTAGAAGTGGCTGTAGACAGAATTTCGCGAATTTCTATTTTGGAGCCGTTGAAATACTTCTAGTAACCACTAACTTACAGCCCGGCGTCAAATAAAGGCTTTTAATCGGCCTTTGAAAGATGTCTTATTGTCTTAAATTGCCAAGTAGTAGAATGAGTTGAGTTTTTTTTGCTAACCCGGTTTTCAAAGGCTTGTCCTTTGTCAGTTACGCTGTTTTATGCATGCATGATGATGAGAACTACGCCCACTTGACCACGTGTTTGGTCAATATCCCTAGATATTGGCCAATATTGGTATGAACTCAAGTGAAGCATATAAAAACGAACGAGGCCAATATTCAGCCATCCTGACCGAACAAGCTTGGCCGATAAAGGATTTATCGTATAGCCAAACCAAAATCTCTCCTTAAGAGACAAATTAAAGTGGGCAAGACAGGCCCACCTTTGCACGGTCGGGTAGAAGACAGGACTCGCTTCGTCTTGCACACTCGTGGAACCAGCCAAACAATGAAACAATTTTCAGAAAGAACGTTTGTTAGTTCCAGTGTGGAAAGCGGAAATTTGTCTTGTTGATAAACGAATTTGCTTTTTTGCGTTCTTGTTCAAAGCTATATACTCAGATAAGACAGCGAACGTGAGGAAACATTATAAACTATACTGATCTTGTTATCAAATATACTTTATTGGGTTATTTAATACAGTCTCTTGGTGATCCGATGAAACACGAATCAGCAATCGATCAATTTCACCCTTTCGGGTTCGAGCGAGTTCAAGAAGGGAATAAAACCCCCAGAATTCCGGAGAACGCAAAACGGACCAAAAATTTTTTATTTTAATAAAAGCTCAGTCTAAATTCCGTTTCGTGAATCATTTGATTGGACCGTTTTCTTAATTGATTCAAGTTAACTTGGTTTTGTTTATCACCGCGGTATATATTCTGTTGATTGCTACTCACGATGTAATGAGATTCGAAGCAAGTATACGTACTAAATAGTTGCATGAGGAAGTGATTGCACCTTCCAAGGCTAACTCAGTGTATCAACAGGCAAACAACTTTCTGTTTTCAAAATGAGCAAATTTGTAGTATGCGAGTCGTGACGCGATAACAGTGATTTTGCAATTGCCGCCCTATAATCGATTTCGGTTTGGAGCATAAAATTAAAACTCGAACGGGTATAAAGGGTCATTTTCTCGTATATTCAGCTCATCTTTTAGTTATTTTCAGTCTGAGGATTTTTCAGCTACTAATATCTGTCTTTAAGCCTTCATGCTTTTTTTCCTTGTAGCAAATTATAAATCAAGCGTAATGATGCGAATTAAACTAAAACCAAATAACTGACATGCCAAAACCCTTGCGTTGAATTACTCATGTAACTCAAAAAGAATCGATTCCATTGAGCATATTTTATGCTGGTTTTTATGTTTTAAGTATTGTGGTAAACCAATTTTAAGAGCAAACAAGTGATATATGGTTATCAATAAATACCTTCCGATAATCCTTCAATTTCCTCAACAGGATCTTGATTCTCGCTTCTGAAGTTCGTCAATTTAGGTTTAGCGCTAGTTAAAGCGCAGAAAATTAAAATCACAGCTAAAATCTTCATCACCTTTGCGATCCAACGAAGTCAACAGCGCACAGTTGTCTATCTCGCAGGACGTGAAGAGTGAGTGAACACTATGGTGAACGCCCTAGGGTTACAACGCTATTTAACCCCATTTACAACACACAAAAGAACACTGATTAACATGTAATTTCTCCCGGCACTAACAGATACCCTGACTAGCTTTCAAGTGATAAGAATAAAGACGGTCATCAGTTAGAGTGGCCAGGTAATGAGCCATTAACTTCACAGTACACTGACATGATACAGCGTCTAAACAAATGGTCAAACAGCAACAAGAGAGGGAAGAAACAAGTTAAAACGCAGTTTAGAAACTATCAAAAGAACCCGTCACTTTAGTGTTACTTTGGTTCCCCGAATAGTTGAGGACAAAAAAGTGAGGGATTCTCTTGACGACTACATTTGTTTTTATGAGTTTTTTGTTTGGTGCCGCGGGGCAATCAAAAAATTTGCATCCAAAGCGGAAAATTGTCCTTATTTCAATAATCAGTAACAGTGGTGCGTCATGCGTTGGTGGTTCAATTTTTGCAAGATCACTAAACGTAGATTTTTTTTGGTTTGGGCTTGCAATATATTGCTGGACGGCTGTGAGACAGTACGTACAACGATCTGGCCTGGGTGACTAGAACATCAATTAAGACGCAAACAATTCCTTCAAAATAATTTGACTGTATTCAAAGTCATATAGATCGGCGTGATCACGGTGTGATTACATTTTGCGTTCACGTGAACAGCGGATTAAGTTCAAATTAAAAAACCATTTCAAATACGCCATAACAGCGTTTTTGCAGCTTTTTAATTTGTTTCCCTTTCGCCCACGGCTTCTCCATGCTTTGCTTCGTTACCCGAGCTGAAAGGTTCTTTTAACGACGCCTCATAATGTTCGGGACACACGCTATCTTTTATAGGATGTAGACTTTGGTCTACAATAGCCATGAGAAGTCAACTGTAAAAGCGGAAAAACTGCCATAATAGTGGGTGCAAACTTTGCGTGATCAATTCAGTTAAATACCGCCCAAGCGTTGCTCGTAAAAAAGGCTCATGGATTATTGTTAAGAGCCTGTGGCGACACTTCGCTGCGCTTCCTTGGACAGCAATTTGATTTTTAATTCGACATACAAAGTTTCACATTTGATTTTTGGTGTACAGCCTGGTGATTAAAGTCCTTGCGATCGTCCTTGCGAAGTTACTGATAATAATAACATTGTGTAGAAATTTAAAGTCCTGGAGGGAAGCTTCAGGGACCTGCTAAATTTTGTGTCGTCAGTGTGTCGCTACAATCTATTCAAATTGGTGTTTCGTTTGTCTGTCGTTGATTTGGTATAAATGCATCCTCGAAGACCCAGAGGGCAGTCAGTCGGGTCGGGAGAATTTGAACACTTTCGTCCCGCCTTTTCTCCCGACCCGACTGACTGCCCCTGGGTCTCCGAGGATGTTGTAAAAGCAACATTAGGGACCTTACGAAACTACGACGTCGACGGCAAGGAGAACGTCAAAATAGCAAGAGGTTCAATGAGAAAAACAACAACTCTGCACGTGCATCACGCTTTTTTGTACATTTCTTTGCTGTCCCTGCACAACTACGACGCGAAATGACCTGATTTTAAGTTTATTTGAGAACGGGAACGGCAAGGCGATATGTTTTACCATCTCTGTCTGAACTCGGTCGAGGTCCCCTCTCTTCAGCTCCAACCAAAATTCTCTTCTTTAAAGTAACGGGGCGAATTGGGATAATCGCCAAAAAGTTTAAAAGGGTGCGAAGTCTATTTTTCAGCGACGTTTTCATGAACGTCGGCGTTGTCGGATCGTAAGGTCCCTATTCTCTGGGTCAACGACTTTGTCATGTGTGCGATATTTTCAAGCGGAAAATGTGTGTAAAACAGCAACAACAACAATAACAATAACAATAACAATAATAATGATAATGATAATGATAATAATAAAAATAATAATAATAATAGAAAAAAAATAAGCTCCCGTCACACGAAGTGGTTTTCATGCCAAGAGGTCGTCAATTAGATCGTATCAGTAATATTGAAAACTATTATCATTAATTACAATCAAACTTAAAATAGATTTTTAAACTACTACGCAAATATAAAAGGCTGACGGCTAAAAATCTAAGCCGTAAAAAGGCTAAACGACTAACAAGGCCAAAATGAAATTATTACAGCCTTAAATACTTGGCAATTGAAAATGTGTTTATGTCCCGCTTAAAGAATTTGCATGGCATGGATTTTCTTAAAAGATTTGGGAAAATTGTTCTTTTGATTGAAAAATAATGTATCATAATTATCGCGTTTAGTATGAAAATCATTAAGGTGGCTCGTGTCCGTTTTCACTTTTTTTGATGGTTTTAACTTTAAAAGGGCAGAGAAAAAAAGAAAACCAAAGCTGTAGCAGCACTTTTGTAGAGGTGGATGTATATAATACATGTTTGGCTAAAAACAAGCGTCACTTTGTCATTAGCAGTTACCATGGCAATGTATCTTAGGGATTAATCAGACTATTTACCGTTCATCTCACGATAGTCACTTGGTTATTAATCGCGATGCCTTCAACCACGTACCGCAGTTCTTTACTGATTTTGTAGTAAAAACTGCCCAAAGGCAGCCTTTTGTAGTTAACTTCAGCCTGTTTTCTGGAAGTTCCCTGTCAGGGAAAGGCTGTTTGTTCGAGACGCCATAAAATACTTAGAAATGGAGTTCTTATTCTCTGGATAAGATAGTTCAAGAAACATGTTAAGTCGAGCTAGCTACTGGAGAGACGACAAGAGTCATGCTACATAGTTGCACAGTTTCTAATTATCAAAAATCATACTCACAACCCTGGTCAAAACTCTTGGAACACTAACGCAATAGCTCGCGCAAATGAGGTATTTTCCCTTCTTCCCACCCCCCCTCCCCCCCAGTGCAGTGTTGACGTTAGGCATATAACTTTTGTTTCATCACAATCAACACTGCTTGGGGGAAACGGGGGCAGCAGAAATGGGCTCTTATAACAACATTCGTAAGCTTAAGCCTAAGAGGTAGGATATGAGTTAATTTGGCAAAGGGTGTCTTGGCGCTTAATAATTTCCTAAAGTGACCCATGATGTTTGGACCAGGGTTGTAGGCCCCAGGAAGACTCGGGTTTGAATCTTGATACGTACACCTCCGACCTTTCCCCGCCTCATCAATCAGAGACGGAGAAATATTTTTCGCCCCGTGTAAGGGAATGGGGATTCCGGAATGCGGTTAATTTTTGCTTCTGGAATGCGAGATCCTTGGTTTTGGAATCCGAAATAGAGCTCAAGGATTCCGGAATCCTACTAACGATTGGAATCCGGCGTCCAAGTTCCGACGACAAAGAATCCCGAATCCACGGCGTGGAATCGAAGGCTGTCTTAAGAGCCTGTTTACATGGAAGTGGGGGACCCCAGATAGGTGAGGTAACATGTGGCGGTCACCCCACCTATCATATGCATGTACACGTGATCAAATTAAAATGACAGATTATATGGACAGGTGGGTTACCCTTCTCACCTACCTAGGGTCCCCCACCTACTTGTAAACAGGCCTTTAGATTTCCTAATATGGGGCAATATTTTGAATGAATAAAAAATTCAATATACACAGAATATAGTCATTTTCAGTTACATTTATTGTTAATTAAAAACAACAATGATCGATCTTTGTTCTCCGAAAAAGTGTACTCTCTAAAACGAGAACACAAAATTATTGTCTTACACAAAAACTCGTTAGTACGCTCAATGAAACATGTGAAATGAACAGTTAATTCCTCGCAAAAATGTGAATTCTGTTGTTCTACATTTGGACAAGAAAATACACTACATAAATTGTTGTAAGCTTTTACAGTTACATGAACGTCAATCGCCTTAAGGAAATAAAAATACAATTTAGCGAATAAAGGACAATAACCTTAAATGTTATCAAATTTTAAAGAAATATTGTGCCTCTCTTGCCGGATATGTCGTTTCTTGGCCTTCTAGAATAAATATTTTTTAAAGAAGCAGCTAAATCACTCCTAAATTTATAATAATAACGTATTTACATACTACTATATATTTCATGTTTTAAAAGTACAACGAACAAAAAAAACATTGGAGACAGCATTAGGGGTGACGAATAATTACGGACGTCAAGACCCTGATTTAAAAACCACTAATCTCGCTGGAAAAAGTTCGGGAACTCCGAGAAAACAGAAACGCACTAACCCGGCCTGAGAATTGCAGACCAAACTCAAACAGTTCTGAGCTTTCAAAATCGGATTAAAATTCTCCGAGTCCCACCATTTTTCATGTATATGCCACTCGCCATTCCTAATAGTGTCCCAAAGAAAAAAAAAATGAAAAACATAACAGCAATAGAAAGGAAACAATTCACACTCTTTCTTTTATAGAAGAACGTCTAATTTTGGGGCTGGGACTGAGCATTCTTTTTCCAGTTATTTATCTATTTCTTTTTTTTTTCTTTGCGACTTGACCCTGAAAACGTTAACATGTTCTTAAAGTTGTAATAAAAAAACCACATTGTAAAATGTCCTAAAGTATTTGAGTTGGTCCTTTTACACGTTTTCAGGTTTACATTTGTTTTACCTTTTATATTTATGCTCTACTCACGGAAAATAAGCAAAATTAAGACGTTTTGAAAACGACTCTCAGCCTGAGTATAATCTTAGTATGTTCTTAAAACTTTTGTAAATCTCAGCGTAAGCTTTCTCATACAAAACTAAGATTCATATATACAAAAAAATGTACTTGGGGTTCGTCTAGTCTCGCCATGCAAACAACTTAGTATATACATTAACAAAATTTTTAAAGAAATGATAACTAAAAAAGTACTTATTTGTAACTAGCATCTATGTAAACTAAACTGGTTTATATATTAACAACAGCAAAAACACGACCTTTACATAACATCATTATAAAGCCCTTTCCTTCTTCGAACACACACACGAAAAAGAATGTTTAAAATTAAACAACGCCACTAAAAATTAAATCTCGTCTTTGAAAAGCAACGTTATAAATGAAACACAACGTCTTTGCTCTGCTTGAAATTTAGTTTCTTAAACCGATTTAAGTTTTCCCTAAGAAAAAGACAGAGCGATGCCAAGAACGTCGACACTTTAACTTGAAAAATACCCAAAAACCTGAGAATTTTTATAACGAAGAAATTTGTGTCATTTTCTTCTACTCCCTGTTCGAAGTTAATGAACACAGAAAGAAAGATACTTTTTGCTAAATGACCCAGGAATCTAAGTAGTCTGGAAGCAGTTTACCAAATCTTGGCCTACATTTTGTCCATTGCGCATAAAGTACCTACCCGAAGACCAAACGACGGAATGTCCACCAAGGATGAAATCTAGACATGCGAAGCTAAAACGAATTTTGGGAAACGTTTGATGATGGCAAGAGAGTATTAAGCCTAAGTATTTGTATTTTTTTGTCGTAAGAGTATCACCTGCTTGCTAAGACTGTAGAAGGGAACAACTCCACGCATGAAATTCGCGCGAGACGAACAAAATCTTTCGCGGTCTACTCGCAGGTGATGTTCCACTCTCGCGATTTCCCAGAACGCAGAGCTTAATCATTGGTTAGAGATAAAAGAGCAAGGGAAACACGCAACCGAAAAAGAAGGGAAAAGAGTCTCTCGAGAGTAAAGAGAAATACTTTATACCATACGCCCGTGTAACAAGTCTTACGCGCGCGGCAGGCTATTTTCGGCTTGTTCAGGTGTTTCCTTTGCTAGAAAAAGAGAAGTAAAATGTATTTCTCTGCGAGTAACGTCTCCTTTTTTCAGTCCATCTGCTTATACGTGATGAGGAACAGCCCTGCAGTTATTTTTCACTTGTTTTCTTCATCTGTTCAAAAGCCTGAAAAAATGTGAGTTTAAAAGGTTAAAAAAGAGATATTTGTGAAGGACAAAACAGCGACATCATAAATTTTGCGCTGCAAAAACAGCAATATAAACAACTCTGCTTGTATCATTCTAACATTACAGCCATGGTCAAAAGCTCAAAGGCCGTCAACACGATAGGGATAGAAAAGGGAGGGGAGGGGAAGATGCAATGGAAACAGCGTGAAGAATATCTATGTTGATATCAGAGTCTACAGGATATAGCAACTATAGTCCTGCATTTGGCCTTCATGGTCTATAACCGTAAGGGCGAACTTAAGCTTGCTCACTCACTATGTGAGACTGCCCTCTGTTCTTACTCCAAGGGAGTAAAAACAGGCAGGAACTAACTCTAGGTGTCACCTTTTTCCCCAGGTACCTGCCTCATACAGGTGTCCGTTAAGAGAGAGACGACTATATGACAAAATTCACCATAGCTGTGTTTTCCAGTTTCTTTTTTCTTATTCCTAAACTTCAAGTTCAGTTTCTCCTTACCTTGATCTGTGACAACACACTTCCTTTCTGCGTACGTTCACTGTCTGGACTGGAGCTCGCCTTGGAATCAACCTTTGTGCCATGTCCGTCCGCCGATCCCAGCTTGCATTCCTTACTGTTCTTCCGATCAAGTGGCTTGGCTGGGTTCACCGGTGCTTTTTTATCTGCCGTCTTCTGATACCTCAACTCCATAACCTTCAGATTCTTTGCTTCGCTCTCAATTTCCAGTAGCCTTTTCTTGGTTCTTGCTAACTCACACTGCGACTCGTGAAATTCGGCATCCGCATCTGTGGTAGCTTTAGACTTGCTGGTCGACAAGTTAAAGAAAATTTTCCTGTCTTTTGCAACCGATACCCTCCTTTTAAGGTTGTCGAGCTTTTTCAAGAGGTCCTCCTTTTCCTTTTGCAAGCCCTCGCTTTTTGCCAAGCTCTCTTTGGTTTTAGGAACAGTTTCCGGGTCTTCGAAGTTAAGCCTGTTCAGAGCGACCAACGAGGGTTTCTTCTCCTTGGAATTTCCATCCTTTTTCAACTGTTTAGCGTACTCTTGGAATATCATCTCTGTTTTTTCCATCTCCTGTCGTTCTCTGTCTGGATCTATAACAAAAACGCACAAAAATAACTTCAAATAGGTCAACAACAACTCTTTCCTCAGGTTATAAATAGCCTGCGTATATACCCCCCTCTCATCGTTCACCACCGCTTGGGGTGTTTCACGAAACTTCCCAACGGCGGGGAGCGATACGAGGCGGCTGTATCGGCAGGATATCTTACAAGTTGATCAGAGAAACTTTATTATGAGCACATACGGGTATCACTAAATCGAGACACAGCACGTGCATTTCGCGCCAAAACCAATGGACATTGTTACAGTCAGGTTTACATGAATATCGGCCACCAAAAATGGCACTTAAAAGAGTACTATGGTATATTTCGAAGCCAAGCGTGGGAATGAAAGCGTGGTTTCTCATCCGATTGCTTAGCAAGGCAGCACAATTTTTTCAGCCAATAAGAGCTCAGCAGTGCAAACTTCGCTTACCATAGGCTGCGAGTACACTCTAACTGTTCTTTTTAGAGTTAGCGGGGTGGTTCCGTTCATGGAACACATACATGTTAGTGGCGAGCGGCGAAAGCGCGAACTTCGAAATACGACGGCGGCTTAGCGAACGTACGTTCTAGGATTGGAATATGACGACTTCTTTTTAAACAAAACGATATACAGTATACTAACTGCCACTGGGTAACCACAAATTCAGGCTACTGTCAGTCTTTTAAGGGGCCAAAACTGGGTAACCTGCGGTTTTCTAATACAACTAGTATTGTGCCAAAAAAAAAAACTATGTGGTTTATTGGTGTTGAAGTAGAGCAAGAGACGAGTGCACCCCCTCCTAAAAAAAATCCTGGATCCGCCCCTGGGTTACGTGTAGTTTTGCTCATAATGTGATCTCTACACTTACAGAAATAATAAGAAATAGCTAGTATGCTGCTACAAAAGGAACTATCCATCGAAAGTTTGTACGGAAGATCAAATTTTGTAGAAAACTTTCCTCAGATAACAGAGGCAGATCCAGAGACTTTACTTGTGGACACTGTTGTGTGTATGACTACTACTCAGTGGTGACAAATTCACTTCTAAAATTCGTTTGTCTCAGGGAGCATTTTTTGGGGGGTAGGGGTGGGTCGTTACTTGCAGAAACTACACCCCCGGATCCATCACTGAATAATGCATATATGCCTATTTTTGGTTTGCAACCACGTGACAAGGCGGCCATGTTGGAGGCCAAAACAACAGATTTATTATCGAAGAATTTACATGAAAATGGAGTTTAGTTCCCAGAGGAGAGAAATGCTTTGTTCTTTCTTGACCACCAACATGGCTGCCGTGAAAAAAATAACCATTTTTCTTTTCATATAATAATAAAATAAAAAATATTCACAATTTGGAGGAGTAATACGATAGCATTGCTTACCGTAAGACTGCGATTCTTTTCTGTTACGACTCTCGACAGTGTTTTTCGCGTCAGCCTTTTTAGTTTCAGCGTCTTTCGTTTCCACAACAACTTCTTTCTTTTCGATCAATCCGTTCTCTTTCGTCATTTTTGAAGTGGTGCTTTTCTTTACACCCGATTTTTCTTCCATTTGGTTGTTATTTTCATACAAACTTTTCTTGGCTAAAATCCCTTGTGATACTTCTTTCTTTCCAATCTTAAAATGCAAGCAAGAAAAACAAAGTTTAAAACTAAATATATATACACGTTCAAATCTCTCTTCTTGGTTGCTTACTTACAATAATGTAACGGCCATGATACGTTACAGAGAGACAAGTAGCCATGGGAAATTTTGTAATATTTTGCATGTTTTTCTTTCTACGCTTAAGCGCACCTCAAGCCCTTTTGGAAGTATGTGTTTAAAAATTAATCAACACCAATAAAATAAAATCATGACCGCAATTCCATACATTAACACCAATTAACACTCTTATCATCTTTTATCTTCCCTTAATACACAGTAAGGAAATTGTTACCTATGCCTTCATTGTACTAACCGAATGAATTTACAGCTATACCACAACAAAACAAGTTGTTTTTTCCCTTTTGATCAGTATACTTTTTCGTTGCAAGTAGAAGAGGTGCACCTTTTTACTAGTTTAATACAAATTTAGCATCCTTTAAATAGTCGCTTTATGCAGATTTCCGATCGCGGGCCGAAGGTAAAACATCAATTCAGAACTTCGGTTCCGAACTTTTCCGAACTGTTACCATAGGAATGTCGGCCCCAGTCCTCGCAGTGTTCGTCTCTGTCAAAATGGCCGCCCACAAACTACCTTGAAACAGGCCGGCGTACTAAGCACAGGTAAAAAAATCCCTAATCTTAACCTTTAATTTATTCGCTTCCACTGCAACGTAACGATTAAGACAACAAGGAATACTAACCCAGTGGCTCAAGGCAAGCAAGGGTTTGAATCTTCACAGGCAAACCGTGACAGGAGTGCCACTCATTTTTCTGATTTTTCGTAGACACCCCATAATTTCGCATGAAAAGATAAGACAACTGCAATAACAATAACAACAATAGCTCACCGGTTCCTCTCCTTTCTTAAGCGCCTCTATCTTCTGTTGCACTTTTAATTCAACTTCTTTCTCCTCAACAGTAGCTTCTCTGAGGACAAGATAACCACCGTCCTGGTTTCCATCATCACTCACCGCTCCTTCATTCTCCATACCAACCTCCAACTCGTCTTTCTTATTCTCGTCATCTTTATTCAACAGATTGTCAGTTATCGACGATGGTCGGTCAACGTAACTAACTTGACCGTCAGTAGAAGAGTTTCTTTCTGCTGACCCGTTGGTAGCGCTGTTATCTGTCTCACTTAGGATTTCTGTAGTTGAGGTGAGTGATGTTGCTTGCTTCTCAGTTGACGACTTGCCTTTCGCCGTTTTGGTGAGAGTATCGGCCAGTTTGAGAATTCCTTTGGTCAGTTTAGAGCCTGGGTAAGAGAATATACTGTAAGTTAAACTAAGGGGTAGCACGTTTTGTGCATGGGAGCCACAAGGGGGGGGGGGGCACTCAACAAACTTTGGATCAATTGGGGTTTCTGGGTGACTCACCACCTCCCCCTCCCTTAAGTGAGAAGTAAGTGTTAATGTTGACTTAGAGGAGCGGGGGGGGAGGGGGGATAGTCGGCCCACACATCGTCTAGAATTAGTATAGTCTGTCTATACAGAAGGCTTAAAGTGTCTGTGATACAGGCTAGGGGGATTACGGGGTTTTCGTGGTCAATTACCCTGAAACATCAATTGCCCAAAGTTTTATGTGGGGAGGCTCTGCCCTGAGGCACAACTCCTTCCCCTTTTTTAAAATATACCATTTTTGAGAGGTAACCCTTTCGTAAACCTTCTAATGACAAATGGTACCCCTTTCACATCCAGATGTATTTGTATGGGGATGCCATGTTGGCGTCTCTCTGAGAGGGGCCAATATGGTGGCTGAAAACCAACAGATATATCTTCCATTGAGTTTTTTTACAAAAGCATGAACTCACAAACTAAGAAGAATGAAAACAAATTAATATAAATATTCTCAAAGGAGCTATGTCATCATGTATTCACTTTATATACCTAACTCAATAAAGGTTGTTTTGGCAATTGGACATTGGCTACTTGGACATACAGAACAGTGCAATAGTTTACTTGAGTCAATACAAAACAATAGATTCCCAGTGCCCAATTACCAATGCCCAAAGCAACCTGAATCAGCTATATCACTTTAAAACGCTAAAAATACATTGGAATAAGAGAAAACCATGAAATTATTGAAAATTACTCTTCTACTATGCCTCAAATATAAAGGTATGTTTTATGACGGCCAGGATGGAAATGAATTACAACTTGGAAAAAAAAAGATAAGCCAAATTTTTCAAGTTAACTCCTGTGTCCTGAAAAATGATCCAAACTGTAACTACCATCATTGTGTTGTTTTCTCTTTGAATAATTTTATATGTCAGTTGATATCTGCCATTTAGAATTCCGAGTACGACACAAAGATGACTGGCAATACTTAGCTATACTTTCAGCTTACCTTTGTTAAAAAATGTAAAACCCCTCATAACCTAGCCCCTTAAACCCCCAATATCCAAATTCAAATTCTTCAGACCAATCTCCACACAGTTTCTTAAAGAATTAGATGAGAGAATTTGATAGAAGACCAAATCATTTTCCCTTTGCTGGTAGGATTATTTTGCAGCCAGGGAAGGTCAAGCGTACCCCCCCAAGATGGCATTAATGAATTTGTTATTTGAATCCATTGGTGGTTGTAGATTTCAGTTTCATCTCAGCACTCCTGCATACGTAATGAGCAGTGAATTCACACGCAAGGAGTGAGGTAGTCATGACATTTCTGCCAGCTCAGTTTTCTTGAATTTGATGTAAATTCTTTCAAACAATTTTTTCCATTCAAACATTTTTCAATCTGACTGAATACAGAGGAGTTATCGTGAAAAACTCAGAGATCATTATGCATGCAAGAATGCAGATTTGAATTTGACACTGGTTGCGGCAACGTCTAACAGATTCATTTTTCAAATAATCGATTCATTAATACAATCTTTGGGGCTACGCTTGACCTGCCTTGACTGTAATAATTCTCACAACATTTTACCTTGATTATGTATTGACAACGTCAGGAGAAAATGGACATTGGTCGCTCTTGGAACTTAAAGGGTTCAGTTTGAATTTGGACGTAGCCTGAAAAAACAGCCGGCATTTTGCAATGCACCAACAGTTTCCTTATCAAATTACCCCTGAGGAGGGAGTGCAGAAACTCCATACTGGTGAATTGTCACTACCAATGCAAGATCTGGGTAGTGCTTCTGATTGACTGAAAATTTGTTTCAGTGTTGGTGGCTTCATGAAATTTCTACTGTTTTTCTCAAGCTAAATTTAAATGGAAAAGCAACTAAACCAGCAGAACATTTAGTATCCCAATCAGGGCTGTGCCTGGTGGCCCCAGATGCCTTACTTTTGCTCTTGGGACTAGATATCCTATGCTGGGCACCCTGCATTTTACAGGTTTAGAGCACAGGGCTCCCTCCAATTTTTCTTAGGTAGTGTTCACACTTGGTGCCCAAGTGCAGTATTTGCTAGGCACTAATGTGAACACAACCTTTTTTTCAAGTACCCACGCTAGAAACGGGTCCCCTTTTGTAAGTTCTGGGGCAGCCCACTGCTTTGAACTTGCTGCTAGGCTCACTGCAAAATGGCGTCTGACAGGGCAAAATGGAGTAACCATGTACACAGTTACATATAAGGTCCTCAAGGTGTGAACACAACACTTATGCAGGACTGAGTGGCCAGTGCGTCGGACTCGCAATCTGGCAGTCCCAGGTTCGAGTCCTGTTCTGGCGACTTGCTGGATTTGTTCTCGGTCATCCCGAGTTTAAATCCTCAGCCACGCTTGTAAAAAGCCAACTGGTTACCTCTTAATTGCCAGTTGGGGTTTTTAATCCTGTTATGTTGTATTTGAATTATTTGTTCTAAGTATTTGAGTGAAGTGCCTGTAAACTAGCTGGATAAGCTAAGTGTACTTTCCACCATAAACAAGTCTTTAAACCTTTTTAAACCTTACAACCCTTTTTGTGCTAATACCCAGGCACTAGTTCCCATGCACCAAATGTGGACGGCCCCTTAGAGTGCACCCTTGCCAGTACATAATTACTAACACTGACCTTTGCTTGCTTTATCCCCTGGCTTGATCTGACCACCCCCTGATGGACTTGTAGGGGTCATAGGACTGATGGGACTGGTAGGACTTCCCTCGGGTTTAGCAGTATTCACTCCATCCCATTTGATTACTTTGTCAGCATGAGCCACTGAGCTAGCCACTTCTTCATAAATCTCTTCATCTGCCCATGACTTTTCAGCAGCATCACTTTTGTCTTTCTTGTCCTCCTCATTTAATGCTCTCCAACTGGCCGGTAGCTCAGGTGGTATTGGAGGAAGTGGTCCCAGTTCTTGGTGACTAGCAGACGGAGACGCTGGCTTGTGATTTGCAACATGAATTGTTGACCCAACTTCCGTGTAGCCATCCTTGTCTTTTGAAGAGTTTGCACTTTGTACTGAATCCACTGTCTGAACTGCTATCACAGGCTTTTCTGTTGATGTTGAAATCTTCTTCTGTAACTCAGGAGAAATTACAGGACACACATAGTCATCTTCATCCTCTTGTTCAAACACCCCTGAACTTGACTCCGTGGGAGAGGTGGCAAGCTTAATGAACCCTGATTCAATGAGTAATGCTTTTTTCCAGCGTTCCCAATCTTTGGCGTTCTTGGCCACAAGAGTGAACTGACTCACGCCATCTCTCATCACCTGAACAGCAAGCTTGCTTTTCTCCTCCTCGCCTGCTCTGATCTCGCTTCCTTTTAAATCCACTGTCATTTCAGGGTCATCGTCTTTGATCGTCTTATAACAGTAAAGTTTTTCTTCCCTGATCAAGAACCACCGTTTGGCACTATCATTTCCCTTGTAAGCATACCCAGCCAAAGAAACTCCGTCTTGAGGACTCGAGAACAGTTTGTCCTTCTTTCCCTTCTTCTTAAGCCAGTGAAAAAACTGTTTCTTCTTTTTGCCTTTCTGTTGCACTGGCTGTGCTTGTGGGTTAGGCGAAACTTCACCATCTGATGAGCCAGAGTCAAACTCATCAGTAGCAAAACCATCATCCTGGTGCTCATGTTCGCCGTGACCAATCTGATTTTTTAATTGTAATTCTGCCACTGCCTCGTACACATCTTCCCCAAACTGTCCACCACCATCAACCTCATCTGGTATTTTTGGCAATTCACCAAATTCATGATTGGGAAGTTTGGGTAGCTCTTTGTTTGGATAGCCATTTTCTAAAGGTTCTCCATTGACATAACTTACAGCAACACTTTCCTCACTCTAGAAACAAAAACAACCAATATTAACATTCAAGCATTGGTGACAACTAATATTTCAAATAATTATCACCTTTTTTAAGTATTTGCTCATCCTTCTCGTAGCCAAAATTTCCCAAGAGAATTATTTTAAGCTGAACGTTACCACATAAAATAGTTGACCGTTGCTGTAATAAAAGGACTATCCTCATTAGGTCCCCAAAATTTTGCTTTTAGTAAAATAATCCAACTAATTGTTGTTAAATAATTTCGCTTTGCATTAGATATTGCATCTAAAGGCAAACAACATGCAAGTTGAAGAGGATGAATTTCAAAGCTCTAAATCTGTAATCAACACATTCAAACACATTATTACTATAATGCAAAAGGAGAACTTTCAGTAATTGTTTAACAGTGGCTTGTTGTTACGCCTATAACTGTCAAGAGCTGACCACACTTTTCGTAATTTGCAAGACAAGTAGATACAGGCTTTGTGAAGCATTTGACAAATGACCATAACAAATAAACTTTTGAAACATGGTGACTAGATTGTAGCTTATAACTTAGTTCAGATTTGGTTATCTTAAGTTACACAGCTTACAATACAACAGCAGTAGGCCTTTTTCCACCAAACATAAACTTTCTTCTCTTCCATGCACATGCTTGCTTTAATACGCCAGTAATTACTGGAGTAACAATATTGTGTTGTCAAATTAAAGCAGGAAGCTTGGTGATATTAGTGCTATCATAACATCTCAAGACAACATCAAAATATCAAAGATCTGTGGTGCCTTTCAAATAAGAACCTTGCCGCAAGCTTCAGTTAACTCTTAGAAGAAAAATCCAATATCAAAATAAGTATACTCTACAATGCTTTGTTTAAATATCATGTGCTAGTAAAGACAAGAAATTGTTTCAAAGCAAGACATTTATCATCTCCTGTATTTTCATAATGTTTGTGCTTGAATAAACTAGGAATATTGTGAGGAGTTTAGATGTTTCTCACTACAGACAAAAGGCATAATGCACTTACAAAGAACAGCATTGCACACAGCAATAATACAATACAAACTTATAGTACAGAAAACACAAACTTCTCTTCACTAAGGATGCTTATTAAGGGTCAGAAATTCTAAGAATCTGAGACTTCCTGAGGCACCGAGACCCTGGTTTAAAAATCAGAAACTTAAAGTTTCATCAAATTCACTCACAAAATTTTCAGATCAGGTTTAGAATTTTCTGACACAATTTCATTCAAATCATTGGCCCCCTTTTTGCTGTGTTATTCTGGAATAAATCCATCCTCCCAACTCCCCATCATGGAGGGTTTTTTATTTTCAAACCTCCACCCCCTCCCCCCTTCATCTATGGAAATTCCAGTTATATAAGACTTTTCTCTACAACTTTTGGTCTTTACTACCCACTCCCCCCTAGAATGTCCAGTGGGGTGTCCCTCGCCATGGGGTAAAAATGAATATTTTTGGGCACAACACATTACAATGAACCACTCTCCCTGGCAAATATAACAATGTGAAAGCCAATCAAGTGTGGTTTACATGTTCACTTAGAACACACCAGACAAATGGCTAGACGCATAGAGACACTCTTATGATAAAAATTGGCTACTCAAGCAATACAGCCATCACAGCACGAGCCAATGGTTGATTGTAGGTTTGCATTAAAGCAATCCATTAGGTTGCGGTACGTGAGTCACTTCAATATTGTAACTCTTGTTTAGGAAATACCAAACATTGATTGCTAAGGTAACAACGTTATAAGAATAATGTTTTTATATCCTGTTAAACGAACAACAAAACTTTAAATTTCCTCTTGCAGTTGCAGAGTTAGAAAGCAATAATTTTAATTAGCACTTATTTTTTTATTCTTATCATGAATTTTATGAAAGTTCCATTAATGCCAAGAGTATATTGAGTCTGCAGGAACAACTAGAAAAGACCAGAACTTCTTCAACTATATCAGTTTTATATTACCAGTACCGGTACTCAGTTATTGTCAAACCTATACACGTTCCATATTAAATAATAAATTCGCAAAGCCCTGTTTCATCCTATTTCAAGACTTCCTTGTTACATGTAAAAAGGGAGCGCTAAAGACTTTTAGCTGAAAATACAGTGAAGTGATTATCAATAATGGCCATTAACTGCGGATAGAAACTTTTAAATACAGGTGCATGTTTTAAATGAGATATTCAAGCAGATAGATGGTAACTGATTTTGAACATCTTTTTACAAATTTGACACTATTTTCTTATTTTATCTTTTACATAAGTTTCACGTAGATTGCCAAGTCCAATAAAGACCTTAATCCTCACCTCCTGTGTAAACAACCTATTTTTCTGCCCTCATGCAGAGCTCTCATTACAATAGATGTAATTTTAATACCATAATTTATCCAAAAAAGATATTGAAAGCGCCATGGTAAAATTATTTCAAGTTGAATATTTGATGCTTTATTGCGCTTGCAGCACCAATTAAAAAACGAATCAATACAAACTCTTTTAAATAGAAAACCATCAATTAATATATCTTTCAAATGTTAACCACAATGTAGCAACTTTTTCATTTCATTTAAATTATACTTGTTTGCTTTTTTTATTAATTCATTCCTCAAATATCATTTAAATATCAATTTGGTCAATAAAAAAAAATGAATTGGTAATATGCTGCAATGATGGTGAGGTCACTGTGATAATTATATTTAATATTGTTGCCACCAATAGTTCAATACAAGCATAGTATATAGAAGGACCCCAAAATTCATTTAGCATATATTAACAGTATAAAATAGAAACAAAAAAAAATGTTGTTATCTTTTGCTACAGTGAACTGTCTCAGTAAGACAGACACTCTGGAACACGTACTAAGTGCAGTGTTCTCCTTAAATTTTAGCTCAGCAGGTAAGAGACCATTCCTGACCGGTAAAGCCAAAAATATACACCAGGGGTGCAGTGACTGTCCCGGGAGGGAAGTGGGGTGAGGGTCATATGGCCCCAGCCTCAGTGGGAAATTTTTAGGAGCTAAGTTCTCTGAAACATCGATATCATATTCTGTAATTTTAAGACCAATTTTAGGGTAATCCACTGTTGTAAGTTATCTGTCTCTTTTTGATCTGAGGTTAAAAACTTACAACAAATTTTAAAACTTAATTTTTTAAGAGCCACTGGGCTTAATTAAAGATCTCTTATTATATGAAGTTGGCAGTATACCTTTTCCCCTTCAAACTGATAGTTTAAATCTTTAGACAACACTTTAAAATAAATGTGTGATTTAAATAATTTTATCCTGTCTTAAACTGCTCTCTTTCCATAACATGTGGCCCATATATATAAGAAAGAAGATTGTAACTTGTGCATTTTTTAAAACAACTTGTATAATTTCAAGGACCCCCTAAGCGGTTGCAGATGGTATGAAGTGTTGCTGCAAGCAGTAAATTCTACCGGTTACCGCCTGAGAAAGAGAACACAGTAAGTGTCCGTCTTTAAAGGCACTGTGTCATAAGTGTCTATTTCAGTTTGTTAATATTGCCAATTACACATCTTTATTCACTTTAGAACTTAATGTCATCAAGAAGTCACTTATGTACCACAAAATCACAGCTTCATCCCAAACAAAATTGCCCACTAACCATTGTTTAGTATTAAAATGTTACAAGCAACACAAATTAACTTTGAAGAACTGTTAAGCTAACAAGTTTTGAAAAACAAAACTTACAATCCATCTGAATTTTCTTCCAGTTTATCCATCCCTACCTTCTTTTTTTTGTATCAGTTGTGATACTTACATTTCAATATTACCTTCTTTTATAAATGTTTTGAACAGTTATTCTTTTAAAAATTTTATGTTTCATTCAATTTGCCACTGGTTTCCACTCCAGTTCCTTTATTTAAGGCAAGAGAAGCAAAATGACTGAAGCCTGGCAAGTACCAACTCTACAAGTCGGTTTTTTGGTGGTGCCAGTCTTCTCTTTTAATGCTGTTGTATCCCCTTTAGAGAGAGTTAAGCGGCTTAATCATTTTATTCATAAGTCATGTTAATTTCTTATTTAGTAAGCACAAAAATCAGGTGCTTTTTAGGAGTTAAATAAATATTATTACAAATTTTTATTATTTAACTCTTAGAAATGACCTGATTTTAATAAGTTCTGAGAATGTTTAACTTAAAACTTTACCGAATTTAAGCATTCATTTAGCCTTATAGCAGTGTAGAATCTTTACCTTGTTTAACCCAGAAGAGTTATTTTGAAGCTGAGTTGAAGCATGTTTAGCATCTGATTGCAATGAACAAGAAATCAATTGCTCTTCACTTTCTTCTTCCTCCTCTACTATCGCTTGCATTGCAGGAGCTTTATGACAAACAGGTGTTTTTTCCTCAGACTTTGTAGCCTGAGTGGAAGACTCTTTCCCAGCAGATGCTGCCACAGTAAGAACTTTCATCCACTCTTTTAGTTCATCATTGTTTGAGGCAACAAAAACCCAGGGTGCCATATCAGATTGGGTTAACCTAAACACCGGGGTGCGCATAAGTCTGTCGTCCAGCGAGATCTGACAACACGGCATTATGATGACATCATATGCCACTTCGTTTGGATCTCGTGAAGGAAATATACACAGATGTTGATCAATTAGAACACACCACCAAAGCTTTTCACTGTGTTTCTCTCTTAGGTAACCCGCAAAGTCTGGCTCACATAAGTCCTCAAGGGAAATATCAAACAGGGCTGCACTGTCACGTTTACGACTCTTTCGTTTGTTTACTGGAGAACGGTTAGAGTTGTTTAGTTGGTTTGAGCTATTTAGGGCTAAATTATTGGGATTATCATCATCTGTACTGTCCGACTCCTCATCTTCGTCAAAAGGATGATAAATTACAAGTTCACGCAAGTCTTTTAAGTTTAATTCTTCATCCAGGTTACCATGTTTATTATAGAGATAGGAGGCCTGTTAGGTTAGAAATATAACATAGAAAGAACAGTGATTTTAATAAATTGATTTAATTGCCTATACAAGGATAAAAATACATTTGTATGGTAGTTGAGAATGCGGATAAAATTGGTTCAATTTCCTCTTAAAATCAAAATGACTGCAGTTGGAGATCCCAAGAGGGGTATACTGCATTTAAAGTGACAGGGATAATCTACAGGGAGAAAAATTGAAACACAAAAAAAATATCCAGGGCTTCCTGAAAAATCCCTAGCCCAAAAATTAGCCCCCATAAATTCACAAAACAAAGGAAATTCCTCTGACAGTAAAGCTGGGTAATGGTGTATGATAAATCAGTTGAATCCATGTTGGATGAATGCAATTGTAATGCATTTAATACCACTCAGAAAACAAAAATGACCACAAAACAAGTTTGCAGCTGGGATAGGTGTCACTGGGCAGTAACTCAAATCCTTACAATGTTTTGAATAACATCCCAAAAAATTCCTACTTAAATCAAAAACACTTGGCAAATTTTCCTGACCCTAACAATCTTAGAGTGGAAAATTTGCACCCCCCCTCCTGCAGAAAAAAAAAATTGATTATTCCTGTTGCTTTAAATCAGAACTTCACCACCTCAGGGGACATTTAGAAGGTTTTCACTCATTATAAAAAATATTTAAAATAGAAAGGCATGTTATTGTCCATTAAATCAAACAACTTTATTTTTTCTGAACCTTATTTACCGTCTACTTTAATTTCATTCGTAACAATATTATGGTGATACACTAAATCTTTAAAAAAGACTTATTAAATCCATGAAATTCAATTCTTAATAGTATTGCAATTTTTAACTGGCTTCATCGATTAAGGCAGCTGAATTTGTATGCAATGGTTTTCAACCAAACACATACATAACATTATTAAATTGCTTTTCATCTTTTCTTGTTATTATTTCCAAAAGGCCGGAGAAATCAAGAAGCCCATTCGTAAGAAGCAAGTCTCTTGTATACGTTGTAGCTAATTTTTTATCTCAAGTAATTTTTATTTTTCCTTTGTTTCAACTTCGTTAGCATACATAACTATACCCAAAAACAAAAAAAAGGGAAAAATAACCTGAGAGAAAAAATTAACTAAAATGCATACATATAACTTCAAAACCAAGGATTAATTTAAGATAACCACATACCTTTGTAGTTCTAGTTGCTTGCCAATCTTCTAAATCATCTGATTGATTAATTTCTGGAAGAGAACCACTCCGTTGGATTCCTTCTTCTCTAACACCATTTTTAAAGTCACTTGTGTCATTCAGTGACTGATTAGACACTGACAGCCCAGCATTTAGAAGCTTTCCTTCCTTTAAGTTGTTATTTCTCATATTGTTTAAAGAACTATTCATTCCTTCGACAACTGTTATGCATTCTTTCCTTTGTTCATCTGCTTCAGCACTCAGTGATTCCTTAGACAATGTGCTCTCAAGAAAAACACTTATTTTGGAAAGTCGTGCTTGGAATTCTGAAAAAAAATATATAAAGGCCAAAAAAGGATCAGTGAATTTTGCTACCCTGTTTAAGACAAGACACTTTATCTTACAACCCTGATTCATTTCATTCCACATACAGTCAGAATAATTAGTTTATATAAGTAATCTTTGAAACTAACATCATGGAAGTAGATTTCTTTGAAAACAATTATTGATGCCACAAATTTACACAGTTGCTCATTGCCGACCTTCACACTTTTTGGAAGGCTTTCAGTCCAAAACGGAACTCTATTCAAAACACTAAACAGTAAGACTGGACATGTATACATTGTTTGGCTCAAAACTCTGAAAACCATACCCTTTTCAGCAACACTTACAGAGTAAGGATAATGGAGTACCCCCCCCACCTAAGGAATGTGGGCTCTGCTCTAGCAGCACCTATTGGTCCCTATCACTGTACTTTTGCACTTGGGGGACAAGTCTTTTCATATAAAATCAGATGCTAGGTTTCACAGGCTCAGAGCACTGGGCTCCCCTCAATTTATCTTAGAGTACAGCTTTGCCAATAAAGACAAAATTTAAGCTTTGTGTAAGAATCCAAAAAGTGAGAAGTTAAGCAAAATAATACCGTACACATTGAATAAATAGTCAACAACTGAAAGGTGATAATAACCAATTTTCACTTAATCAGTAACTCGAAATGGTCTCCAGTGAAGGTACAATTCCTGATAGTATAAGGCTGTGCACAATAATCAAAGTGCGAAATTTACCCCTTTCACTACTCGACTAAATTATGGTGAGATAATTATTCGTCACTTAAATATGTTATGTAAACTATGTTACTCCTGTGGTATTACTATATGCGCAATGAAACCTTCTTGGCATTAGGATAAAACGTAATCAATTTTGTCATACCAATAATCATATATTACACAACTCTACCAGTTCACACAATTTTTCCCAGTTAAATGCTGGGTCCTGCTAAAAAATGCCAGGTCTTAGAGAGAGGCACCGGTAGTTGTAAATATACCCCTCACACAAATTTTTAATTTGTGGTATAATAAATCTAAAGAATATAAAAAGTAAGCAGCTGTAAAGAAAAAGTAATAAAAACCCTCTGAATAAAATGAATAAACTGCATATTCAAACACAATTTATGAAAGCTTTGAAATAAAGAGGATTTTAAATGAGGAAAATCTAATTATTGTGCTGTAGTATATGAATGTAAGACCACAAAAATAATATACAAAATCAAATCTAAATAAATAGAATTGGGTAGAAACTTTAGATATTGCAAAAACAGTACCTGACAAATGTCAAAGGATTAAAGAGACAGACATAATACAAAAAATACAACCAAAATGTTCGAACAGAGCCATATTTCAGTAAGATGTAGCAAAAAATAGCTTGCAGTAAAGTTGACATTTCATTTCAATCCAGACTAATCCTTTCAAACAAATTTATTATTTATGATTTTCAATTCAACAGTTTTAGAAAAACTACTCAATTCTTAATAGCTGTAAATAATTAAACACATTCAAAAAAGAAAATTGATTACATGAATTTACTCATCTTTTCAAAATTGTCCACAACAAAATTCCATCAGAGATACATCTTAGTTGAAATGGGAATAATTGTTAAAAGCCAACGATAAAGATGTTAAAGCAATGATGAGTTTTGCCTTTATAATTATTAAAAGCAAAATGCAATTAGTAAGTCAAACTAAACTTGTTTCTAATGAAAATATACAGGTCTTGCTGCTAAATTTTTATTTATTTAATGTTTGAGACCAATATAGACTTCAATTTTAGTTAAACCTAAAATCATGTAAAATATAAAATAATTTACTGCATTCTAAACAATTATCCTTTTTTGACAGCTAGCACACACAAATAAACATAAAACTGGGCTACACAGAGCCAATTTGATGAGAAATACTTTCATGTTACATGTTAGGTAATTAAGGCCACCAACAAGGGGCTTATAAAAACCTATACCTGTAATGACCTAAGCCAACATTTTGCCCTAAGTAAGAACTAAGTGTTAATATTGGTTTAGGGGAGGGGTAGGTGGGCAGTTTCACAAAAACATAAAATGATCCCAGACACCTTGGTAAAATGGACACCTCGAGTTGGGCCCCGCCTTTCTTTACTACCTTTATTTGACTCTCTACAGTGGAACCTCTATTCAGGGGACTCCCATGGGACTAAGGCAAGTGTCCCCTGAATGGAGGTTGGACTGGGGTTTGTTAATAATTTACCAACAAATAAAATATTTTTCATTTATTCTGCCTCTGAATCTACTGCAGACATTATTTCAAGCAGCTAGATAATGTCTAAAAATCATGATTAACTTATCGCTGTGATGTTTTGTGGGGGCCCAGTCATCCAGACCCTGAGATAAGGGGGAGGACTCGGTCTCAAAAAAATCCCCCCCCCCCTTCAGGCCTCAGTATGGTCTAAAAATAAGGGGTGGCCCTGGCTTCGCGGGTCCCTCCCCTGGATTCGCCCCTGAACTTATCAACCATTTTGTGGTCAGTCACTCTTTGAGTGCTAAGGTGTGCCCTGAACAGGGGTGTCCCTTGAATAGATATAGGTTCCACTGTATAAAACAAACATCTCTCTAAGACAGTCACACTTAGTGCTGCATGGTCCCAAATTAAAGGTGTTCCCTTTAGAGCTGAGAGTTGACAGTATTTGTTTTTGTTTCATCATTCCTTTATAAAGCTATTAAATTACAAAGAGACATTAGACTCAAACTGCTCCTAGGGACACAGACAAGGGTGGAGTACTTTTAAATATATTTCATGGAGGGAGGGGACTGTTCAAGGTCAAAGAGGGTATTAAAGATCCAACGACACAACAGTAACAAGAATGTTGCTCAAAAAGTGAATTTGCATTCTCCCAGTCTTTATCCCCATTATTCCTACTTACATACTTTGTCGAATGTATGCGACCCCTCCTGAATTTGAATTCCAAGGGACCATATTCACGTTCAGCAAGCGAAATAAAATTTTGTTCCTGCTTGTTTACATTCTCCATGGAACACAAAACTAGGCATTTTCACATCGTTAGTCGTGCAAAACCAGCAAAGAAATATACAAAAAAGTGTGCTGCCCGTACAAAGTTGCTTTTTTGCTTATTAACCTAATTATTCTTTTAGACGTTCTCTTTGCCATCGCGTCATTTAATCTTAAAGTCCCTAATACCTAGGAGGGAACTGAGTGTCCTCTCGTATTAAGAACTGTCTTTGCATGTGCATATCTTGAATAAATTAAGATAAGTGTGCCTTTTGTTAGTGGCTGGGGGAAATGGGAATGGATATTTTTAGAACCACACATGGAGAAAAACAACTTTTTTCAACAACCAATACAAGATTCAACATCTAAGGCTTACTATCACTAGGAAAAAATTTTACCTGTATGATTTTTTAAAGTGGGTATTAAAAGGTTAAGAGGTTTTAAGCAAATAGCAGAAAATCCAACTCACACCTTCATATTTTAAGAGCTATGCAATAATAATTATTCTTAGCATTGAATTTTTTTGAAGCTTTGTAACCAATGGTACTCTCAAACCTGGCTGCATACAAACTAGATCTTAAAGTAAAGTATACATCATTCTACAACTTGAATTAATAAATATGTAGTTCTCCCATTTTTTTATTGATAGTTGTTTAGTTAATAAAACTTATAATCACATAATGCAATTGCCTGATGTTTTAGCTAAAATGATTATACTTTAACTATTTGCAAAAGTGAAATCTTATTAGGTTTAAATAATAATAATAATAATAATAATAATAATTCATTATTTAGTGACCACGTTTTTTAAGGTTAGAGGGGAAGAGATCTCGACTAATCAAGTACCAAATTTAATATCAGGGGCATTTGAAAGCAAAGTTTAACATCGTCATTTCAAAATGTTTAAGAAACATGTTTATAGAATTATAGAAGTTTCTAGCTAATTTTCACTAAGTACAGTATTATTCTCTTAATTCTAATGAGATGTAAAAAGAAACGGTTTGGTTTATGTTTGAATCAAATATTGATCTACTCTGTATATCTAACACAAACCTATATTTTCTGCCCTAAGGGCGCTAATTGAGTTGCCATTCTTGGGAGAATCGCCTCAAATTTACACCTGCACGTACAAAACTAGAGGGCTCTTCTGAAAGCTATTTGAAAGAACCCATGAATAAATGTTGATATGAAAGCAGTTTGGTAATCTTCCAAGATGTTTAGTTGACACTGATTCAGCTTTTGAACCCTTAGGGAAACCCCATTCTTAGAAAGCAAATAACGAAACATCTGTTTCAGAAGGCTAAGTATTTAGTTAAAATGATATGCAAATAAGTTTTCGAGGCATGAAAAAGAACAATGTATGGTTTGTGTCAAAGGAAAATCTACAACCGCAACTTAATGGGTGGTTTGGGAATAGATTACACTTGGTTTTATTTTCATATCGGCGCGCCACCGACTGCGTTTTTCAGTTACAAATAAAAGATTTTAAAACGTGGGTTGAGAAACATTTCTCAACCGTGTAAGTGCGATGCGATGCATGATCGAGAGCTCCGCGCGCGATCATTAAATTTCGCTGTCAAATGCACTGCTGATTCATTAGATATGACAAGTGAGTAAACAGACTGAGAAAATTGCATGGGAGTTCAGAACTGATCAAAGTCTAGTGCGACAATTCATTCACGGAAAAGTTCAGAAAGACTCTCTTTTGGTAACAGATTGTTTCATTTACAAATATTTAAAGTGAATTAAGCACCTCGCTTCGCTTCACCGGGTTTATATTTATGTGGTATATTAAAAACATTATGAAAGCGAAAGCGCTAAATTATATTATAGACAGACCAACGCTTATTTAGTAGTTGTCTAAAAAACAGCAGGATAGCTCGATAGAGATCCAAGAATACGCGCGCATTATGAACTCACATGTTAAGAATCGTATTTGAAATACGAGTTAGTTTAACTAGTCTGGGCTAAACCTGTTAACACCAAATAAAAAGCCATGTTCTCGGAGGGTTTTCAGCGTATTAAACCACCCGATTACTGCCAAAAACTCACAAAAGGGCACTTAAATTAAACATAAACTTACCGACCAAGGCATCCTCTGTTAAAACAGCCATGTTTCAACGAGATGTTTCAAGACGGCAGTTTTGATAAATTTGATGGATTCGTAACAACAAACGCGAGTATACTAATCGCTCCAAAGTGTACTGTGCCCTTCAGCTAAGAAATGGCAAATTTTGACGACCGTAAAAACACGCCATGACATCTGCTAAAGTGGCTCATTCAAAATGCGGAAAACTTCTTCCTGTTGAATCCCTTAACTTTCAGCCTCTGGCTTGCACGGTTGCAAAGTGTTTTTCACAAGATTGTCACAACTGTCTTGTTTTCATAAACTTGCTGACCTCTCAAAGAATAGGTCGCATTTTTGAGGCTTTCATTGTTTTTACATCCATGTGAGTTGTCTATTATGACGCTTTATCTTGTATACAATCAGCTCACATGTCACATCATAGCGACAGACGTCATTGTCACATAGCGTGACCGTCCTCAAGCCTCCTTTCCAGTCGATTAAATCGACGAAAAGTTGCTTCATTTCAGGCGAAAAACAACCGAAACGTATCAAAAAGCACACCAACGCGAAGGTTTCCACGACATTTAATCTAATTTACTGTCTGGCTGTCGGATTATTAAGAGCTTCCTCTATACTCTAGAAACCGTACAAGCATATCATTTATGTCATGTTTATTCAAGGACTCAAGACACTAGATCAACACACAACCGACATACAAACAGGAATTACGCTGCGTAGCTCGCGCATCCTTTCGCAAAAATTAAGTTACATTCCTTCCATTGAAAATATTTTTTAAACTTCATTGATGTAATTTCACACAAAAATAAAGGGAGGTCGTTAGACACTTGTGTTGGTCCTGACAGTAATGTGATTGAATGGAATTTGCTACGTTTGTGTTAACTGTTACTTAATAGCTTATGTTAATTGCACAATTACCGCTATTCCCATAGAAATATTTGGATCTACAGTATCGATATCCTGTCAATTAACTAGACCCCGGTGTGGCAGAAACATAAGAAATGAAATACTGCCTCAAATGAGATTTACCCGGCAGATTTAATTTCGTGGCATAGCTAATATCTGAGGCATCTTTCACTTCTAGTAAAACATCCAAATCAAATAAGGATATTAACACGGACTCATTGTCCTTTATTTCAAAACCGCATGTGCTCCTGAAAACCGTTGCTGGGGAAGATTAGAATCAATTCTGTGCAGCTTTCAGAGCTTTGCTAGGCTAGATGATGACGTCATGAGACACGCCCAATATCAGTTTCGTCTGGGTAGCTTGCCATCATTGCCGTAATTATCAGTTATTATTATTATTATTATTATTATTATTATTATCATTTAAACGTTGAAGTCTGCTCTTTTCCATAGTTGTTCTTGCAACGTTGCAAGTTACACGTGTTACCATTAGCTGCGAAACTCAAAGGCATGATAACTAGTCACCGAAAGAGTCTCAATGGGGTACACGATTTCACTGTTTAGCGCCTTTTAAACAGGGTGTCGATTTGGAGACAGGAGAAAGTGGAGGTTGGCTATATTAAAAATATCTACGTTTGTGATACCAACAATTTTTCTTTTCTTAAAATTAAGAGTCATATCAGGCTCTTGATAAAACTCAGTTCCCTGTTGTTAGTATGAAAAATTACGTAATTTTGTAGGCAAAACGAAATGAATCGGGGTAATGAAATAGGGTATCTTGTCTTGACCAGGGTAGAGAAATGAACGATTGTTGTCTTACACAGGTAGGGTCGGGATTTGACGGCATCTGCGGAATACCTTTGCCAAAACATCCCTTCAGTGACCCCCCGGGGATACAAACTTTCAATGCGGTTTTCATCGGAAGTCATTTCACTGTCATTTCACATTCAGTTTGGCTGTCTCTCAAAACTAGCTGAAAATTTTCGAGCAGCTTTCACAACCAACGAAAAAAGCGATGTAAACCGTCATCTTTAGATATCTTAAATGCACATCTGCGTGAACGATCTCAATATGGACTTCAGATAAACGTCTTTGAGGAGCGACGAATGTTGCCTAGAACTGAAATCATCGTCTCAGGAAATTTTAATCCGACCCTGGGTACCATGGGTCAGTTTTTTCTCGCGCGCAGCGGAGATGCTTCGAGGTCGGCCGCAGGCCGTGCGCATGAAAAGGCACTGACACCCAGGGCAATTTTGATCAGAACTCGATCACGGGGTTTCCGTCCGTCTCGGAGTCTAGAAGTGAGCGTTTGCTGCCAAAGTCTCAGGCCTTAAAGCAAGGATTCCTGCGGAGTCTCTCTGTTCTATTGACCACTCCTTCTTTGTGAGTGCTAACGATTCGTTTAAAAAGAACGCAGATATAGCTCGAGAAAGTCGCGAAATTTTAAGGACGATTGTGTGGCAGGGGGCACCAATTTGTCCCCCGCCGATACTTTGGGGAATTTATATCTTCCGTTGCTGTAGACGTATAACTTTCACAGTATCCAAATGTTAAGGCGCTCTTTTCAGAGGTGTTGACGCATTTCCGCCAAATGATCCTCATCTAAACTTGACAAATTGGCATTGTTATTAGCCATTTCGGAGTTGCGTAGGGAACTGTGGCGAGTTTCAAATTTAAACTAATCGATAAACTGACACCACCATGTAAAAGGTCATGTTGAGATTGGTCATTTGACCAAGTTTGGTACTCTAAAGTTTAACAAGGATCAAGTTATGACTCTCGAAACATGGTTAAAGATCCATAACGTCTATAATTTTGTGACAGCGTCCCAAAACCATATAAACTCTTCACAATTCTTCAATTTTTCCAACTGCAAAATTCGTCATGCATCTACCTCTTGGAAGGAACTAATTCGAAAATCACTGTGTTTACCCTTTTTTAGGAATATCACAGAAATCGTGAAAAAAATTAAGAGCTTATAGAGTGTTTTCACTCACGTGGCCAGCATCTATGCAAATTTGTTGGAACAAAAGAAAGCGTTTACATAAGAAAAGAGTTCAACTCCCACAGGACTGGTTTGGGACACCAACATGGCCGCCGTGACGTCATGTGAAAACTCTCTATATGGTTTTG
>CALNXK010000036.1:1292500-1300000 GCA_942486035.1 Porites lobata
TATTGAATCACCTTTCTCCAACTTGATATTATTTGAAGAACATCCTTTCATGTTTATAAAATTATTCATAGCAGTTAACTTTACAGCGCACTATTAATTTTAATGTCAATAATTTTATAACAATACTATAAAAACCATAAACTGGTGTCGTCACGGCGTGGTCTTAATTAGAATAGCACTATTACAAAGGATGCTTAAAATGGCACTCGTCGACTGTGCGATCAATGAAAAGTGTTGCAGTGTTGACGGAGGACGGGGCATTTGCTCTCTTTTTTCGTCCCCACCCCGGGAGATTTGACAGCTCAAGAGTCCCCACCCCAGGGAATTTCCCATCCAAGGCAAAAAAAAAATGCTAATGCCCGGGGGTCAGCCCGGGGGGGGTGCTGGGCGCAGCTGGAATTGACTAATGCATTACTCGACCTCCCCTAGAGTCAAATAAAGCGTGAGCCACGCCCAGATCGAATTCCGTTCGTGATTCCAAATTTGCGACCAACATCCCCGTCACTTTTACATGGGAGTCGCTTTCTGGAATGATCTTCGTGTTACATACCTTGAAGAATCCATAAAATCTTCCTAAACGAAAGCTCACTAAAGGTCACATATCGCGCGAAGGCAGGGACCGGTTGTTCAAATCACTATATCCAGTGGATTAGTACAAGGGAAGCCAATTACATTATCAACTCGATAGTGATTAATCCGGTGGATAGCGTTATCCACCTTTTAAACAACTGGACTTGCAGTAGCGGATCCGGACCTTCAGATAAGGGAGGGGCCGGTTATCCAGATCCTGAGATAACGGGGCGGGGAGGGCGGTCTCCCCAATTTTTTTTTTCGGCCTCAGTTGGTTTGGTCTAAAAATAAGGAGGGGCCGGCCCCCCCCCCGGGCCCCTCCCCTAGGTCCGCCACTGTCTTATATCCGCCTTTCCCTCTCACTTTAATTTGAGAAAAACCTGGAGACAACCTGATCGATTTCTTCTATAGGATATGGGCTTTGATTTGTCCTATCTGATTGTAAGGTAACTAAACTAAGTTGCTCTACCGCCCTAAAAAATGAAACGCTTATATACTACTTAAAAGGGAAATTGTACCGGCAGGCAATGACAGCATTTATGACTGAGTCCTCTTGCTCGGCCTATATCCTTTGTTCATAAAAGGAAATAGAAGACGTCTGCAGGCATTATTTCTTATTCATTCATTAAGCGTTCATCTCCGCAAATTCGTTAACCCTAAGATCTAGAGGATGCCGTCCTCTTGGCCAGCAGATAAGACTAAAAACATTGGTCCTGGAACAAGTTTGTCATCATGCACCACTGCCTCATGTGTAATAAACATGAAGACCAAGTTTTACGTATTTTGTCCGATATTCCCATGGTCACTGTTGGTGACCTACAATTGTAGCCTGTGTACAGCCGCCAGTCAACAACAAGGCATTGTGGACACTCCAATGAAATGGGCGAAGGCCTTGGAACAAGGCAAATTTATATCTAGTAACGTCGCAGTTTGTTGGGATTCTCTGAGTAATAAATGCTACAATCGTTTCTTCGACTGCAGTGTGTTAGCCCAAACGAGGACTACATGGTAAAAAGATGACTGTGAAAGAGTCGATGAAAATGAACAACTTCACTTGGTTCATCATCCTGACAGCGTTTTCGTAAGATTGGCGACAGATACTAAACAGTTACCGTACCAAGGAGAGTTTCCTCTCGACAATGAAAGTGAGCCAGGCATTGGAAATTTAATAGCTCGCAAATATTTATTCACCTGGACACCCCATTAGAGTTTCTACTGATCAATGCCGTCAATTGATGAAGACTGATAGGCAAATCCAGGCAGAAACCCGTTTCCAGTTCTACAGTAGCCCTTCAGAATCCTCTTCAAAAGCCACCTACTACAAAGATTGGCCAGTCTTTCTAATCCATGCTGTGTCCACTTGTGTCTCCTCTGTCCCCTCTGTTCCTACCCCGGGTGCCAGAGACTTTTCTAGCGCGGTTTCCCGGAATTTCCGGTTCGGCAGTAAATGGAACACGTTTCGTCGGTTCGTCCCACTGGAAAATTCCCAGAAAAAGTGGAAAATCTAAAAAGGTGGGCCGGTTTCCCGGGGGGTACTGCCATATATGGGCAATATAGGAGTGTGCCGCTGTGAAGGGTATGGTTTTCAAGGAGTTTACTACATAAATCAGAGCGTTTGGGTCTAGAATAGGGTGTCATTTTTCAGGAAACTGATCAGTTGGTTGAAGATTTTATCTAGACTGGCGAAACAGCTACTCTAGGATGGGGAGGTTTTGCAGAGTTTACTTTAGCTCTGGTATAGGTTAAGGGGTTCCTGGGTCCCAGCGGCACATCCCCACCAAGAAATTCCTAAAGTACCCCCCCGCCGGAGCCCGTCTTCCTGGTTGGAATTTCCGAACGGAATTTCGTGTTTCATTTAGTTTGTACCAGTTCCAGGTCCACGGCAAGAAAATCTCTCACGGCCAGTTAGCGAATCAAAATGGCTTCCCTCAAGCTCATGCTATGTATCAATGCACGGTTTGTTTCTTTGCTGGCCCCACAATGGAAGCACTTTTGCACCATACGAGTGGCCTTGAATTAATTGGTAAGTATCTAGTAATGAGTAATAGCAATATTCAGAGGTTCATATTCACTGAAAAGAATCGTCAGGCACCACGACGTACCAGGGTTTACGACCAAAATGGAACAACTTTTTACCAATCGGAAATTCTACTTTTGCTCCTACCGAAATAAGGGTTTTAGGTTGTATAATTTTTCCAAAGTGCCTCCTGGATCTGAATAATTATAATTGATTTTCTTTTTGTCCGTGAAAGTGACAGTTTCCTGCAATGTTTTCTCACGATGGGCCCAGCTTGTTAGCGTTTTTAGCAGGGTGTTTAAAATTCTCACGGATACTGATTTTCAGATTCAAATCTCGAAGAATGGATTGCAGCTTAAACTGAAGCTACATCAACTATGGAGAACTGCGATGTGACCCAGTGATGGTTGCCCTTAAAGCAATTAATTTTAAAACTCGCACTTGTTTAGCTAAGGATAACGTGGTCTTTGGACATTTCTTCACGTGCCGGCCCACGTGATCATGATTGGAGACTTTCAATCTGATTGGCGTAAATGTAATCCGATAAAAAAGCTCAAAGGTCAACGGGGATTGTAAAAAGCACCACACAGTGCCAGAGGTTTTTCTTGCGGCTTCGCTGCTCGTGGCTTTGGCCCGAGGCCGACACGTAAATTCCCACCGCACACAAGAAAAACCACTGGTACCCAGGACACTCTGTCCCTTGTCTCCTCTGTGTGCCCTAGTGAACCCTTGTGACCCCTGTGTGGACCTTGCCTCCCCTTGTGTCCATTATGTCCCTTGGTTCCCCCCTGTTACAGAGGAAAACGCCCTGTGTTGCCCTATGTTATGATTGTTACCCTGTGTTACCCCGTGTTACCCTCGTTCCATTGTGTTACCCTTATTACCCTGTATTACTCTTGTTACCCTGTGTTATCCTGTTTTACCCTTGTTACCCTTTGTTCCCCCGTGTTACACCGTGCTACCCCATGTTACCCTTGTTACCCTGTCTTACCCCTTGTTACCCTGTCTTACCTTCGTTACCCTGTGTTACCCTTGTTACCCCATGTTATCCTTGTTACCCTGTGTCACCCCGTGTTACCCTTATTACGCTGTGCTACCCCATATTAGCCTTGTAACCCTGTCTTACCCTGTCTTACCCTCTGTTACCCTTCCTACCCTGTCTTTCCCTGTCTTACCCTGTCTTACCCTGTGTTACCCTTGTTACCCTGTGTTACCCCATGTTACCCTTCTTACTCTGTGTTACCCTTGTTACCCTGTGTTACCATTGTTACCCTGTGTTACCCTTTGTTACCCTTGTTACGCTGTCTTACCCTTCTTATCCTGTGTTACCCCATGTTACCCTTGTTACCCTTCTTACCCTGTGTTACCCATGTTACCCTTTGTTACCCTGTATTACCCTGTGTTACCCCATGTTACCCTTGTTACCCCGTGTTACCCTGTGTTACCCCATGTTACCCTGCTTACCCTTGTTACCCTTGTTAACCGGTGTTACCCTTTTTACCCTGTGTTACCCTTGTTACCCTGTGTTACCCCGTGTTACCCTTCTTACTCTGTGTTACCCTTGTTACCCTGTGTTACCCCGTGTTACCCTTGTTACGCTGTGTTACCCTTCTTATCCCCTGTTACCCCATGTTACCCTCGTTACCCTTCTTCCCCTGTGTTACCCATGTTACCCTTGGTTACCCTGTGTTACCCTGCGTTACCCTGTGTTACTTCGTGTTACCCTGTATTACCGTTGTTACACTGTGTTACCCTGTGTTACCCTGTGTTACCCTTGTTTCCCTCCATTACCCCCTGTGACACTTGTTACCCCGTGTTACCCTGTGTTACCCCATGGTACCCTTGTTACCCCGTGTTACCATTGTTAGCCTCTGTTACCCCATGTTACCCTTGTTACATTGTGTTACCGTTGCTACCCTGTGTCACCCCATGTTACCCTTGTTACCCTGTGTTACCCTGTGCTACCCATGTTACCTTGTATTACCCTGTGTTACGCTTGTTACCCTGTGTTACCCTTGTTAGCCTGTGTTACCCTTTGTTACCCTTGATACCCTGTGTTACCCTTGTTACCCTTTGTTACCCTGTGTTACCCTTGTTACCCTGTGTTACCCTTGTTACCCTCTGTTGCCCTTGTTACCCTGTGTTACCCTGTGTTCCCCTTGTTACCCTGTGTTACCCTTGTTACCCTTTTTACCCTTCTTACCCTTTGTTACCCTTGTTACCCTGTGTTAACCTTGTTACATTGTGTTACCGTTGCTACCCTGTGTCACCCCATGTTACCCTTGTAACCCTGTGTTCCCCTTGTTACCCTGTGTTACCCTTGTTACCCTTGTTACCCCGTGTTACCCTTGTTACCCTTGTTACCCTGTGTTACCCTTGTTACCTGGTGTTACCCTTTTAACCCTGTGTAACCCTTGTTACCCTGTGTTACCTTTGTTACCCTGTGTTACCCCATGCTACCCTGTGTTACACTTTTTTACTCCTTGTTACTCTGTGTTACCCTTGTTTCCCTGTGTTACCCTGTTTTACCCCATGTTACCCGGTGTTACCCTTGTTACCCTTGTTACCCCGTGTTACCCCGTGTTACCCTTGTTACGCTGTGTTACCCTGTGTTACCCTTGTTACCGTGTGTTACCTTTCTTACCCGGTGTTACCATGTGTTATCCTGCGTTACCCTTGTTTCCCTGTGTTACCCTGTTTTACCCCATGTTACCCTTGTTACCCTTCTTACCCTTGTTACCCTTTGTTACCCTTGTTACCCTGTGTTACCCCTGTTACCCTGTGTTACCCCTTGTTACCCTTGTTACCCTGTGTTACCCTTGTTACCCTGTGTTACCCTTGTTACCCCGTGTTATCCTTGTTAACCTGTTTTACCCTTGTTACCCTGTGTTACCCTGTGTTACCCCGTGTTACTCGTGTTACCCTGTGTTACCCTTGTTACTCTGTGTTACCCTATGTTACCCTGTGTTACCCTGTGTTACCCTTGTTACCCGGTGTTACCCTTGTTACCCTGCGCTACCCTTGTTACCCTGTGTTACCCGTGTTACCTTTGTTACCCTGTGTTACCCTTGTTACCCTGTGTTTCCCTTGTTACCCTTGTTACCCTGTGTTACCCTTGTTACCCTGTGTTACCCTTGTTACCCCGTGTTACCCTTGTTACCCTGTGTTACCCTTCTTACACTTGTTACCCCGTGTTACCCTTGTTACCCTGTGTTACCCTTGTTACCCTGTGTTACCCTTGTTACCCTGTGTTACCCTGTGTTCCCCTTGTTACCCTGTGTTACCCCGTGTTACCCTTGTTACCCTGTGTTACCCTTGTTACCCGGTGTTACCCTTGTTACCCCGTGTTATCCTTGTTACCCTGTTTTACCCTTGTTACTCTGTGTTGCACTCTGTTACCCTGTGTTACCCTGTGTTACCCCGTGTTACTCGTGTTACCCTGTGTTACCCTTGTTACCCTGTGTTACCCTATGTTACCCTGTGTTACCCTATGTTCCCCTTGTTACATGGTGTTACCCTTGTTACCCTGCGCTACCCTTGTTACCCTGTGTTACCCGTGTTACCTTTGTTACCCTGTGTTACCCTTGTTACCCTGTGTTTCCCTTGTTACCCTTGTTACCCTGTGCTACCCTTGTTACCCTGTGTTACCCTTGTTACCCGGTGTTACCCTTGTTACCCTGTATTACCCTTCTTACACTTGTTACCCCGTGTTACCCTTGTTACCCTGTGTTACCCTTGTTACCCTGTGTTACCCTTGTTACCCTTTGTTACCCTCGTTACCCTTTGTTACCCTTGTTACCCTGTGTTACCCCTGTTACCCTGTGTTACCCTTGTTGCCCTGTGTTACCCTGTGTTACCCTTGTTACCCTGTGTTACCCTTGTTACCCTGTGTTAACCTGTGTTACCCTGTGTTATCCTGTGTTACCCTGTGTTACCTAGTGTTACCCTGTGTTACCCTTGTTACCCTATGTTACCCTATGTTACCCAGTGTTACCATCTGTTACCCTTGTTACCCTGTGTTACCCTTATTATCCTTGTTACCCTGTTTTACCCTATGATACCCTTGTTACTCTGTGTTACCCTATGTCACCCTTTTTACCCTGTGTTACCCTTGTTGCCCTGTGTTACCCTGTGTTATACATATGCTGCCCATTCTAGGCACCTCTTTTGAATTTTTTTTGCTTAGTACGCCGGACAAGTGTACTTAGAATTTAGTAAGTTCTTTGTTAGTCTATTTTGTGTGTACTGGATTCTGATGTCTTTACTTACTACTCCACAAGGTTAGGTGTGAAGAGGGCCTGTTTTATTCCCTTAGTCACTGAGTGTTATATCAACTATCTTTGTTACAAGCTGTGCTCTGTGGTAAAACTGAAGAAAGCCATGCATGCATGCCGATAAAAATGGAACAACTGGCCGTACTTAGCGTACTAAGACCGAATGAAATACCAGAAAGACCGAATGAAATACCAGCATGCAGAGAACATGGCCGTACTAAGCGTACTAAGACCGAATAAAATGCCAACATCAATAGAACATGGCCGTACTAAGCGTACTAACGTACGAAGACCGAAAGAAATACCTACATAGAACACGGCCGTACTAAGCGTACTAACGTACTAAGACCGAAAACAATACCAACATACATCATAGAACATGGCCGTACTAAGCGTACTAACCTACTAAGACCGAATGAAATACAGACACGCATAGAACACGGATGGCCGTACTAAGCGTACTAACGTACTAAGACTGAATAAAATAACAACATACATGAACATGGCCGTACTAAGCGTACTAACGTACTAAGACCGAAAAAATATCCACATACATAGAACATTGCCGTACTAAGCGTACTAACGTGCCAAGACTGAATAAAATACCACCATTTTGAAAACATCGCCGGCCGCGAACAT
>CALNXK010000036.1:1305000-1355000 GCA_942486035.1 Porites lobata
AATTTCAAAACGTAATGCAGCTGGGACAACAAACTTAGAAAAAGATTCACGAGCATTACGCCTTCGATTAAAATCAATGTGGTAAAGCAAACCATCTTGACCAATATAAAAAATTGTCAATCATTGCAGCTAGTTCAGGATCTCTTCTTTGCATTTCTTGAGTGTGGGGCGTTTGAGGTTCTTCTTTCTTGAGCGAACTTATTTCACAAGAATCATATGGGCGTCTAGACAAACAGTCAGCATTACCATGGATTCTACCAGAACAATATTAAAGTCATATTGTTGCAAAAGTAAGGCCCATCTTGCAAGACGACCAGAAGCATCTTTAACATTCATTAACCAACGAACAGAACTATGATCAGTAACAACAATAAACTTATGATTGTGTAAATAAGCCTGAAATTTCTTAATACCCCCAACTAATGCGAGAGCTTCCCTTTCTGTGGTACTATAATTTTGCTCTGCCTGATTCAAACCAGGACCATTGTAAGCAATGACTACTTCTTTTCCATTTTGAATTTGTGCCCAGGTAAAACCAATACCAGTGGAGCTAGCATAGCAAAAATGGTTCCTGAAAATTAGGATATGTCAAATGGGCGCGGAAACTAAGGCACCCTTAAGCTTGTCAAAAGCCTCGGCACAAGCTAGGAACGTTCTTCTTCGTCAAAGCATTCAAAGGGTGGCAATATTTGAAAAACCCCTTACAAAACGTCTGTAATCATTAGGCTAAGAAAAGACAAGAAACTCTGTAATAATTAGCCTAAGACCTAAGAAACTCCTCAATTCCTTCAAATTTGTGGGGGTGGGGAATTCCTGAACCACCCTTACTTTGTCTGGGTTGGGACTAATGCCTTCTGGCGTAACCACTTGACCACGATACTCTACTCTTTGTTTACCGAAACTGCATTTCTTTGGATTCAACTTAACATTGGCGTCACGCAACATTCTAAAAACTTCCTTCAAATGGACTACATGCTCATCTACAGACGCAGAGAAAATGATTATATCATCGATGTAAATCAAAGCAAGACGGTATTCTAAGCCTCTCAAAATATGACCAATAAGTCTTTGAAAACTGAATTCACTAATCCGTACGGCATGTCATGGCATCCAAGGCCATTGTGCGTAGCAAAGGCTGTCTTTTGTTGCGAATCCTGCTGCATTTGTATCTGTCAAAAACCACTTTTGAGATTCAACGTTGAAAACACGCTTGCACCAGCAAAAGAATCTAGCGCATCAGCAACTAAAGGCATGGGAAAGCTATCTACTTTAGTGACTTTATGAACTTTACGAAAATCAACACAAAATCCATATGAACCATCCTTCGTTTTTACCAAAACAACTGGAGAGCGCCAAGGAGAGACAGACTCTTGAATTATTCCTTTTTCAAGCATTTCGTCCACCTGACGGTAATATCTTTCTTAACAACAGGAGATACTCTATACTGTCTTTGCTTAACAGGCGTAGCATCACCAGTATCAATGACATGCTGTACAAGGGATGTTCTACCCAACTGATCCCCAGGAAAAGCAGAAACATTACGATATTTATGAAACAAATTCTTAAAATTTTACTTTCTCATCCTCATTCAAAATACTATTCGACAAATCAGGAAACTCTGAATAATATTTTGGCTGTTGCCCATCATCTAAAGAATTATGTTGAGCATCCGAAGACGGGGAATTTTTGCCAATCTCAAATGTTGCTAGATCATTATCAACACGCTCAAAATCTGCCAGTTTAGTCCTGCGAAAACTTTTAACTGGTTGAGCGGGAGGGTTAACCATCTTGACAGGAATAGTTGCATCACTAGAATCCTTTACGAGCTCTGACGCTCCAAAAACTGAGTAACGGTGAGGTAAATCAGACTTAGGCGTGACCAATCCATAAATTTCACTGGCACTGGTGTTTACACCTTTCAGCATTGAACTTAATCTACCAATGACAACGACTTCTGATTGAGCGGGAATAGTAAAAGAATTATCAGCATGCACTGACAAAATACAATTATCAAAAAACTTTAGCATCCAAATCATTACCAAAACTATCAGCAAAGGGAAGGGGGCCCTCGGGGTGGAAAAATTCAATGATATATGTTCTTCATAAAATCAATTATCGAAGAACATTTTTGAAGAAAATCTCTGCCCAAAACAACGTCATGAGTTAAATCTTTGATAACATAGATTTAACTAAAAAAAAACATCATACTTGATAACAAAATTGAGCCATACTCTACCAAGAACACTAAGAGGGGAACCACTTACAGTCGCTACACAACTAGTCGACGAGGAATCTAAACAACAATTTTTATGTCTAAGATACTTGTCCCAAACTTGACACCTAATTGCTGTTACAGCTGCTCCTGTGTCAAGGAGTGCACGATAACTACGGTATTTCCTTTTATTGTTACACTTACATTAAAATTGTCACTCTCGAAAGGATGAATAGAATCAATTTTACTGGATGTAGCAGGCAAAGAAACCCTGTCAGTCACGTCAGTCACATATGCCCTTGTCTCTGGGCTACTTGCGACAGATAAGCCACAACACTCACTACAAATATAACTATTTTTAGCCCCAACGATATTTACTTCCAAATTTTCTTAATTTTTAGCCTCAGGCGCCAACTGTTCATCTTTTTAAATTTCTTTTATACTGACTTTTCGAGATAAATTTTCACTTGAAGACTTCTCATAAATGTCTTCACTTTTAGGAGAAAACATAGGTACTTTTAGCGCATGAACAATTTCGTTTTCATTTGGCGACGACCCGGCGATTACACTGTCAAATTTTGTTATGACCTGAGGAAGACACTTAATAACTCCAAACATAATATTTTCATTAGGGACGTTTTGACGCTGGCCTCCTTGAGAACACCCATGTTGACATGAGACGGTAACTTGACGTTTAAACATTTTGAAGTCTGACGAGATAACAGGCTCACAGGGATTAGACAAAACATGATTAAACTCTTGAACATTCTTTTTAGTAATATTCTCGGCCGAATTTCCAGCGTTACTGAAAGCACATTTATCAGAACCAGATCCGGCGGAAGAATGGTTATTACTTGTAGAATTTTCAAGCGCCCCCATCACGGGTTCACCTCCACACACGATAGGGCCGCCAGCCAGTTTAACTGAGCGCCAATTTTTCCCTGGTGAAAAGCATTCTGCATATTGTTTCTCCGATACAGGCCTCTAAAGTTGGGTTTCGAACTTTCATAACTGCCCAATTTAGGATTTTTACTGAAAACGCTACCCCCATAATGAAAACGATTAAGTTTGCCCGATCGAAATTTGCGATTAATACGACGATTACCATTATTTTGGAAATCTGTACTCCAAACATTAAATTCGTCCCCGACAGATTGTTTGAATTCCTCTTCTGAGGGGTTAAACTGTAATTGCTCAAAATTCTCGACTTCTTGACCATTATTCGATTTCCGGCTGAGAGTTACTCTTTTAGTTTTGCATGCAATGTTCAATGCAGACTGGAAATCAGGCGGTTGTTGTAAATAACATGTTCACGTATTTCATGCTTTAAACCACGTACTAAACTCTTCACCAAAGTAACAGGTTCTCCACCAAAATATGTGGGGGTGTGTTCGAGCAACTCGCTAGCTACATGATGAGGTACCAGGAATCTGATTTACATCTTGGTCTTTATTTTTCTTAATCTTCTTACTCTTCCACTTTTTCACTAACTTTTTTCGATCAGTATGTTGGTATTTTATTTGGTCTTAGTACGTTAGTACGCTTAGTACGGCCTTTTTCTCGTGTATATTGAAATTTTATTTGGTCTTGGTACGTTAGTACGCTTAGTACGATGATGTTCTATGCATGTCTGTATTTTATTCGGTCTTAGTACGTTAGTACGCTTAGTACGGCCGTGTTCTATGCATATCTGTATTTTGTTCGGTCTTAGTACCTTAGTACGCTTAGTACGGCCGTGTTCTATGCACATCTGTATTTTGTTCGGTCTTAGTACCTTAGTACGCTTAGTACGGCCGTGTTCTATGCATATCTGTATTTTGTTCGGTCTTAGTACGTTAGTACGCTTAGTACGGCCATGTTCTCATGCATGTTGGTATTTTATTCAGTCTTAGTAAGTTAGTACGCTTAGTACGGCCTTGTTCTCGTGTATATTGAAATTTTATTCATTCTTAGTACGTTAGTACGCTTAGTACGGCCGTGTCCTATGTATGTTGGTATTTTATTCGATCTTAGTACGTTAGTACGCTTAGTACGGCCGTGTTCTATGCATATCTGTATTTTATTCAGTCTTAGGACGTTAGTACGCTTAGTACGGCCATGTTCTCATGTATGTTGGTATTTTATTCAGTCTTAGTACGTTAGTACGCTTAGTACGGCCGTGTTCTATGCATATCTGTATTTTGTTCGGTCTTAGTACGTTAGTACGCTTAGTACGGCCATGTTCTCATGTATGTTGGTATTTTATTCAGTCTTAGTACGTTAGTACGCTTAGTACGGCCATGTTCTCATGTATGTTGGTATTTTATTCGGTCTTAGTACGTTAGCACGCTTTGTACGGCCATGTTCTCATGTATGTTGGTATTATATTCGGTCTTAGTACGTTAGTACGGCCATGTTCTCATGTATGTTGGTATTTTATTCAGTCTTAGTACGTTAGTACGCTTAGTACGGCCATGTTCTCATGTATGTTGGTATTTTATTCGGTCTTAATACGTTAGTACGCTTAGTACGGCCACGTCCTATGTATGTTGGTATTTTCTTCAGTCTTAGTGCGTTAGTATGCTTAGTACGGCCATGTTTCTATGTATGCTGGTATTTTATTCGGTCTTAGTACTGCCATGTTTCTGTGTATGTTGGTATTTAAATTTACCCTAATCACACTAGTACGCTTAGTACTTCTACGTTTGCTGCCTTTTTAATAGGCCTTATAAATACCTTGATACGCCAATTACGGACATGGTCTATGGCCACTGTATGGCCAAGAGTTCTGCATTCCTCAAACAAATGAGCTCGGAATCCAGCTCTTCACTAAACATACATTATGTCCTGTCTTTTTTTTTTTACAGTAAATATAGTACGTTGTTCAGGCGTACTAAGGCAAAAAAAAAGAAAATTCATTCCTAAACCTGGCATGGTATACTGTGTTACCCTTGTTACCCTGTGTTAACCTGTATTACCCTGTGTTACCCTGTGTTCCCCGTGTTACTCTGTGTTACCACGTGTTATGCTGCGTTACCCTTGTTACCCTGTGTTTCCCTTGTTACCCTTGTTACCCTGTGTTACCCTTGTTACCCTGTGTTACCCTTGTTACCCGGTGCTACCCTTGTTACCCTCTATTACCCTTCTTACACTTGTTACCCCGTGTTACCCTTGTTACCCGGTGTTACCCTTGTTACCCTGTGTTACCCTTGTTACCCTGTGTTACCCTCGTTACCCTGTGTTACCCTGTGTTATCCTCTGTTACCCTGTGTTACCTAGTGTTACCCTGTGTTACCCTTGTTACCCTATGTTACCCTATGTTACCCAGTGTTACCATCTGTTACCCTTGTTACCCTGTGTTACCCTTATTATCCTTGTTACCCTGTTTTACCCTATGATACCCTTGTTACTCTGTGTTACCCTATGTCACCCTTTTTACCCTGTGTTACCCTTGTTGCCCTGTGTTACCCTTGTTACCCTGTGTTACCCTTGTTACCCTGTGTTAACCTGTATTACCCTGTGTTACCCTGTGTTCCCCGTGTTACTCTGTGTTACCACGTGTTATGCTGCGTTACCCTTTTTACCCTGTGTTACCCCGTGTTACCATTGTTACCCTGTGTTACCCTTGTTACCCTGTGTTACCAAGTGTTACCCTTGTTACCCCGTGTTACCCTGTGTTACCCCGTGTTACCCTTGTTACCCTGTGTTTCCCTTGTTACCCTTGTTACCCTGTGTTACCCTGTGTTACCCTTGTTACCCTGTGTTACCCTTGTTACCCGGTGTTACCCTTGTTACTCTCTATTACCCTTCTTACACTTGTTACCCCGTGTTACCCTTGTTACCCGGTGTTACCCTTGTTACCCTGTGTTACCCTTGTTACCCTGTGTTACCCTTGTTACCCTGTGTTACCCTGTGTTCCCCTTGTTACCCTGTGTTACCCTTGTTACCCTGTGTTGCCCTGTGTTACCCTGTGTTACCCTGTGTTACCCTTGTTACCCTGTGTTACCCTTGTTACCCTTTGTTACCCTTGTTACCCTTTGTTACCCTTGTTACCCTGTGTTACCCCTGTTACCCTGTGTTACCCTTGTTGCCCTGTGTTACCTTGTGTTACCCTTGTTACCCTGTGTTACCCTTGTTACCCTGTGTTAACCTGTGTTACCCTGTGTTATCCTGTGTTACCCTGTGTTACCTAGTGTTACCCTGTGTTACCCTTGTTACCCTATGTTACCCTATGTTACCCAGTGTTACCATCTGTTACCCTTGATACCCTGTGTTACCCTTATTATCCTTGTTACCCTGTTTTACCCTATGATACCCTTGTTACTCTGTGTTACTCTATGTCACCCTTTTTACCCTGTGTTACCCTTGTTACCCAGAGTTACCCTGTGTTACCCTTTTTTCCCTGTGTTACCCTTGTTACCCTGTGTTTCCTTGTTACCCTGTGTTACCCTTGTTACGCTGTTTTACCCCGTGTTAGCCTTGTTACCCTGTGTTACCCTTGTTACCCTGTGTTACCCTTGTTACCCTGTGTTACCCTGTGTTACCGTTGTTACCCTGTGTTACCCTGTGTTACCCTGTGTTACCCTTTGTTACCCCATGTGTTACCCTTGTTACCCCGTGTTACCCTGTGTTACCCGTGTTACCCTTGTTACCCTGTGTTTCCCTTGTTACCCTTGTTACCCCGTGTTACCCTTGTTACCCTGTGTTACCCTTGTTACCCCATGTTACCCTTGTTACCCGGTGTTACCCTTGTTACCCTGTATTACCCTTCTTACACTTGTTACCCCGTGTTACCCTTGTTACCCGGTGTTACCCTTGTTACCCTGTGTTACCCTTGTTACCCTTGTTACCCCGTGTTACCCTTGTTACCCTGTGTTACCCTATGTTCCCCTTGTTACCCTGTGTTACCCTTGTTACCCTCTGTTACTCTGTGTTACCCTTGCTTGTTACCCTGTGTTACCCTTGTTACCCCGTGTTACCCTTGTTACCCTGTGTTACCCTTGTTACCCTTTGTTACCGTTGTTACCCTGTGTTACCCTTGTTACCCTGTGTTACCCTTGGTACCCTTCTTACCCCGTGTTACCCCGTGTTACCCACCCTGTGTTACCATGTGTTACCCTTCTTACCCTGTGTTACCCTTGGTACCCTGTGTTACTCTGTGTTCCCCGTAATACTCTGTGTTACCACGTGTTATCCTGCGTTACCCTTGTTACCCTGTGTTACCCTGTTTTACCCCATGTTACCCTTGTTACCCTGTGTTACCCTGTGTTACTCTTGTTACTCTTGTTACCTTGTGTTACCCTTGTTACCCGGTGTTACCCTTGTTACCCTGTATTACCCTTGTTACCCTTGTTACCCCGTGTTACCCTTGTTACCCCGTGTTACTCTTGTTACCCTGTGTTACCCTTGTTACCCTGTGTTACCCTGTGTTCCCCGTGTTACTCTGTGTTACCACGTGTTATGCTGCGTTACCCTTGTTACCCTGTGTTACCCTCGTTACCCTGTGTTACCCTTGTTACCCTGTGTTACCCTGTGTTACCCTTGTTACCCTGTGTTACCCCGTGTTACCCTGTGTTACCCCGTGTTACCCTTGTTACCCTGTGTTTCCCTTGTTACCCTTGTTACCCCGTGTTACCCTCTGTTACCCTGTGTTACCCCTGTTACCCCGTGTTACCCTTGTTACCTGTGTTACCCTTTTTACCCCGTTACCCTTGTTACCGTTGTTACCCTGTGTTACCCTGTGTTACCCTTGTTACCCTCTGTTACCCTGTGTTCCCCTTGTTACCCTGTGTTACCCTTGTTACCCTGTGTTACCCTGTGTTACCCTTGTTACCCTGTGTTACCCTTGTTACCCTTTGTTACCCTTGTTACCCTTTGCTACCCTTGTTACCCTGTGTTACCCCTGTTACCCTGTGTTACCTTTGTTGCCCTGTTGTTACCCTGTGTTACCCTTGTTACCCTGTGTTAACCTGTGTTACCCTGTGTTACCCTGTGTTCCCCGTGTTACTCTGCGTTACCACGTGTTATGTGTTACCCTTGTTACCCTGTGTTACCCTTGTTACCCTGTGTTACCCTTGTTACCCTGTGTTACCATGTGTTACCCTTGTTACCCCGTGTTACCCTGTGTTACCCCGGTTACCCTTGTTACCCTGTGTTTCCCTTGTTACCCTTGTTACCCCGTGTTACCCTTGTTACCCTGTGTTACCCTTGTTACCCCGTGTTACCCTTGTTACCCGGTGTTACCCTTGTTACCCTGTATTACCCTTCTTACACTTGTTACCCCGTGTTATCCTTGTTACCGGGTGTTACCCTTGTTACCCGGTGTTACCCTTGTTACCCTGTGTTACCCTGTTTTGCCCTTCGTACCCTGTGTTACCCTGTGTTCCCCGTAATACTCTGTGTTACCACGTGGTATCCTGCGTTACCCTTTTTACCCTGTGTTACCCTGTTTTACTCCATGTTACCCTTGTTACCCTGTGTTACCCTGTGTTACCCTTGTTACCCTTGTTACCTTGTGTTACCCTTGTTACCCGGTGTTACCCTTGTTACCCTGTATTACCCTTGTTACCCTTGTTACCCCGTGTTACCCTTGTTACCCCGTGTTACCCTTGTTACCCTGTGTTACCCTTGTTACCCTGTGTTACCCTGTGTTCCCCGTGTTACTCTGTGTTACCACGTGTTATGCTGCGTTACCCTTGTTACCCTTGTTACCCCGTGTTACCCTTGTTACCCTGTGTTACCCTTGTTACCCTGTGTTACCCTGTGTTACCCTTGTTACCCTGTGTTACCCCGTGTTACCCTGTGTTACCCCGTGTTACCCTTGTTACCCTGTGTTTCCCTTGTTACCCTTGTTACCCCGTGTTACCCTCTGTTACCCTGTGTTACCCTTGTTACCCCGTGTTACCCTTGTTACCCGGTGTTACCCTTGTTACCCTGTATTACCCTTCTTACACTTGTTACCCCGTGTTACCCTTGTTACCCGGTGTTACCCTTGTTACCCTGTGTTAGTTTCCCTGTGTTACCCTGTGTTACCCTTGTTACCCTGTGTTATCCTGTGTTCCCCTTGTTACCCCGTGTTATTCTTGTTACCCTGTTTTACCCCGTGTTACTCGTGTTACCCTGTGTTACCCTTGTTACCCTGTGTTACCCCGTGTTACTCGTGTTACCCTGTGTTACCCTTGTTACCCTGTGTTACCCTATGTTCCCCTTGTTACCCTGTGTTACCCTCTGTTACTCTGTGTTACCCTTGCTACCCTGTGTTACCCTTGTTGCCCTGTGTTACCCTGTGTTATCCTTGTTACCCTGTTTTACCCTTGTTACCCCGTGTTATCCTTGTTACCCTGTTTTACCCCGTGTTACTCGTGTTACCCTGTGTTACCCTTGTTACCCTGTGTTACCCCGTGTTACTCGTGTTACCCTGTGTTACCCTTGTTACCCTGTGTTACCCTATGTTCCCCTTGTTACCCTGTGTTACCCTTGTTACCCTCTGTTACTCTGTGTTACCCTTGCTACCCTGTGTTGCCCTTGTTACCCTGTGTTACCCTGTCTTACCCTGCGTTACCCTATGTTCCCCTTGTTACATGGTGTTACCCTTGTTACCCTGCGTTACCCTTGTTACCCTGTGTTACCCATGTTACCCTTGTTACCCTGTGTTACCCTATGTTCCCCTTGTTACCCTGTGTTACCCTTGTTACCCTCTGTTACTCTGTGTTACCCTTGCTACCCTGTGTTACCCTTGTTACCCTTGTTACCCGGTGTTACCCTTTTTACCCTGTGTAACCCTTGTTACCCTGTGTTACCTTTGTTACCCTGTGTTACCCCATGCTACCCTGTGTTACTCTTTTTTACTCTTTGTTACTCCGTGTTACCCTGTGTTACCCTTGTTACCCTTTTTTATACCTTTTACCGTTACCGTTGTTGTCCTGTGGTACCCTGGGTTACCCTGTGTTACCCTTGTTACACTGTGTTACCCTGTTTTACCCTGTGTTAAGCCGTGTTACCCTTGTTACCCTTGTTACCCCGTGTTACCCCGTGTTACCCTGTGTTACCCTTGTTACCCTTGTTTCCCTGTGTTACCCTGTGTTCCCCGTGTTACTCTGTGTTAGCACGTGTTATCCTGCGTTACCCTTGTTACCCTGTGTTACCCTGTTTTACCCCATGTTACCCTTGTTACCTTCAGTTACCGTGGGTTTTCCTTGTTACCCTGTCTTACTCTGTGTTACCCTTGTTACCCTGTGTTACCCTGTGTTACCCTGTGTTACGGTGTGTTACCCTTGTTACCCTGTGTTACCCTTGTTACCCTGTGTTACCCTGTGTTATCCTGTGTTACCCTGTGTTACCCTTGTTACCCTGTGTTACCCTGTGTTACCCCGTGTTACCCTGTGTTACCCTTGTTACCTTTTGGTAGCCTGTGTTACCCTTGTTACCCCGTGGTACCCTTGTTACCCTTTTTTTCCCCATGTTATCCTGTGTTGCCCTCTTTTACCCTTCATACTGAGTGTTACCCTTGTTATCCTGTGTAACCTTTGTTCTTCTGTGTTACCCTGTTTTACCCTGAGTTACCCTTGTTACCCTATGTTACTCTGGTTTCCCTGTGTTCCCCCATGTTACCCTTGTTATCCTGTGTTATTTTGTGTTACCCTTTGTTACCCTTGTTACCCTGTGTTGCCCCTTGTTACCCTGTTTTACATCTTGTTACCCTGTGTTACCCTTTTTTACCCCGTTGTACTCTGTGTTGCCCTGTGTTGCTGTTGTTACATTGTGTAACCCCCTGTTTCCCTGTGTTACTCTTTGTTACCCTTGTTACCCTGTGTTTTGCCATGTTACCGTTTTGACCCTGTGTTACCCCGTGTTTCCCTGTGTTACCCTTTTTTATCCTTTGTTTCTCCGTGTTACCCTTATTACCCTGTGCTCTTCTGTGTTGCCATGTGTTACCCTTTTTACACTGTGTTACCCTTGTTACCCTATGTTTCTCAAGTTACTCTTGTTACCCTGTGTTACGCTTGTTACCCTGGGTTACACCATGTTACCCTTGCTACCCTGTGTTCCCCCGTGTTACCCTGTGTTACCCTTGTTACCCTGTGTTTCGCTGTGTAACCCTTAATTGTTACCCTGTGTTACCCTTGTTACCCTGTGTTACCCTTGTTACCCTTTGTTTCCCATGTTACGCTGTGTTACGCTGTATTACCCTTGTTACCCTGTGTTACCCTGTGTTACCCTTGTTACCCTGTGTTACCCTTGTTACCCTGTGTTCCCCGTGTTACTCTGTGTTACCACGTGTTAGCCTTGCTATCCTGTGTTTCCCCGTGTTATCCTGTGTTACCCTCTTCTACCCTTGTTACCGAGTGTTACCCTTATTATCCTGTGTAACCTTTGTTCCCCTGTGTTACCCTTTTTTTCCCTGAGTTACCCTTGTTACCCTATGTTACCCTGGTTACCCTGTGTTCCCCCATGTTAGAGGCCCTGCCACGGGGGGCTCTTGTTCCCCCATGTTCTCCTGTGTTACATTTGTTACTTTTGTTACCCTGTGTTACCCCGTGTTACCCTGTGTTACCCTGGGTTACCCATTGTTCCTCTTGTTACCCTGTGTTATCTCGTGTCACCCCGTTTTACTCCGTGTTACGCTGTGTTACTCTTGTTACCCTGTGTTCCATTGTGTTACCCTGTGTTACCCTACGTTCCTCGGTGTTACCATTTGTTGCCCTTTGTTACTCTGTGATTTTTTATGAAAATTAAAATTTAAAGCACAAAGTTCTGCTTGATTGTTGAGAGGTTTAGAAAATAATTTGTTTAATTTTTAGTAATCAACTAATAGCTCACTGATTTATTAATCTGGTGGACCATCTTTTAAGCCTGGGCACCCCAGCTAAAATGCTTGGGAGCCTGAAGGGCTCCATGAAAGTATGTCTTAGAGCAAAGGCTTGTGCCCTGTAGTTATTGAAAGTCTGAAACATTACATGCTGGACTGCGAGCAGTCTCTTATTTTTCTTTGTAAAGTTATTGCAAGAGAAACCTGTAACACGCGAGCCGCGAGAAAGGTAGGTTACCCCCCAGCAGTATGTCGCCTATACTCCACCTGGGTGGAGAGAGACAAATGAGTGGAGTTAAGTTCCTTGTCTAAGGAAACAACGCCAAGGGCGAGGCTTGAACCCCGGGCCCCAAGATGCGGAGTTCGAGATGTTAACCGCTCGGCCACCCACGCCTCCACAGCTTATAAGTACGCCCAGGTTTGCTTTTAGAACAAATGTCACGAGCAAAAATCAAAAGAGGCTGCCATCGATTAAGAATCGAATCCATCAAACCGCGAGTTAGTTAAATACCGGTATGTGCCTATGTGAACACACTAGCGATTGGCACGAGTCGCATATCGAATTGGAGTTCGCTTTCAACGGTGTTCGTTTGCGAGATGGACTTGGAGTTGGAATTTCTGTTAGTTTTCGAGTTCAAGAGAGCTACTCTAGTCCCTAGCCCTCTACAGTCGACTCTCGCCTTACGGACAAGAGCCAGCAGCCCCCCGGCGAATCGCATAAAGCAATGACTGAAACAAACACCCGCTATTAAGGACTCTCGCTATTACTGTTTTTTTTTTCTCGCCATCCTGACTCACATAACATAGAGTCTGACATAGAGCGACGTTACCATAAAGGAAAATAAAGAATCAATTCTTCTATCGGTTGCGAACTTAAGAATTTCCTGCTTGCGGCCGGATTTTTTTGAGGTTCATGAGGCCACGTTGGAAGCTTTATGTTTGCTTAGTTCGAATAAATAAAAAGACCATTCAAGAATCGATCAGTCTTCTTTCATGACCGAACCTCTTTTTGTATTATATTCAGCTCAATGTTCTACTGTGGTAATTAACATGCAACTGCAAAACTAAAAGTTATGTCTCTCAGTTCTCTGAGGTTTCACCTATCGTAAGCAGTTCTTGAGGATTTTTTCCTTTCCCTTGCTAAACCGATGACCTGCGCTTTCTTTTTTTTCTGGTTTTTGGTCTCTTCTACAATTCCCTCACCCTCTCTACTCTAAGAGAATTATTCGCTGCTTCGTTTTCCTGTATGACTGAGTTTGCCTAGGCTAGATGCCCTCGCTCCCTCTAACTCTCATACCCTGTTATTACGGACTCTCGCTATTACGGACACTAAACCTCCCCCGCCTCCGAGGGTGTCCGCAATAACGGGAGTCGACTGTAATAGCCTAGGCCCGATAGGGGGAAGCTCCGCTCGAACGGGGTATCTTTTTCAGGCTTTAGCTGTGTGGGATTTAAGTATTTAAAAGGGTCTCAAGTTCAAATGTTTCGAAAAGACGCGCCCTCTGAAAATGAAAGAGGACTAGGACTCCCTGTTTTAGCGATTTATCCGTGGAAGGCGTAGAAAGGGCTGCCTTTTTGTCAAAAGTGGTTTATAACAGACATTGTGGCAGAACGTTACTCGAATTAAGACTTTGTCAAGTAGCCCCTCGCCCATGGACCCTAAATTCTTTTGGGTTGTCACGCAATTAATCCACCCGAAAGGAAACCCAAAAAACTTCTGCGTGGGATGGTGGATTTTTCACATATTGAACGTGATCTTTATCAGAATTCAACATACGTTGAGTGATCGCCATCACGTGATGACAAATTATCTGCAATTTGACCATGTAAGCGGACTTTAAGACTTTCCTTTAGTTTCTAAACTACTTTTAACTTACAAGTAACGGACGAGGATTATCCGTACATATTTCAGTAATAGCGGAAAGGTCGAGAGTCTGATGATAACTATGTTTATAGGGCGTGTAAAATAAAGAACTTCCGATATCCGCGATACTAATCTTCCCCCGCCAGAAACGCAGATACATCAAGCTCATTCTCTCTTTGATACATACATTGCAACAAAACTTTAAAGCAGTTTTGCAGTTTGTCATGCTCGGTGTATATGGAGCTTTATTGAAAAACCCAGATTTCTTTCAGATTTAGCCTAGCTCATGCAGAACGTAGGCGGAAAACACTGACAGCATACATTTTTCCGGCTATTCATTTCCAATCAAAACAGTCGACTCGGACAATTTAGGATAAAATCAAATATTATTTGGTCAAACAATACCAAGAGAAGGCGGTCGAGGGTCGAGAGTTCCCAATATGTTTTTCGGGATACGGGATTTCCCATCTTTAAAACTCGGGATTCCAATCAGGGCGACATTCGGGATTGAAAGTATCCACCTTCTATTCCCAAGTCGTAACCCCTGAGTCACATACCAAAATGTACTGCCTTTTAAACTGATATGAATAAATCAGGAAACCAGGATTATTTTCTACTTTGTCATTGCCGTAAATTCCTTCTGTTAGACTTTTTATGCCCTTTAGCTTAGCTTAACATTATCTCCAATGACTAAATGACTAAATTTAGATAGAGTATTTTTAAAAGGGAGACTACTTTGAAAAAGCCCCAAGGGTTTCCTTAGTCTTCGTCCCAAATGCAGATTGTAACAGCCAAATATACATGCTGTACTATTTCAATATGGGAAATAGAGTCATTCATTCATTCATTCATTTTAGAGACCTAAATGATCAAATTTCCCTGCCCTCTCATTTACTTTGTCGAGCGAAGGAAGCGAGCCGCGAGGGGCTTTCGTTTCCCTCACGCCCCTCACTGTAGCGTCTCCCTTTTACGACATATCCCCCAAATGGAGAACTTGCAACATGCTAAGATACTTGGGGGGCCGGCTCATTGAGAACCTGATATTAGAGGGTAGGTTTCTTTCGAAAATATAGATGAGACCTAAATTAGCCCGTCCATCAAAACATGCAGACGAGCAATATGTATCCCGTAGCTACATTGAACCACACTACAATTTGCATCTGATATTCGAGGTGTTTTTAATTTCCGACTCAGCAACGATATTTGTAAGTAGAAGGGACCAACACAGATTTCGTTGGTGACACCAAAGCGATCGTGTTGGAATCTATTTTTGTAAAATGTCGCATCAATAGCCCTCGTTCGATATGTTATAATCACTAAGACTCCGAGGCTCTCTGGTCATTTTTCTATAATTGGTTTGATTTTCTTTGTACTCAAGTCTCTCATTGCGAGAGAATGGAGTCGTCAATGTGAAAAATGTGCAATTTTGACCGTAAAGCCTTGGAGTTATGTAAGAATTTTATTATATCGAACGTCCTCGTTCAAAGGCACCCGAATATTAGCGACACCAATGAAAAAGACTTTGCGACCTTTGAAACTTTTTCGATCTTATACTAAGTCACCCAGTTACTTGAAAGTTTAGAATTAAGGCTTTAAGAGAGAGAGAGAAAAATGTTTTTCGCCTTGCCGATCCCGTTCTCCAGTCAACTCAAAATTTGGTCATTTCACGTCGTAGTTGTGCAGAGGCGGCAAAGAAATGTACAAAAAAGCGTGCATGATGCATGAGTTGTTGTTTTGCTCATAAAACCTATTGTGTTTTAGACGTTGCCGTCGCCGTCGTGGTATCGCAAGGTCCATACAATTGAAAGCGGGAGATTTTTATTTCCGCTTTCGAAAAAACGCGTTCACGTAGCGAACGTACCGGTATTCGAATCATTTTCGCCCATCCACACGAAAACGCTTACGAACGCTTACGATCAGCATCCCCGCAGAGCATGCGCCGTATAATGTATGACATCATAGTTTTCGAGAACCTCCGTTTGCGTCCGTCCACACGAAAACCGTAAGCTGGCGTTTTCAAAAACTGGGGACCGTTTTAGAAAACTTGCGTTTTATACCGCCCGAAAACGCCCTTTACCTGTGCCAACGGCTGGCGGTCAAGATGGCCACGTTTTTTGTTGCTCTCGTTATTCTCCAATTTTACAAACATTTTAGGCTAAGCGTAGAAGAAACCTTGTGAAAAAAAGGACAGCGAAAAAAGGAACAAAACATGTCGTTTTCTTAAATCACTATTCATTAGAACCTAAAATAGTTTCCTATATTACGTTATTTTAGGGGCACAATATTATTTGACCTACTAATGTGCCCCTGACTCTTCCTTCTTTTTGTGAAAGACGTACCGTGACTAGAGCTCTAACGTTTGTCTGTGGTTTATCTTGTGCTGTTTATAATGGAATGGAAAAAATGAAATGGCGGAAGTCTAAAACGGAGAAAAAAATCTCCGTTTTCAAAAATATCCTGCAGCTCTGTGCGGAATTCTGGAAGCTTATTGGCTTATTGAAGTGTTAATGGTATTAACGCTCGATTTTTACGAATAATTTTTCAAAAGTCATTTTAACTCTACAACTCACTTTTATTTGCATTATCGTTTCTTTGAAAAAATATTTTGATTTATTTACTCAGCTTTTTAGACAGAAAACATCTTTTTCACTTTATTCTGACGCTGTTCTTTTTACTTTCGCTTTTGCGAAGCAGAGCACATAATTAATACGATACTGAAAAATTAGCGGTACCGTGCCCAAAATTTCAGGCACCGGTGCCCACTTTTAGGGCTGCCGCGCCCAAAAACTTGTTGATGTTCTAGATTTTTCGGCAAATAAACACGCTCGCAGACCGTAATAGAATGAACTAGAAAGTATTTTCACTGCTCTCGGCTACGCCTCGCACAATACTGATTTGAATTTGCCGTTTGCGCGCTATTTGCGAATAAAATACTCTAATAAGTCACCAAAAATCCAGGAAATCCAGAAAACCAGCTAGCAGATTTTCGGAAACAGCGAAACAGCTAGATTTTCTCCAAAATTTTTTAGGTCGAAATAATTACATTTTTTTGGCGATTACGTTATCCTTTCGAGAACGCTATTTGATACTTATTCAGTCTTCAGGTCCTCATTTGTTTGCCCTGATTTAATTTACCAAAATTGATCACTGTTTAATGCACTGTTTATGCAATTGATCACTGTTTTATCTATCTGGCTTAGCAACCAGTTAAATGACTATTTTATGTAACTATAAAATATGCAAATCTACCGAACGTCGCTAAAGCGGTCATTAAAAATCGTCTTCTGAATTTTCTCCTAATCGGTTGGAAAAAAACGTAGTAAAAATCGATTCCACGTTTTTTTTTCTTTTTTTGATAGTGTTCTCGGCGCTAAGTGCGTCTGGCTTCCGCATAAAGTCATTTTCTTGGTTGCAACGCTCGCTTGTGAAAAAAAAAATGTTTTGCTTCAAAATCTAATATTACGTTTAATTCAAATCATACCAATTTTTTGTCTTTTATATATTTTCTACAGGGAGATGTGATGTTTGCTTAATTCTTCTTTTTTTTTTCACTCTTTCTGTTTCCATTTTAAAATATGTTATTTTTTTCCCACAATAAATTTACGCCCAGGGTGCTTTTGGCACCTTCTTGACAGCTGGCGATTTCTCGTCCATTGTAACTTCTTCGATATTACAAAAACAAACACAACGTTAAAAGGGTGCTAACAGGCGATTTTTAGAGCCAAAACCCCGCTCTCCCTTAGTTCATTGGTTAAGAAATGCTTCGAGAGATATACGTAAGTGCTTTTTATAGAATTTCACTTATCTCCTTGGAAAATAATTTCAATTTTCAATCATTTTCAGTTTGCGATCAAGCGAAGTCATTTTTTGATCAAACTTTTCCGGGCAGCGGCTCGAGCCGTCAATGAATGCGGACCAATCAGCGTGCGAGTTCCTGTCATCTGATCGCAAAGTCAACATTCGACGGTTTCCTTTCGGGAAGAGAAATATGGCGGTGAATTTGATGAGTCGTTTGTTTTTTAACTAGAATCATTAGCATTAGAGCGGCCAAAGAGGGACGATATGGGTTGATTTCTACGATGCAATGCATAGTTTGGCCTTCTAGACCAGAATGGACAAACATGATCGCTTTATCGGTGAGATTTTTGCTTGTGAAATCGTGTCCTTGAAAGACTACGACATGTTTTGTTACGTTCTGTTTTTCGCTCACGATTTCCATATTTCTTATTTGTCTTCATAATCTTACAAAGCTTGGTCTTGTTTATGTAACTACAGTGAAAACATGTACTAATCATACGATCTTAAAATCTTGATTGTTTTTTGGATGCTTTTAAAGCTTTCGCTGTATTATCGTTAACACTAATGTTAATTTCTACTTCCCTCCATCAGCCATCAACCAAACGCTACCCGGGCTAGAAGACTTTCTGAAAGTGGTTCTGGGTAGCGAACCTTTGAGCGAAGAAGCGGAAAGACAACGAATTGAATTTCTTAGAAGGCTAGAAAGTGTTTCGAAGCCTCCTTCACTGCCGCCAAGACCTGCACATTTGAGTGAGCGTTATCGAGCGCGTGTCCAGCAAAATGAACTCAACTATTCCGGAAGCGCTCTACCCGCTGAGGAAAGCAACTTTTATAAAAACGAAAAGACGTTAGATCCCGTTGAATTCGCTTCGCAGCAACGTGAATTATCAAGGGTTACGAATTTATACAAGACTTATGCACCACAAACTGTTGTGTTGGGCGAGAAAGGAAGCAAAAATGGTGGCTTGTATTTTCCAAAAACAGGGAATACAACGTTCTCCAGGGTAAGCTTTGTTTAAAAAATTTCCTTCGATATTTTCTTATTATTCAGAGTATTTCATTCAAAATGGACTCAAGTGATGATTTTAAATCTACCTCACGTGTACGTGACTAAATTTAGTATTCAAAAGAAAGCCATACCAGTATGTGCTTTCATGCAGCGAAATGAGTCATACGGTACACAAAATTCGCCTATACAGTAAGCTTCTTCTCTAGCTCGTGTATTTTTAATTAGAGACCCTGTTTACGGTGAGAAATCTATGGAAATGTTCCACTATATGAGCAGTTTGCAGCAATTTGACCTCTTGTGACATAGCCTTTCGGCGTTGTAGCCGCTAGTGTTTGGAATTTTGTTTGATAAAGTTATCGCGTGAACTTAATCATCCATCGATCGCCGACCGTTCATTGCAGTTGTAGATTTCATTGCTGATAAGGAACAAAGTCTTTATGAGAGATCTATAAAGCGCCATTTTGTCATTCTCAGTTGATTTTTTTGAATGTATTTTTATGGTTTTTCTCTGCGATGTTGAATCACTATTTAAACAATTGCGTTGAAAATAGCATCTAGCTAGATCCTTTCTTTAAAACGGACAAAAGATCTTTTGTCCAAGAAACTATCAATATGCTAAATTTCATTGTGTGCCGGTTGTTCAGCACAATGTATTATTTGAACCTTGTACTGATAATTTTTGATGAAAACTCGATATTATTTTCAGCAGCACATCGCAAACGCCTTCAAAAATGCTGCATTCATCATGATTTTACAATTATGAAGGTTTCCTCAGAATTAGCTTGTTTTTATCTCATCTATTAATAACTTGATTATCAAAAGTACATTTTTTTTTCAGGATCATTTACTTTACTAGCAATAAATAATCATATTTTTGATGCACGTTTTTTAAACCTCTGTCTTAAATTTGTGAGCAGTTATCTTTTAAATGCCAAGGTATTTCCGCAACAATAACATCGTTTGATTTGTTCAATTTTGCAAAATCGATTTTAAAACATCAATTAGTGGCTTTTGATTTCAGTTTTCAGTGTTTGAAAGGAACTGGGTGGTAAAATAAGTTAACTGAAAACTTTCTTTTAGAATCTCAAGGATGTGTTATCAATGTCAAGATCCTTATGTACCATCCTGTAATACTAGATTTGTTACAAGGATTTTTTTGTTTTCACAGATTATTTCACAGATTATCTTAGGGAATGTAAACTCAAAATTACAGAAAAACGAAACAAATTTCATTTTGTTATACTGGAAAACAAACGCTTCCATACAAAAGTTCTGCTAAAGAGGTTTCATTTGAATCATCACAATCCAGGATTTTGTCTGCAGACTCTGATAGTAGAATTCATTACATGTTGCAGCATTTGATTCAAGGAGTAGAAGCCAAAGGGGTTAAATGGAACAGATAAGCAGATTAAAAAACTTCAAAGGTCTTTTTACAAAAGAGGTTCAATAAGCTGTTCAGATTATCAATCAAATTTTGTTCCTGTTTTAGATACCTTTATCATGGCTAGGCAAAGCAATTGGTGTTTTTCAACTCAGTCAATTTATGGATAGGCCTCCCTGAAGAGAAACTACATGTAGAGCTGATAATTTGTGTCGTAGGTTGTCATCTCGACAAATCCAAGGTCTACAGCAAGTAAACATCGGTTCTTGAATCTCTATAAAAATCCAATTCCTGTTCTAAACTCGACAAGCGCTGTAGTTGTTTCCAAAGGTGCCTAATTTATACCTAATGTATATGTGTGTTACTTGAAATCTTTCTTTGGTTTGAAATTTGTTATACCAGTTTAAATGTTTGTATTCATTTGTATCTGGTTGTGGTATGAAAATTTCGCTTGTTTATATAAATATAAACCTCAAAATTATCATTGTACTTTTATCTTATGTTCATGTGTGAAAACTAACACGACTTCAAATTCTCTTTTGATAATTTTTAAGAGCCCCTTAAAAACGTTTGAAGTTTCTGGTTAGGAATATTATTCAGTCATGCATATTGGTATGTATTGTGTTTCAAGAGTTGGACATTAGAGCGTCTCAAATGTTTGCAAATGTTTCCATTCAACAACACTATGCAAATGTGAAGTCAAGTACTCATTGTTGTCTCGTCAAGACTCATCTGCAGTCCTTGTCTTTTCTGTAGACTTTTCACCCTGATTTCATAAACTGTGACACCTTAAACCATTTACATCCAGAAAAAATTAATTGTAACTTTAAATAATTTAGTCTACTCCACATACTGCGAAGGTCAATCTCTGATTTGTATGCAACATTGCATCTCTTAAGCTTTCTATAAAAAGTAAATTCATCACAAGACGTAATTTATCAGTTGACTGCAATTCAATGTTCTTTTGTAAAACTTTCACCTGCGGTCATTGTTGTTTACATGTAAATCTAGGCTGTGAACATCATAGATTGTGCATGTAGTAACCTGAAGTGACAGGGCAGATTTACATGAAGCATTATCCCATTTTTGCATCTTTAATGAAAATGACCTTCCTTTAATACTAGCATCACTTGCTCCTACTTTAATCGACATAGTCTATTTAACTGTTTTGAATCAATTTGCATTGTTGACCAGGGTTCTCTTAGCAAGGTCATGCCTTGGGCATTTAAACTGCATACAACTAAGGGAGGCCTCAATTAAACTCTTCTTTGTGTTAATGTCAGACTTGGCTCTGCACTCCTAGATTTGTATCAATCTGCAACTTTTTTTTCAGGGTCACATCAGTGTTTATAAAATAAGGATTTAATCACTGTTTTTGACAGCCTTTCTTGCTATTATACCTACATGTACAATGTAAAAAACCTGAACTCTCTTCTACTGTGTATAAGTTCAGCTTTTGGACTCTTACAATACGTCACCAATGAATTGAAGAGAGTGCCATACCGCAAGTAAAAATGATAACAAAACTTATTTCAATCATCAAACTTTAGTAATACCCTTAAGAGTTACAAAAACCGGTTTTTACGGTGATAAAATTTATCATAAACATACAAAGGGAGTGCTTGGAGCTGCGATTATAGCAATATGCATTTTTAATAATAAATTTGGTCTGGCTACATTTACATGTATGTCTGCTGAGATTGGTAGTAAGAGCAAATTACAGGAATGTGATTGTTGAGTAAGAAAGCGCTGGGCTGCTTCTGTGGCTGCAAAACTGACATGTTCGCCTTAAAGTGATATGGGAGTGTCAACTTACTTTTGAGCTTTACTCAGCCAAGTCAGAATGAGTCGGTAACCAGCAATTTTGATTTGCCAATTCGAGTGAAATATTTGTTGCCTATTCAACACTAATAATAATAATATTATATGAAATATATATAAATAAAAACCACACAATGTTAGTCCTTTTCTGTCTGCTACTCTTGTTGTCTTGCCTAATATTGCAAAGCATTTTGACTTGCCCGGGTCAGGGCTCAAAGTTTAAATTTGAGTTTCGGAGCACTTGTGCTACCAGATGTAAATTTTTAGGCGCACTGCCGAAATTTTAGGCTCACAGCTGAAAATTTTAGGAGCGCAGCTTATAATGTTGGGAGCATCTATTTCAAAAGAAAAAGTAAAAAGCTTAACAGTGCCACGTTTATTTGTCATCTTCAGTTTGTTACTTTTACTTCAGTCCTGTGATTGGCAAAACACAGCCGATTTGCTACGCAGTAATACTGTTGTGATTTTTAATACTAATTTCTCTTTTTGACAGTACCGTTGTGACTAAAGAAAACTTACACTTGAAAAACAGTTCAAAACTGACAACAATGAGTGAGTCGAACGAGAATGAAAATTAATCTTTAATGAATTTGTTAAATACGCAATGACTTACATGTAACTGGAATACGACTTAAAAAACTTTCTTACCTGGAAAAAAAGGCTCTTAATCCGCACTGTTTTTGTTTTGGTTGACGTTAAAACTGAACGTTCGACATGATCGTCCATTTTGTAGCATATATTTGCATGTGTCAGTGGTGTTTATTACAAAACAGAAGAGTCTGGGATGGAGTAAAACATCGAAACGAAAAAGAACATTCGAGTTCGTAGAATCCATTGGGAGAAAAGACCAATTAAATATACACCGTCTTTCTAGTTCGAGTTCGTAAGTATAGTCGGAAGTAAGTCAGTAGCACTGTGCTTTGGGTTTTATGGCATACAGGTGCGATTACACTTGAATTTTTACGCACACAACCAAAAATCCAGTCGCATATGCGACCAGTTAGTCGCTAACTTTGAGCCCTGCAGGTACAGTACACTTTCGTAGTAAACCTTTTCAGCTTCATTAATGTCGCATGTCTAATTAAATATGACTGACTGATTCCTTTCCTCCTGTGATCCGGGCTTTTTTCTTAGAGGCAGCACTAGACATTGTTAGCACTTGTTTGTTCTGTCAGTGTGCAAAGAAAGTAGCGACTGATAGCCCAGGGCTAGTGGATTTTGTTATCGGGCTAGTGAATTTTGTTCTTAACTTACCGACGGGCAAGTAAAGTTTTTTGAGGAATTCAAATTACAGAAGAACTATAAATCAATTCTGCTCATCAAAACCTTTTGGGGACTAGTTGAAATGTCATTTGGGCTGGTAAATGCTAGCTTCAGCTTGCCCAAATATCAAGCTGTAAAAATGACTTTCTTTGCACCCTGTCTGTCAAGGGGATTTAAATTATTATTTTTTTAATTTCTGTAGAGTTTAGTGCCTGCAATTTCAATAAGAACCTTACAGTTGTGGATATACAGTACATAATTTTATATTGTGGGTTCAAATTAAATTCAGGTTAAGATATTCAAATATAGGTTCATTCTCAATCTCCTTTGTCTCTTAATCCCTTTAGGCCCAATATCAACATGTACGTGTATGTATATTCTCCTGACTGCCCTCTATATGTTTTTTATTGCACTGCTTGAGAGAATTAGGTGAACAAACATCAAGACATTTCGTCAGTGCAATGCTCCCTGCTGCAACCATTTTGGTCACCATAGAGAGTAGAAGAATTGTCGTGAAAGTTGCCGATTTGGTGACCTATGTTCAGCGATCACGTGCCTAGCTATTCCCAAGAATTTCCTGAGATTTTGTGTGATGTTTTTTACTAGTAGTTAGCGTTTATGGTGTTTTTAAGCGACACTGTAAAGTGAGGTGAAAATTTGTATTAAATATCATTCATTAGCGTACAAAGAAAGTAGTGTCCGATAGCCCGGGGCTAGTGGATTTTGCTATCGGGCTAGTGAATTCTGTTATTAACTTGCCAGACAGGCAAGTGAAGTTTTTTGAGGAATTCAAATTACAGAAGAACTGTGAAATCCATCTGCTCATCAAAACGTTTTTGGGGCTAGTTGAAATAATGTTTGGGCTAGTAAATGTTAGCTTTAGCTTGCCCGAATGGCAAGCAGAAATGACTTTCTTTGCACCCTGTTTATGCTCTGTTTTCTTGATAATTTGCCTGATTTCACCCTGCTTCTCTGGGATTTAAGCCTTGAGATGTCATGTGCACGTCCAATTTAGATTATGATGGTTAGGCAGCCATTCTGATTCTTTCAAGTGTTCATCTAGTATTGCACAAAGTGTCCCTTTTTTCTGGGGACTGATATTTTTTGTCTGGTGACCATTATATAATTTTAGGTTGCCAAAAGTACTTTGAAAAAAGTTGAGCTTGGAGCACTGCAGTGCTGATCATTCCATTCATTCTCTTGGCCTGTATGTTTTATCTGGAAGTGATATTGTTGGGAGAAATTTTATGGTGATCAATACTGGGACTTAGAGGGCTAAACCTAATTCACAAATAATTAGGCTCTGATAACAGGGTTCCTACAGGTCACGGAAAACCTGGAAAGTCATGGAATTTAATTGTTGATCCTGGAAAGTAATGGAAAATTAAAGTTTTGTTTGTTAGATAAGTTACTGCAGATGACAAGGCAATGACAATGTAAGATAAAGAGGAGTACATTTAATTAACCAGTGCATATGGCACACATTGTGGTGGACACCAGAGTTTGTGTCTGTTGAACTGTTTAAGGTCATGGAAAAGTCATGAAATTTGAAGACCTCAAAAGAGTACTAACCCTGTGATAAGCACCCTCCCCCAAATAAGCACCCACCCCCAAGACCATAATATCAAATAAGTGTCGCCATCAAATAAGCACCCCTCCCCTCCCCCTCACTTTCTTAAATGGGGGGGATACAAGGAAAACCAGCTTCTATTGCCACTGTATGTTAAATTTTCAGGCTTCTACTACAGTGGAATCAGTAAAGGAGAATAGTTTCTTTCCCGTTAAGTCACTTACAATTATTTCTGTATCCATGTGCTTGCAGAGTTCCTTTATGTGCGTTATCTCTTCTTTTAAATTTTGTCGTTTTTCCTCGCTCTTGGTAAGTGCCATAAACTCCCCAACAACAACTAGATCATTCTCTAGTTGCTTTAAAGCACCCTCATTCGAATAAGCACCCATCCTTTCAGCTGAATTTGAAAGAAGCGCCTGAGCACTTATTCAAAGAAATGTAGTAAACCCTTCTCCTGTAATGTGCAGTTTTTAACTGTAAAGTTTAACTTTTCCAGGACAATCTCAGAGACTCCATCCAGAGTACAAGCAGTGCTGAAGATGACATCTATGAACATTTAAAAAGTATTTCTCCTAATCAACCAATCACTCCACTTGAAGCAATCCCTGACTCTAAAAATGATGATACATTCGTATATCCAAGCCCTCCCAAGACTCCACAAGAACACACTGGGACTGGAATTTATGTGGGAGCTCGGCCCGGCAGCTTCAGGGCGTCCGCCGGGAAGGGAAAGATCTCGACCGGATGGTAAGGACATAGATTGTAACTTTTAATAGCAAGTTATACTTGAATTAACTTCATCTGGTTGCAAAGTTTGAAGGAAAAATGGAAACTTCATTAAAAATCATGCAATTACATGTACCTTTTAAAAGAGAAATTTACAATCAAATTTAGAACAAACCTCTTCATAGCGAAGAAATTATGCCCTTTGACCTTCGTTATATCCAGGTTCCACTGTGCACGCACTAATATTTACTCTAACTAGGATTGTGTCTTGAATGGTAGCAGAAGTGCTTAAAAATCCTTTATTAACAAAAGTTGCTATGCCCGTAAGCACAAAGGTTGTAATAACATTGAAAGTTCTGATCATCATTTCTGCCTAAGTTGAGAACTTTGTTTTGAAGTACAAAGATTTAACCTGTGGGCGAACATACTAAAAGTTGCGTAAGATCCATATTAAAACAGTAATATTGTAAGGAGAAATGAGATGCTGATCATGAAAAAAGATTGATTAGTAGGCTTTACTAAACTGTTGCAGCTATTAACTTTATACTTTTGGTAACCTTCAATAGAAAAGAAGTTGCTATAAATTACAGACACATTCAAACCTCTATTAAGTGACAGACAAAATTGTGTGTAAGTCACTAGAACGTCTATAAGTGGCTATTTTCCTTCCCTGAAGAAGGAAAGTTGATTTTAATTTTTGCTACATTGTACATGCAGGAGGCACTTAACTCTCTCCATAACCGAAAATAATTATTTCCACAGGTTTAAAAAGGAAACCAAAGTTTATGAAGAAGTTTACGTGTCAAACTTACGAGAACCCATCATCAAAGGCTACCTGAGAGACATCAAGACAAACAAACGTCGCTGGTGCGTCTTACAAGGTAACCGCCTCCACATCTTCAAAACACAAGATGATCCAGCGATGATGATTATCGACCTGCTTGGTTGTGATATCGGTGTAGATGACAAGAAGAAGATAAGTTACAGCTTTAGGCTGACGCCTAAAGAGGGACCGGGTGTGTCTCTTGCTATAGAGGACGGCCAAGATCTATCACCGTGGATGAGTGCAATCATGGCCGCTGTCGTGAGGCGTAGCAGCGTTGATCGTCCAATTAGTCCTCTTGAGAGTGCATATTCTTTGGAACAGGCCAGAGCTGAGAAAGCAGCTTGCGGCTTTGAAGTTGATGGTGGAATAGAAATGGAAGAAGCTGATGTGGAAAATATCTATGAAGAGCCTGTTGATCAAGACACGGTAAATTGTTTACAGAACCATTTCGTTTTCTTTGTTGTTGGCGAAAAATCTTTACATTCAAAATAAGTTATATTGCGCTAAATATTAAATACTCCCCAGTCCTTAGCGAATCAAGAACATTTTGGCACTATGAAATGTCACACTGAACTTCGGGAGAAAATTTAACACATGAAAGATAATCGCAGTTATGGGTCTGAATCGCATCCAATCCTGATTTTTTTCCCCCAAGCTTTCTTTCCGTAACTGCTTAATTCGCCTACGTAACTCCGATGATCTTAGACGTGCTAAAATGGTTTAATTGTTGCAGATAAGTCTTTGGTTTTCTCCTCCGTATTTCTTGTCAGTGTGCTTAAAGACAAAAAAACAGAGTTAATGTTAAAACTTTCTGTTCCTGTCATTTTTGGGCAGAATTTGGGTCTTAATTTTTATCATTCGCATCGATATTTGCTGTGCGAACCCCTTAGCCTTCGACCAAGCTCTCCATTTGAAGGACATTGTAAGAAGTCACGCGCGAGCAGCACTCGAGAGCTAGGGTGGCTTTGCCTTGCTGTTCACTCGCGCGCGCTCTCGCAGATCGCTTCGCGCGCCACTCGCGATGAAGAGAGTTTTTTGTCAAGTTTTCCTGATTTAAATTTATGTGTTACTTATGATATATATAATAACGTGTTTTAAAAAAAATACTGTTTGCAGATGTCAAGCAATATACTGGCGGAGGCTGACACGCTATTTGATTTTTTTTAAAAAAAAAAAGCTAAAACGTGTCTTCGCATCTGTTAATTCGAAAACGAATGCGCCAGTTTTGCTATAAAAGACTATATTCAGGCTTTGAAACCGTTTAAACCCGTCGTCTGTTGGTGCGGTTGGCAAGGATGGACAGGGATTGCAACTTGGAAAAGTTGGGTCAACATTTTCAAATTTTAATGCTATATTTACAGTTCACCAAAAAGTACATCACGGTTTGTCATAACTCTACAGGAGCATTTTATGTATGGCTAAACGTACTGAGTAATGGCTTCAACCAGTGCTTCAGATCATAATTGACCAAAAACAGCAGTGCTCCAAGCTCACCTTTTTCAAAAGTCGCTGTTTGGTGACTCAAAATCATAAAACGAATGAAAACGAACACTGTGCAATATTACATGAAGGTTTGAAATATTTAAAATGGCTGCCTAACCACTACAATCGAATTTATGGTTTCACGCGACATCTCAAGGCTTGATACCCAGAGAACCAGGGTAAAATAGGCGATTTATAAATTGAAAACAGGGCGCAAATGATATCTGCTGCAAATGTGTATCTCACTTTAATTAAATACGTGCCTCGCCAAACCACGCGAATTTCGTGGAAATAAGGCCACTATGGCTCGACACAAGCTCACTGAAAACAGGTCGCCAAATTGGCGACCAAAACGGTCGCGGCTTGGAGCGCTGCCGTTAGTCCTTCTAATTATTTTTGTTATACTTTGTTTTTGTCAGGGTGGGACTGTTACTCCGATTGCATTCAGTATTCCTACAGAAATCATTTTATCTGATGACGAAGATGACGACGAAGGCTACGATGCTCCCCTCCCACCCCTCCCTATCATCGATGACTACTCATCTTCAGAAAGCAGTTCAGATGAAGATGAAAGCATAGACAAGAAAGGACCCATTGAAAAAGCGGCGGCGAAAAAGAAAATATACGATGCAATTCCGGCTGATCTGCTAGCGGAACTCAGTGGGGTTAAGTACAGTGTAGTCTCTGCAACAAACAAAAGCCAAGATTCGATTTGCGAAGAAGCATCTACTACTGAACATTCGCTAGACTTGACAGATAGTCATAGTGAACATAGTGGGAATATTAGCAACAGGCACAGCTACAGCGAGCCTCTCGCCAGCGATGATACTGGCAGTTCCGAGCCTAAAGAGGACAAGGCAGATAGTTTATCTCGGAAGAGATCATCTACAACGCTAAGTGCCAGCATGGACTCGATCTGCTCGGACACAGACGAAAAAACAAGAAGCCGTTCTCTGACGAGTGTATCTTCAAAAGTGTTAGGTCCAAAGACTAAAAGACGAAAGCTTGTACCCGCTGAAGCGGAGCAACACTTTCTTCAAGATCCAACTGCTATGCACAGTGGCATTTTGTATCAGAAGCGAAGATTAGGAGTCTGGTCGAAACGTTACTGTAAGATCATCAACAGCAGATTTAAGTGTTATCGGTGAGAAATCATGTTTTTTTATATATTTATATATATTTCCGTAGCCTGCGAATACAGTCGCTTTTCATTGCTAGCCTCAACCTTTTTAGGGAAGTTTCCGCCGAGACATTAGGGAGCTTTAACAACGACGACGGCGACGGCAACCAGGACGTCAAAAAAGTAATAGGTTTATTACGCAAAACAACAACTTTGCACGTGTATCACGCTTTTTTTGTACATTTCTTTACCGTCCTTGCACGACTACGACGTGAAAATGCCTAATTGCAAGTTTTGTGGAGGACGTAAACAAGCGACGACTCAACTCTAGGGAAATTCGTCTACACTTGCCATTTTCAGCAAACTGGAATAAACGCTACAAAGATTGAAAAAACCGGGAATTCATTTTAAAACTGACGTTTTCGCTGCCGTTGCCGTCGTCGATGCTAAAGCTCCCCAATTTCCAATCTCTTAGGGAGCGGTGCGATAAGTGCTAAATCGGAAAACAGCATAACCGGTTTAGGGATTCTATTCTCCGATTTAGCACTACATATCTCCTCCAATTTTACAATTCTGTGATTAAGAAAACTTGTACTGATTGAAGACAACTCTCCGATTCCACGATTCTTCCTATTTTTCCAGTTCTACCACAGTATTCTACAACTGTAGTGTGCTTTTGTCCGATTTCACCCAAATGGCTAAGTAATAAGTCTCCGATTGTACGATTCTTCAGATTTTTTCCGGACCGATTCTACTATTCCACGACTGTAGTTTGCCATTGTCCGATTTTACACAAATCGTAACAAATCTCCGATTGTATTGTACGATTCTCCGATTTTTTCCTAAAACGCGCTTCTTTCGCTTCATGACTTACAGAACGAGGAACAATACATGTAATACGCGCCTGTTTCGTTTTTTGGAAACAATCGAGCAAATATCGGGGAATCGTAAAACGAAACTCGAGAATGGAGATAATCGTAGAATCGGAACTGAATCATGGATCATAACTCTTATTATACTATTCTTCGATTTAGTACTTACCTCACTATTCTGGAAATCTCCCATAACCAACTGCTCCAGCGCCGGAAGCGATGGACTGTATTTGCAAGCTACGTTTTAGCTTGCCTGCTAATTAGTAAAGACTGTCTCTTTCAGTTTAGTATTTTAGCAGAAACTCATAAGGGGTTTCTGATTTTAGTCAACCGAATTCGCTTGTATCGTTTAGTCGTTTTACTTGATATTAGAGAGCTTTAGATTCTAAGACGAGAACGACTACGAGTACGAGATTTTCTCAATGCTAAGTACTGCTCGCGCGTGAGGCAGCGTCATTTTGGCGGGAAAACGTGGTAGCCGTCGTCATTCTACTACGAGTTTTAACAAGAGTGTCGTAGCGGCGGGAACAAGGTATCAAATGTTAGAAGTTTTAGCATTTTGGAATCGGGAAAGAGCTCAACCTCCTTCAATAACGATAACAGTTCTAACTTTTCTGGTGAAAAAAAGTACAATGAAGAATTCCGGGATGTCTATTTTTTGCGAATACGCGAAAAAACTTTGAATCAAATCTCGTAGTCGTAGTGATTCTCGTCCTCGAATCTAAAGGTCTCTAATTACTCATGAAAATGTTTTGTTAAACCAAACCCTCATCAAGGCGTGAAGTTTTTTCTCCGGCTTGTCCTTACTGTCATCATGATTTTACAGTCAAGACTGAAGTTTATTATTTGTGTTCAGTTGCATTAGTGACATTTTTTTTGTCGGCGATTCCACGTGAATAGCTTGACACCTTTCTTTCGCTTTCTCGATTTTTGCGTACTCGAGAAAGACTCTACATAAATCGAGTAAGATCGTTGTTGAGCATGCGCTACATGTTGCTAGGATATAGTTTCGAACCCAGGCCTTATACTAATAGCCATGCGCTTGGTACAGCGGGCTCGGTTATGACCATCGGTTTATCAATAAACGGATGCTCGCACTCGAAAAACCAGTTTGACGAGAAAGAACTAGATTGACTAGTCCAGAAGTTTGGGCTGCGGCGACTTCAAAGGTTTGACGTGATTCGGGGAAGTTCTCCTTTTCAGTCAAAAAGACAATCAGAGACCTTTAGATTCGAGGACGAGGACGACTACGAGTACGAGATTTGACTTAAAGCTTTTTCGCTTATTCGCAAAATATAGACTCCCCGGAAAGCTTCATTTTACTATATTTCACTTGAAAAGTTAGCACTCTTATCTTTAGTGAAGGAGGTTACGCCTTCTCCCTATGGCAAAATGATAAAACTTCTAACATTTGATATCTTGTTTTCGCCACCACGGCATTCTCGAGAAAACTCGTAGTAAAATGACGACGGCTACCACATTTTCCCGCCAAAATGACGCTGGTTCACGCGCGAGCACTACTTAGTATTGAGAAAATCTCGTAGTCGTAGTCGTACTCGTCTTAGAATCTAAAGCTCTCTAATGGAGGCTCTCCACGCAAGGTGATAGCTTGTCTTTTTTTGTTAGAAACCCAACCGACCACAAACCATCACTAGACTTCCCAATCCTTGGTTACGACATCAGTTTAATGGACAGCAAAGATTCTAGGAAGAGTTACTGCATCAAAATCTCCCACCCAAGCCAGGATACTTACTTCTTCGCTACAGACTCCCGTATCTCGATCGAGCGGTGGATAGAAGTGTTGTCCTTGGCTGCCACAGGGAGGTTAGATGTCATCGCACCTTATCCTCCGTACTTCTGTGCCGAGCAGTCTGGAGATGAGCTGAAGAGCAGATCGCGGGAGTCGTTGTTAAGCTGTGAGGTAAGACTGGTACTAATTTGGCTGTGTAGCCGTCGCATACAGCCGTCTCTCCCCTCCCCCACCCCCCACCTCCATCACTGCCGTACCCTCCCCCCGCAGAGAAAACGGAAGGAGGGTACGACTGTACTTTTTGCGGGAGAGACGTCTGCGATTTGGCCCCAAAAAATTCCATGCTCTGTCCGTATATCTCAGTGCCAATAGGCATCCAGTTTTACAGATGTGACTTGAGGGGCATGAAAAGACGCTGTAGAAAACCAAAGCACACGAAAGAGCAGAATATTTACAGCTGGAATGATTCAACCGGCTCCTTTTTGTCGACAATTGAGAAAATTGTGAATTTAAAATTTTATAAACATAGCGTTCGTTTACTCAGAGCTGATTTGGACCCACGGACTGAAGTGAGTCCCAGCGTTGACCAGAAGAGGCATCTGAATTATGTTCCACTGGCTCCACGACTCAGAGGCCGGATCAGACTGACATTATTTTTTGGACTTCAACAGTTTTTTAACTTTTGAAGTGATATGTTTTGGTTATTTTCGTACTTAAACAGGATAGGCTGTCTGATGATGAGAGCGCGGACAATCTGGACGAGATGGATGGTGGTGAAAGAGAAAGCACCTTGGGAAGACCAGAGCCAATGAATGAAGAACAAAGCGATTTACCAGCTGATGAAAATACTACGATTCTACCAGAAGATACAAGGCTTGTGTTAGTGTCTCCCAACGGATATTTAGGCAGATATGCGAATGTAGCTTGCTCCTCACGCAGGCCCCAGTTGTTCAAACGTTGGATAGCTCTATCCACGGATAAATCGCTGTCCAGCGGATAAGTATGAGGGAAATCAATTGCACTATCCACTGGACAGAGATTTATCTAGGAGACAGCGTTATCCACCTTTCGAACAACAGGGCCCTAGGCGTAGTTTGCAGCCAAACGACCGCTCACTGTTTGTTACTGGTATCCGCCATCTTTGATTTTGAAACCAGGGGAGACTTGGGAGTGTTGAAAGTGCTATCGGGATCCAGGGGGTGGGTGTAAGCTCTCCCCTACCCTCTCCCTGTGACCTTTGACTCACCTTCTGGTGTTTGGGAAACCAACAGTAAGGGTGTATATACCATGCTCGACAAAGTCCTAGCTCAGCCCAAGTTAAGACCCACATTGCAGGGGGTCAGCATTACATCCCATCGGCCTAAACCGCTTGGACACCTTTTGAAGTTTGCACAACCAGCCTAGTATTCTTTATTGTTTCTACACTACACGTAGATGAAATTTAAAGTTTCTTGACGTTTCTGCTCAGGAAGTGTTCATGAAAGTGTAAGTCTCTTCAATTTTTAAGGAAAAAATTCAGAAGAGCGAGAATAAGAGTCGAACCCGTGGCGTAGCGTCTGCAGTCCATCACCTATACCACTATGCTACTGAGGATTTGCCGGCGATCGTTGGTTTGATTTGAAGCTGTGTAGCAACAACCCTAACCCTAAATAGAAGCTAACCGTTTGGAGTCAGTGCTTAACCCTAACAACTATTTTCAGTGTTTAACCCTAATCACTTTAGTCCTGTGCTCGAAACCCAAGTGATAAGGAAGACTAGGTTGTGTAAACTTCATAAGGTGTCCAAGGGGGTTTCGGCCGATGTGATCCAATATTAACCATTGCAGGCTGATGCTGATTTAGGTTTCTGGGAAAGTGGCTATCTACCCCTCCCTTAGCCAACATTAACAATTACTTCTCACCAAGGGCAAAATTTTACTTTAGGGAAGGAGTAAGTGGGCAGTTTCCCCTAGAAACCTAAATTGATCAGATACAAATGCACTCATCATCATCTTTAACTACGAAAATCCTCTCTACATTTCTTTCTTCATTCCGCGGTTCAAATATATCGAATTCATATATTCATCATCGCACTGTTCTTTGTTGGTTGAAATCATGCGGCATTATTTAGCACAAAATGCAAGATGTCGTTGGGGTTTTTGAGAAGGCGCAAACGTCGGAGCCAGCACGTTTTGATATTTCTACCCTAAAAGCAAAATTAATACCGCCAAACAAGCCTTATTCAACTTTAACTTTGCGACGAGTCATAAAGTTCAACTGGACGGGACGGGAGGTGTAACACTTTGACGAAGGAAGGGGAGGCCCCGGAGGGCTAACACTTTGACGATTTTAATGTCAGGAAATTGGAACATTTCACTGAGTTGCAAACTCAGACGGCAGAGCCTGAGGAAGATCACTCCACTGAAGTTCAGCAGTCTGCAGAGGAAGGAGTTAAAGAGAGAGTGCAGAAGAAAAGAAAAGAAAAACCAAGCGATAAGGATGGAACAAGTAAGTACAGCATGCTCTGGATTCCAAAATAATTACTAAACTAATTTAAAACTATTATTCCACGGGTGCGCGTTAGATATGAGAGGGTAGATAGCGCTCCGAGTTGGCTATCTACCATCTCATACCCAGTAAGTGCGGGTGGAATAATTGTTTTATTGAAAAAGCCCACCCCACAAAATATCAAGAATTCTTGTCGACTTCATTTGTAAAACAACCGATTTCAGCTTGTTTTTAATTTCGAGCATTCGCTTACAGTTACCATATTTGGTAATGGCTCATATATCATGATGTCTAAGCCGATCAGAGCTCTAGAATTGCATTATCCAATGATACAGTTTTTTATAATTAAATTTAGATGGGCGACATGCACTTGATTCTGCTGGAAGCTCTCGTAAGCGAGCACCCTTGGGACGCGAGAAAGGTGTCCTTTATTGGAGCTGGCCGGTTACTGGAATGGTTCTCGTAAGTGGCCACGAGAGGTGTAGGGGTTGAATGGCCGCTTACAGGAGCTTGCCCAACTACAAAGAAAATTGTAAACGCAAAAAAAACTGCCTGTTGGTTTTTGGCTATACTGTTGTTCTGTCGATGTTGTAATTGAGTCACAAGCTTAAATTTCGAGTGGTGTTTTGAAGTGTGACCGGACGTGTATGTGAAACTGATATAAATTCCTTGTGACGAACAGCGACGTGAAGTTGATACATAAAAATACAAGATTTAGAGGCGAATGAGATTTCTTTTCAGGTTTCCGCTTGCTGGAACTTAATAAAAACAAAGCTAAACTCTAACTCGCAAAAGTTTAAAGTGTCCGCGGCCGTCTACGAGAATTGTTCGCTTACGAGAATGTAAAAATACACAGTTTGTATGGAGTTGACTAAAACAGGGTTTTGTGAACACGGCCGTAAGTAGAGTTGTCCGAAAGTTTTACGAGAGTGTCTGTTAAGAGAGTTTCCACTGTATTGCAACCAAATGAAGTTCTTAACAAGAATTCTGATCGTGAGTGGCGGGAGTACTCCCTCCCCCCTCCCCATCTGTTTACAATTACACTAAGAAAACCAAGCAAATTTCCAAAATCAGAATAACGTTCTCTTTGAAATTGCCGCCGGTCTACCTTATAGGCGAATCTTTGTTGACAATTCTTGCTGTATGTACTCACTCTTTTCATTCTCTGATCAAGCTATTAAGTTGCATCTCTGAATATTACCGGAGCATAACCGTGTTATTTATCTCTGAAAATTCGAGCCCAAAATACCGAACAGTTTCGGAGAAATTGTCTTTTAAAAACTCTAAATCAGATTAGAAAGAATGTATGGGCTCATTAACATTTTTGCCATCCAGAAATTTCACAGTCTTCAATGGTTGCTATACTTTGTTTTTTGAGAGAGAGTTGACTGGATTTCAAACTCAACGAAGCAAAGTTGTTCCGTGACTGATGGAAAACAATTAATTTTCTGCGGTTTCTGCCGTGTTGATATCTTGTTTAATCAACGCAAAGAACGTTCCATACATATTTGTGGTGTTTGTAACGGTGCTTTCCGAAATCTAGAACTTTCCCGGCAACTCAAGCGATGATGATGAAAATCACAAAGGCTTATTTCGAGAGTGCATGAAAGAAACCCATCACTTTCTTGCAAACTAATTTACCAATTAGTCTACGAGTCGAGTTTTTTATGAGTCAAACAGTCGACGAGACGTGACGCGTTGACTCTTTAAGGGGCTATGTCGCGTTAATCCCGGATCAGACGCCGCTCCCATCATGTGCCAAACCTAACTGATGAATTAAGAACGGCAAACGAGCGGCGTCTGAATCAATTTGGTACGGCAGTTTTAGTTAGGTGCGGCAAGAGTTCGACAGAGTCTTTCCAACTTTTGTCGACCTTAACTTAGGCTCGACACACGGTGCGCCGTCTCAATCAGTTAGGTTCGGCACATGAAAAGTACGGCGTCTGAACCAGGCCTTATATTTGCTATCTTTTCAAAACGCTAAGACTTGCGTTCGCATAAATTGAATTCCAAAACTAATGGCCCAGTTTTGTAATTCGAGACTATAGTTAGGCATTGAAACTATTTCTTGTCTTCTGTTGCTCCGGATGGCAAGGGTGGGCATGGAGTGAAGCTTGAAAAAATGCTGTGCCTGCAAAAATCACAAAAAAATGATTATGTTTAGTGTTCCCTGGTGAAATTTGTTTTATATCTTCTTTAGAACTCTATACACAGGTACCCCAAGTTCACGAGTGAGAATCGTTATTGCGTAACAGAAATATTATAAGGGTTTGTATGGGGATTTAAGCGATCATTATTAAGGGGTCAAAAATAGTAATAAAAGTATATCAACATTTCTTACCTTGTCTCCTTGTCTAAATTTATGGTATTTTTTCAGCATTTTTGGACCGTTTCAGGGCGATTCCAGCGAATTTTATTTCTGCTGTTGTTTGGGAATTATTTATACAACGAACAACGGTAGAACTAAAACTTGCTGGTATCGCCCAAAAACGAGAAAAAACCATGAATTTAGACAAGGAGACAAGGTAAGAAATTCTGGTGTATTTTGATTACTATTTTTGGCCCCTAAATAATGATCGCTTTAATCTCCATACGAACTCTTGTAATATTTATGTTACGCAACAACGATTCTCACTCGTGAGCTTGGGGTACCTATGCTCTACAGGAGCATTTTGTGAATGTTTAAAAGCACTAAGTAACAACTTCAGCACAGAATTGGCCTGAAACAGCGATATCCTCGTGAGATAACCCCTTTAAAAAGAGAACAACTAGGATGTGACTAAAAAATTATGTATTTGAGTGTGGTCGCTTACGGAAGGTTCGCCTGTCTTTTTCTTCTTGCCCCTGCAGAAACGCCATCCACAATGAGCCCGCCCCACAGCATGTTTATCAGTGAGGCTGTTGATGGGCAGGCTAAACCTGAACCAATGATTGAAGATTCCATGTCGCAACCTCCAAGCAACGCGAAGGTTAGTCAATGCTTTTAGTTCTATCTTACACATACTTGAATTTAAGTCTACTTCTGCAGTCAATCTCTATTAACCCCGAAGAATGATCATCCTCAAATTTGTCCTTGTAATATGTATTGTTTACAAAACAGATCGGTGTTGAAAATCAAGGACATAATGGCACCCAATAAATCTAATGGATACTTCAACAAATTCTCCCCAGTAATTCCGTAGGAAACGTATTGGGACAACAAATGAGAATCTGAATTTTGATGTTATTGTGTAATTTAAAAGGGGTTAAAGGCCTTCTTTCCTTTGGAGAGGCTGGGCAAGTTCATTAAGAGGAAGGGAAAGCAGTTGAAAAAGGATCCTTTTAGAGAAATCGTCCGCTGTGCCATCACTAACCGAAAGGTGTTGTGTGGTGTTTTGTTTTGTTTTCGTAATTGTTGTGTTTTTTAATACATCCTTGCAATAAATCAGCTAGATGCATTTTATTAGTACCATATTTTGAATTTTTTTTCGAGGAAACACGGTAGCAGCCACCAGACGTATAATTTTCACAACCACTGTTTTTTGCAAAACTTTTTCATTTAGATATTATAGGCAATTCCTTAACGTTTTTTATTTAAGATTTTTCACCCTTGTCGCTTAAAAGTTGGACCTTTATTACCGGGTTTTAATTAGTCATATCCCCATTTGTATTTTTACAGGAAAGCGCTGAGGATTCGACAGCAAAAAAGGACAGGCGTTGGACAGAGAATCTGAAAAAGAAGAAGTTAACACGCGGCAATTCCTACGATTACAGATTACGGGGAAATATCGCAGCTGCCGCCCCTCCGGAGAACGCTAAAAACAAACATTTCAGTATGAGAAGAAAAAATTCACAGACTTTCAGTTCTTTGTTGAAATTATTTGACAAAGGTCGTTTTTGTGGGTATCTCACGGAAGTGAGGCACAACAAGTTTGGTACAACTCATCTACGAAGATGGTGCGCAGTAAAGAACGGTGTGCTGATTATGTACAACAGCGAGAGTGAAGAGACACCTCAAGGAAAGCTCTCGCTTGTTGACATGTGGCTAACGGATAAAAGCGACGAGAGCCGAAACAAGTTCGCCTTTTCGTTGGAAGACAAGGACGGTAACGCCACCGTGTTGCAAACGACGGTACGAGACGATTACTTAAAATGGATGGGAGTGCTGGAGTTGTTCACTGAACTGCGGGTTGAACGACCTACGCAAGAAGTCGCAGAACCGCTCAGAAAAACAGATTCTGTGACAAGCGAGGAAAGCGATGGGTCGTTCGAACGAGGAACGCTAAAATCGAAAAGTATGCGGGCTGCAAATAAACTCATCGACGAGATATACGCGCTTGCGCCCGGGAAAGTACGATCCTCTTTGAGGCTGAAGTTGCCACAGAGAGTAAATGTACGGGATATATTTCGAAAAACGCACAGTTCGTACGATTTAGAAGGTGCATCGACTGAAGGACCATCCTCGTCGCTGCCGGACACAGAAATTGATACTTTAGCAGTGTTCGGTGGATTCTTGACTCAGATAGAACCAGATGTATCCGATTCTCACACCGGAAGCTCAAGGTGGTGTACAATCAAAGAAAAAGAACTGTTAGTTTTTCTCAACCGCAAAGCGACCGATCCGGTTCAAAAAATACCTCTGATGAACTCGTTTGTTAGTGATTTGAACGAGGATGAAGATAACTTGAACAGATTCCAAATTCGTTGTGGCAAGCTGAGCGTCGTGTTTGAGGCATGGGATAAATTTGATCTCAATCGCTGGCTTCAAATGCTGGCTTCGGTGACTGAGCATCGTAACTCGAGCGATGACGAACGGCCGAAGTGTGTTGGTCGGCTGACTTCGCCGACTTTCGCTAGGAAGAAAATCCACCGTCGAACTAAGAGCGAGGATATACGAGAGGATGAGAAAGACGCTACGACAACCGCACGACGGTACACGAAACCAAAAGATGGATCCACGAGTTCTGTCGACAGGCTAATGAGCGGGTATTTACAGGAGGTGCGCGAAGCACACGGAGCTCGCACTCTTCTGCGGCGCTGGTGCGTGGCAACCAGTGAGAAATTTATCGTTTATGATAACCAAAACTCGAAGAAGGCTTCGTTTGAGTGGGATCTGTCAGATATGGAACTCCACGATCAGAGCGATTTGGACGCTGGAGTGTTTGGTTTCTGTGTAATTCTCGATGAAAAGAAACTTTGTTTTAAAGTCATCGACGAAGACTCGGCTCGCCATTGGTTGAGTGTTTTAGCGCGATATTGTCAAACTGTTCCTGCGAACCAACCTATAATTAAATCTCCAAGAAAGTGGAAGTCGGTTAATAAAGAAGACAGAAGGCGTTCCTCTAGCGATAACGATTTAAAAACCGCAAAGAAAACCGAGAAAGAATCCAATGTTCTTGAAGTTCTAAGTGAAGGCAGGGCGAGCGGGCGAAAGCTAGTACGAAGAGCAACCGAAGATTCTTCGTTCCTGCGCAAATTTCATCGCTCGGAGACGTTCAAAGCGCCGTGGCGGGTGTCCTCGGAGAAAATAGAGGTGAAGATGCGAGAGAGACCGGGACGGGCCGCTGCGAACAAGGCCTGGAAACGATACTCTTGTGGTAGTCTTTTTGACAGCGAAGGAAAATACAGCGGCTATCTGATGGAGATTGTCACCAGTGACCTGTACAGTAGTCAAGTGCGACGATGGTGTTTACAGAAAGACGATTACCTCTTTGTGTATGACAACGAAGCTACGGAGCACGCCATCAAAGTGATTCCTCTGTTTGATGCCAAAGTAGTGGACACCAGTAACTATGACGCCTGTGTTTATCGATTTAGAATCGATTATGGTGAGAGTAAGTCTGTGTTTTTTCGGGCGCTTACACGAAGTGATTTGGAGAAATGGACGACCATCATCTCAGTGAAAACCGCTGTGTTGCAAGACCGTAGCGAGCGGCGGCTCAGACGTAGCCGAACCTTGAGCCTGGAGATCAGTTCTCATGATGTAACAGGTAGCGTAACGATAGTACGATTTTAAATTCCGTAAATCGTTTCTTTTCCGTGAAGAAATTTGACCTCCTCTATCGAGCCCCTACTCAATAAAGCCTAATTTGAAATAGCGCTCCAGTGACTTTGTAGAGGGTCTACAAAAAGTTTTAACATAGTTAAGAAGTTTAATCAACACAGGATTTCTTGGGGACCAATGTACCAATGTGGGGCTTAAGCAAAGACGTTTTTGAGTACGCACGTCAAGCGGAAGTGGTCTTTTTCCATTCTTGGGCTTTGGTTTTGACCAATTTTTCGGTTAAATCGCTTGTTTAAGGAACGCCTCACTTCCGATTTACGTACGTCACTCAAAACCCCCTTTGCTTAAGCGCCCTGTTATAGCCGCTGCGACGTCATGTGAGCATGATCAATTTGAGAGATCACATTTTTCTGTGACTGAAGGTCTGTCTAGGGTTACAGGGAAGCAAATAAGCCAGGCTATTTTGTGAAAGCAACTCCGGAGGATGACATTTTGTATCAAGGGGTTTTCATCTATTTTTTTGTTCTATGTGCTTTGCAGTATCCAGTGAAAGTGACGTAACCTCTCCAGATCTTCAAAACCCCAAGAATCTAACCATCGACTCCCCCTCTTTACAAGAAACAGCGTCTCTCTGGTCTTCAGACAGCGTATTTATGCGAGGAATCAGTTCAGAGGAAGGCGCCAGAACTTCTGTTTCATCAGACGTAAAGCCAGTTGATCCGATAGATAAATCCAGTTTCTCCGGTTTTGAACCGAAAGACGAGCATTCGACTTCTGTTCATTTCGAAGATAAAGCCGGTTTATCAGGCTCAAATCCACCTGGTCCATTGGATGAATCCAGTTTCTCTTCTTTAGATCTGAAAGATGAACATTCGGCTCCGGTCTTTCTCGAAGATGACTCTGGTTTCTCGAACGTAAAACCAGTTGATGAAGATGACTTGAGTTCATCTGCTGTGGAACCGAGTCACGATCATTCGGCTCCTGTTCATCTCGAAGGTGACTTCAGAGACCGAACGTTCTCGGAAACGGGAAATTCGGATAGCAATTATAAACGGGTGAATAGACTTTCGAGCATCGAGGACTTGAGTCACATTTACGAGAATTTCCTTGCATTTGCATCAACGATGGCTGAAAGGAGCCCTGAGTTTCAACAACAACTCTATCATGTTTACGAGAATGTCACACAGGCGTTTGACTTTCGATCTCAAGATAGCTTGCATAAGAAAGAAGATCTTGTGGAGGAAAAGGCCAGCTGTTCAGTCGGTCAAGAGACCAATGTGGAAAAGGAACTTGGAAGCCCTTCGATGGAGATGTCCACGGAATTTGAGAAAATCAGTTTGCGGGACAGAGAACGTAAGGAGAATGAGTATATGTACAGACCGTACTCAGGAATCTGTGGTGAATCGGAACTTGAGAAACTGGCAGAAAGTTTAGGCGAAGAGGACGAGAATGAAATTAATACTTTGGCCGAAAACAAAAATGAAAACAGCACTGAAGTTGACCTGCGTGGAGGCAGACTTGCAGGCGAGGCTGATGATGTAAAATCCACCAATGAATTACAGTCAGATGAAGTTGTTTGTAGTACATCCGCCGATGTTGTCGAGTCAAGTGGCCAAACACCACTAAGAGATGAAAACGCTGAAGAGAAGCACGCAGATGACAATAACACGGTTCAAAGCGCACCCACGTTGCTTCACGCCGACTGTGTGACTGCCGTTGAAACTGGTTCCAGCTCATTTTATCTCGTTCAAGAAGTAAACGAGCAGATTTGGAGTGGAGTGGCAAGCAGAGTGCCTAGTGAATCCGTTGTCGAGACCAGCATGCAGATCTCAGCTACCGCTGAGTCGGCTACTGATCAGGAGACTTCGGCTTCACTCGTCGGCGAGTCTCCTGTGGAGAATGTTGCCGAAGAAGTAGCGGAGAGGGGTGTTGTTATCCAAGGACCCATTGACGATTCCCAAGATGATGAAGAGAATTTCAGTGCTCCTGAAAAGAAGGGCTCGATGGAAGAGACTGCTTTTAGTGATATCCAACATCTAAGCGAAGATACTGCGTTGTCAGAAGAAAACCGTTTTACAATCAGAACCAATGAAATAGAAGAATCTTCGTTGCAATTATCTTGCTTTAAAAACAATGACAGCGATTCTGATGTAATCAAGGAGGCTCAAACTAGTAACCTCACCCCCTCATCTGGCAACAGTTGTCTAAAATGCGGATCAATTCAAAATGTTTCCATTGCCGGTTCGTTTGTCACATCAACACCGCTTGAATCTAAATGTTCCATGGAAGTGCACTCTAAACAGAATATTTTGTCAACAGTCTGTGCTTGTGAACAAGCGCAGTCGTGGGATGAAGCTACGCTGCAAGTGGAGGAAATCGCGTCCGTCCCAAGGCAAGATCCAGGGCTTGAAATTGCCTCGACTTCTGCCTGTGATAATCGTGATACTGTCGTCACCGAAATATCTAACGAACCCAAACGGAAAGAAACTGTTCAGGACACACCTCAATTAAGGCACCCTTCTTCCAAAAGTAATGGGGAAAGTTCCAGTCAAGAAACCGTGATTTGTGATGCAGAAACTACAAATCAAGCGAAAAACACAACGTATAAAACCTACAGAGGAGACTCGTGTGAACAGTCTGATAAAATGCCATCCAACTTAGCTAGGTCCTGTGTCTCCGATTCTACCACTTACTTGGACTCATCAAGTGACTTTCGAGAAAACGTTGATGTTCTTAAAAAGTCTCCAGAACGGGACACGGATTGTTCTACTAAGTCTTCGTCAGACGAGGAGTTTGCCACGCCAGAGGATACGATAGACTTTTCTGGGAGAAACAATGAGCATGACTGGACAAGTATAACTCAAGATAGCCGCGGGACAACTTCAACCGAACCCGTGGAGTCAATCGGGACCAATCGGGATCATTCGAGTAAGTCTTCAGAAGGACCATGCGATGGCCACCTCCTCCCTGCCACAGATCCAGAATCAGACAGTAAGACGTCTCTAAGCGTCTCCTCGGACAGTTGCAAAGTCAACGCAAACTTGGAGGACAAGCAGGATCTGACAAGAAGTCAGATGGATATCTTAAAAGCTGTAACAGCTGCGTTTGAGGAAATTCTTGAACTTCATGGCGACGAAAACGATTCAGACGATACCAAACTATGAAAGGCTTGTACCATCTTAGAATGCTATTATATTAATGAGCTCTTTGCAACTAAACAGTCACGTGGTGCAAAAAAAAAACCTCGAGGAAAGAAAACGACGCTGTAGGACCTTTAAAAGAAGGAAAGTTCGCTTTTTAAGTGATTTAAGCTCTTTGTTTTTCTTGCCCCTCTTCAGGTGCTTTTGGTCTATTTGACTGTTTAGCGGCAAAGGGGCTCATTTTATAATATACACTATATTGCAATTCACCGCTTTAGAATCGTTAAAGGGACTGGTTCCGAAATGTGGCCCCGCAATTGTTTCTGGGATGGTTACTGGGGACGCGCTGGTCAGCTATTGGCCAGTTCTCCCCCTTGCGTAAGTTAACTAGACCCAGTTTCCTTCTCGGATCTAAAGTTGCGAATGATGTTGTCGCCTATAAAGCGTAAACTATAAACGATGAGACCGAAGGGCTTTATGGGAAGTACTCATGCATTTATGCATTTGCATTATCGTAGGAGAGAACTTTTAGAAAACATGCACACAGGTTAGTTATTGCTAAGAACCTATCTTCAACGAAAGCCTCTTTAGAACTTGTGGTAATTTATCCCTCCCGCGATTTTTGCCAGAAAGGACAATCGAATTTGCAATGCTAGCAAACCTATATCCATAAATCCATTAGGTCTCATAGGTTTAGGCTTATGCTTTTCATGTGACAAAGACTTTCTAGACGAGTGCAGAGAAAGTCCAAATCCGCCTTTACGTGTCAAAGATAAGTTGACAGAGTTTGGTCACACCGAATGGTAGTAAGCGTTTTCAAATCGAAAAACTCAACCTTTTTTCCAGTCGTTAGTTGAATGTTTTCTTAGAAAAATACTTCTCCGCGTCGTTTATTTGAATTTTCACCGTTGTCAACTTCATCCACAGACTTGAATTAAAATTATCAATCCAGCATGATAAACTCTGCAAAGAAAACAAATTACTGTAGAGTAGCTTTCCTGCTTGGAATGTGAGTCACACTTCAGGATTTCACTTAGACTCAAAAAGTCGCTACAACCTTGTACAGCACAGTAACCAAAACAACGCGAAAGAAGCGGTCAGTAGCTTTCACTGGATTGTTCGCTGCCATTCAAAGATTCAAAATCACACTGCGCAACTCGAAATTACATCCGGAAATATAAGGGATACGTTCTTAGTCAATTAAGATACTATTTGCTTGCTTTAAAAAGACTTTGAAGTATTGTTGGCTTGTTGCCCTACTTCACGTCATGTGTCCTTCTTAAGAGAAATTTTCCTTGTCTTTATTGGCCATTTAGAATTACGTTTGGAACTGAGTTGGTGTTTCGTTTCGAATTGAACCATGAGACTTATTTTGGGTGCGGTTTTCTGAGCACCAAGCGTAGGGCTCGTACGCGTCATAAAAAACGTGGAAGGTCATGAAATTTAAGAATTTCATTTTCCAGGCCTGAACAGCAGTGGAAATTAAGTGTCGGTCATGGAGAAGAGAAGTTATCTTTGACCTTTAGATGTCAAAGTAAGATGGAAACAAGTAATAAGCCATTCCCGAGTTACCCAAAGCCTCTGTTCGAAAGCGAGGCTTAAGTGCGAAGTCATTGATATGAAAACTTTTTTTCACAAAAAAGGTTTTGCACTAAGACTCGTTTTCGAAGTGAGAGTTTTTGGAACTCATAAATGGCTTATTAATAGCGTGAACGGCATGCATTTTGGTGGACACCAGAGTATGTGTCTGTTTGTGTCTGAGTTAAATACACAAATCAACAAAAACAACAATGGTTTTGAACATTTTCGAAAGTGACCGCTTAACCTAAGGTCATGGAAAACTGGAAAAGTTCATGGAAAAAGTCATGGAACTTGAAAAGCCCAAACGAATATCAACCCTTGCGAAATAAACGCCAAAAAAGGCGATAGCGTCCCCAAAAAGATCCCATGGTGCTATTCGAAACAACACCGACCTATGCCTGACTCCTTTGCTCGAAAAAGGCCAATAAATGAATGCATCTATACGTGAATTTGATTACTTTTGAAAGAAAAACAGTTCTTTAGACTTACACCATGTATTCTGAATAGAACAGCAAGCAAACCAAAGGTCTATTGTTCATGGTGCAAACAACATTTTTTTCGTAAGAGGTAAGATGAATTCGTGCGCCTATCCCTCACACAGATCCCCTCGAAATGTGGGTTGGGGATCGTTGTATATAAACAGGTTTTGCATTATTCTTTCGCATTTGTTCTAGCGGTTTACCTTGAAGTCTCACAATCACTTGAAAAACGGGTCCTAGGTGTGATTGTGACACTCGGATAGTCCGTGCTCCCATGGTTAGGGAAATGTTGTCTTACGCTAAACTTAATAAGTGCAAACGAGCTTTTGGAATTATAGGATTGTTACACATTATTGCCATATAGTACATGTTATTCAATTCTACGCTTCAAGGGCTGATTTAAAGTTATCATATTTTGTCACATTTGATCAAACACGCTACTTTATGGGCAACTACGTTGGTCACATAAAATTTGGGGCGATTTGTTCATGAGCAAACAAAAACTGTTAATCAAATTTATCGTCACGGTAGTGGCTGAAAATGAAGGCTGATGAGGGTCTTGTAAATATTCAAGACGTTTATCGATTTGAAAAGTAGTTGACTATTGTTTAATGGGTATTTATAAGCTCTTTGAGGCCTCCTTCGTAGCCACAGTCAGAAGCAACTAATAGTGTGGTTAAAAGACCACATGATATAGTTAGGCAAGGTACTCGAGCATATATTTTATTTACCGAAGGATATACGCCGCAATCCCCCAATCCAATTTTGAAATGAAATTGTCACGCGTCATAATTGGTCACGCAAGTATGACTGAATCGTTATACTCGTGAAGTGATTGTTGAACATAATATGAAAATGACTACTTGGATCAATGTTTAAGTTAAAAATTTATGGAAAAAAATTGCTGCTAATTAGGAATATGAGAAAAGTGGCATTGTATGGCCACTATCGTTCGAAACTTGAAAAAAATTATATTAAGAAACGTATTAATTTAATTTAAGAGAGTATAGTCTAGTTTATTTAAGAGTTAAAGTACGAGTGCCGCCTAACACGTCAGGAAGGCACGCATACTTTCATCGTTGGAATGTACGTTAGAAGATCTACGGGTTTCTCGTTCATCCTTGTTTGAACATTTAATCGCAACGAGTAAACTATTCTCGTATCAGGCATCTTCAATCGCTTTGGTCACTGGTTCTTTCATGCAAATTTGGAGTAACCATGACAACCCGCTGATGTAATATACCGCTGTACAGTTAGAATTTGTTTGAAATCATTTCATAGAAACATTACCTGGATGTCCATCACAGACAATAAAAGATATAAATGAATGATTGTGTGGCTAAATTATCTATTGATTTAATGACTAGTCCCAAAGGGAAACAGGTCACTTCGAAAAACACTCACTTTTCAGTGAATGGAGTTTCAACTCGCCTCAGCAATATCTTGTTATGTCATGCAACGTTCAACCTTCTTCTACCAGATAATAGAGAGGAGAAGTGTGACGTCACGTTACCATGGTAGCACTATTTCTGGATGACAACAAAACCAACGACGACGGCGACGGCAAGGAGAACGGCGAAAAGTCATATGTTTATATTAACAAACAACAACTTTGCACGTGCATCACGCTATTTTGTACATTTCTTTGCCGTCGTTGCACCTCTACGACATGAAACTTCCTAATTTCACGAGCCCGCTTTATGGAGCAGGTGAACACAACACAAAAATCGTCGCTTTCTTTTTCTAAACTTAGATAACAATAGATAAGGTCCCAAAAAGAATTTTGCCAAGATTTGCCAAATTAAATGAAGTTGAGTTTGAAATAGTGCGAATAGTTTTTCAAGTGACTTTATCGGTTTGTTGTCATCGAAAAACTTTGCTGCCATGGCAACGTAACGACTTCTCTCTAAAAGCCTTGTTCAAAATTTTGCAGAAAGAAATTTTTTATGGTTATGTAAAATTTTGGAGGGACAGCAAAGAGTCTTGTGGTATTTTTGAAAAAGGCCTATAAGTATTTAAGTTTGTTCTCTGAATATTGAAAACTGAGCTTCATTGGATGGAGCTGTCTCTGAAAATAGTCTAGGGTTTTTGCCAGGGAGTTGTTATAAGTGGGTGAACATAAGATCCAGGGAAGGTCCCACCCTCTGGACGACTCTTCTAAAGGAAGGAAAGCCCTTCTCGGTAAATATTCCCAACTATTTTTCAACCTACAAGCTAGCAATTCCAAAACAAGATACCACAGCTTTTGCTTTGTGTAGTAAACAATAAGATCTTCAGCTTTTGCTTCTTTCGTGAGCTCAGCTGGCGAGAAAACCATAATTTTTCTCATTCAAACCAGAACCATTTTTAAAGATGCATTTTGGTGGACATTCCACAAGCTTCATTAATTAATTAGCTTAACCCATTCGCTCCTGAGCAGCCCGTAACTGCCCATGCGGATCCACGTCCTCTCTACCGCTTGTGACGTCATCAGTTTTAACGGTCAAGGATAACTTTGTCCGCTTACTTGTGCAGAGTGAAGAGATCTTTCAAACCATACCAGAATGAGCATAATTCAGTCAAGGACACCAGAGAAAAAGGCAAAAAACTATGTAACATTGACCTGAAAATCTCCATGAAAATCTTGTTCCTCCCCACCTACCTTTCCTTTCATCTAATCCTAAGATCCTAAAAACTTTACTAAAAACTTTTGCTACCAAAATAAAGCCTACCAAATGCCCAAGAGCAAGAGAAAAAAGAAATGAGGCAAGATAAGCGAAAAAAGAGGGGAGGAGAGAAATCTGGAAATTTTGCTTTTTGCGTATGCCCGAACATCGCAAGCTAATATTTTGCATCTGGATCAGGGGCCCGTCTCTCGAAAGTCCCGATGATTAACGTGCCCGTAAAGCTGTTGTTGTTTACATGCAAGATAGAGGTTTCAATAGTTTTGCATCTAACATGATAAAACTATCAGTTAATGACACAAAATGGAGCAGTTTGCCTGGACCCGCGCTCTTATTCTTTATATTTCGATTTGAAAATTTGATTTCGGGACTTTCGAGAAACGGGCGAAGTGTATCACCTGTAAACGGCTGAATGGAGGAAATGGGTTAAATTGAGCAATGATTGATTAGTATGATATTGCTAAGTTTGCAACAAAATTCCTTTGGCTTTTTATTCAGTACTTTTTCTTGGCTATTTATCACTAAAACTAAAAATGTTTATCTGCAGGTAAAGGTAAGTTAAGTTACATAAGTAATAACTTTTAATTATTATGGTTATTTAATATTATTATTAATTAATTAAAAAACTGTCTGTTCACTTGTATTTAAGCACAGAAATATAAGTTTTGTTACTGATCAAACAAATCAGAGCTAATCAGCCTTTTCTTAGGATCATCAGTCCCTTCATTGTTTCACTCAATGGTTCTAACTATTTTTCTTAATGAAATAGTTCACTTTGACAAGTATATCTTTGCTTCTAAAGGATAATTTCCCTGGATTACATTCGTTATTCAAACAGTTGTAGGCGGTCGTTTTCAAACTCACTAACGACAATGCGGCCACTTTTCAGTACAGAAACGGAGCAAGGACTCCACATTTGACCCAATTCTTGTCCACGTTTTCCAAACTGAGTAACGAACTCACCATCTAAAGTGAAAATCTGCACTGCGTTGTTATGGAAAGAGCAAACAAGAAGATTACCTGTTTTGTCCACTGCTAGTCCTGTTGGCCTATTCAACTCGCCAACCTTAGTTCCATATCGTCCAAACTCATACAGAAATCTTCCATTGTCAGTGTAAACTTTAATCAGATTGGCGTCACGATCAGACACAAAGATTTTGTCTTTATAAACCACACAGTTATTTGGCATGACAACAAAACCTTTCCCAATTGTCTTAAGAATTTTTCCTTGGGGAGAAATAAGCCTAACGCAGGCATTCCCTGAGTCACACACAATTAGCTTTCCTTGAGAATCTAACGCTACTCCTCGGGGATCTTTCAGTGAGTGACCATCGCAAATAGTTCTAACGTATTCGCCATTTGATGTAAATAATAATATTTTGCCATCATCTCTGTTTATTACAGTTATTCTACCAGTGTTATCAACAACCAAACCTGTTGGGCAGCTGAGAATATTATGTCCAAATGACCTGACAAACTCCCCATATTCATTGAAAACCACAATGCGATTGTTGTTCATATCACTCACAAAGATTTCGTCGGAGTCATTCACAGCAATTCCCCATGGATATTTCACTTTTTTTTCTTCTGTAGTTCCTTCTCCGATACATCTCAGTGGCGTGAAGGTACGTTCTTTGATTTTAAAGGCTGGAAATTCCCTACGGTCTGTTTCGTTTACTGAAACAATCAATAAATACTCTCCAGCTTCTTTGGGAATGTAGGAAATTATGTAGCTGCCATTTTTCTGGTCATTAATTTCAACTTCCTCAACAGTGTGCCCGCTTTGTATCGAAATAATGTCAACTGTGATTAAGTCCGCCGGGCAGTGGTACTGTTCCCCTTTAGAATTTCGTGTGATGAGTTCGAACTGTGACTCCAACCCCACTGTACCTGCCTTGGATCCTTCTAATGAGCATTGCTTCAGTTCTATTTCAGTTTCGACTTCATCAAGCTGCCCAATTCTTGATTCTTTGAGGGTTTTAGAGATTTCTTCATTCTTGAAAAATACTGTGGAAGGGATTCTAATATCAACCATTGAAGGCATGTCTTGTGGCTTTAGGAGTTCTTGACATAGCTCATGCATATTGAGTTTGCTCCTTACAAGCTCTGCAGCAGGGGTGCGTTGAACAAAAGTCTCAAGTTTTGACATGGAATGCTTCCTTTCGATTAACTGAGCCGATAATTCAT
>CALNXK010000036.1:1360000-1462500 GCA_942486035.1 Porites lobata
ACAAAATGACATGACAAATCGGCAAAACGAATAAACAAGTAGACAAAACGACATGGAAAATACGCATCGAGTTAGCTTTGACCGCAACTACCGCTCCACAGCACCAGGGTTACCCTCCCTCCTTGTAAACAGAGCCAAGAGTAAAAACGGTGCTTTCATATTAGTATAACTGCAGTTTCTAAAATATCAAATTTTCAACACCATTTCGGCTGGGAATGAATTATAGTTCAATGAGTTATCTTTATATCAAGGCCTAACTCGACCTGATTGTAAAAATAAATGTATACATTATAAATGAAAATAATTCTTTAAAATTGCAACATCATTTAACTAGAGTATATTTGCCCCATCCCTAGGAAACAAGACAACAGAGTAAAAAAGTACCAAAGTAACAGAATAATAAGCTAACAGAGTAACAAAAAAAGAAGGGTAACAGGGTAACAAGGTAACAGGGTAACAAGGTAGCAGGGTAACAAGGTAACAGGGGAACAAGGTAACAAGAAAACAGGGTAACAGCGTAACAAGGTAGCAGGGTAACAGGGTAACGAGGTAACAATGTAACAGGGTAACGAGGTAGCAGGGTAACAGGGTAAAAAGGTAACAAGGTAATAGGGTAACAAGGTAACAAAGCAACAAGGTAACAGGGTAACAGGGTGACAGGGTAACAAGGTAAAAGGGTAACAGGGTAACAGGGTAACACGGTAACAAGGTAACAGGGTAACAAGGTAACAGGGTAACAAGGTAGCAGCGTAACAGGGTAGCAGCGTAACAGGGTAACAGGGTAACAAGGTAACAGGGTAACAAGGTAGCAGGGTAACAAGGTAACAGGGTACAGGGTAAGAAGGTAACAGGGTAACAGGGTAACAAGGTAAAAAGGTAAAAAGGTAACAAGGTAACAGGGCAACAGGGTAACAAGGTAGCAGGGTAACAGGGTCACAGGGTAACAAGGTAACAAGGTAACAGGGTAACAAGGTAGCAGGGTAACAGGGTAACAAGGTAACAGGGTAACAAGGTAACAAGCTAACAAGGTAGCAGGGTAACAGGGTAACAGGGTAACAAGGTAACAGGGTAACAAGGTAACAAGGTAACAGGGTAACAAGGTAGCAGGGTAACAAGGTAACAAGGTAACAGGGTAACAAGGTAACAGGGTAACAAGGTAGCAGGATAACTGGGTAACAGGGTAACAAGGTAGCAGGGTAACAAGGTAACAAGGTAACAGGGTAACAAGGTAGCAGGGTAACAGGGTAACAAGGTAACAGGGTAACAAGGTAACAGGGTAACAAGGTAGCAGGATAACAGGGTAACAAGGTAACAGGGTAACAAGGTAACAGGGTAACAAGGTAACGGGGTAACAGGGTAACAAGGTAACAGGTTAACAAGGTAACAGGGTAACAAGGTAACAGGGTACACCGACCACATATGGAGAGCATGGTGTAATAGCTCATATACCATAACGGCTAAGCCAATCAAAATGCTAGAATTGCATTATCCAATGATTCAGTTTTTAATAAATAGATTATACTATAGCTTCTTTTATAGCTTTTAAATTTCTTATCTTTTATTTATCATATTATTCATTATTTATTTTATTTTTATGTTGTGTCCCCAATTGGCGTCAGCTAAATACATCGACACATGAATAAAGTTCATCATCATCGTCATCATCACACACGCGACAGGGACGCAAATAGTTCGCGCCAAAATGACGTCCCTTGATGTGATTTTTTTTGCAGAGGAAACAAGTCGAGCTCTCGCTCTCTCGCTCGCTTTTGCCGCAGAAAACATAAAAAATCTACTGCTCGCGCTTCTCGCTTGTAAAAAAAATTGAGCGTTCGACTTGCGGGCAAGTCTAAGCGTTGGCGCTTATTCGTAGCCTGCGTAGCTGGCGGTATTGTGTGGGTGCGAGATTAAAGTTTTGGCGGCGGAGCCGTGTTCCAAAAAAAGGGAGTAGGGACGAGGCGGTTGAAATACGGCTTCGCTGCTCGTGACGGCTCCGCCGTCAAACCTCACTCGACTATATTACAACGGCTCCGCCGCCAAATCTCACCCGACTACTACACAATACCGCCAGCTACGCAGGCTACTTTAATATTCGAGGAAAACAGCGCGGGAAATTTGATCGCTCTCGTGATCTCTCGTGATATGGTCAGCGGATCATGACAAAAGCAAAACAACATGGCGGACAACATGGCGGACAACATGGCGGACATTATGATCTGAACCTTATCTCAAACTGTTCAATATTTTGACCTTTTACTTCATTGTTCTTTCCTTCCATGTTACCCTAACATTTTATTGTTCTTTCTACTTCATGGAAGCCTAAGTCATTAGTTCTTACATGAGTAATTTTCTGGGATACGTCGTTTTCGAACGAAGGCCGTTCGGTCCGAGCTCGATCATGGATCCTGAAAAGTTTCCCTCTGTTAAGACAACCTCAACAGTTTTTTGCATTTCTTTTACAGGGCTGCAAGAATCAAGTTTCAAGTCAAAAATGCCACATCACATGAGGACTGCTTACTATTTTGAGACGTAGCAACATGGATGTGTAAGCTCAGGAACTCGATTTAATCTATGTTGTGTATTTGGAAATCTTACATCATGGGCTATATACGAACGAACGCAACCATCCGAGAGATTGATCTACTGAAGGACCTCTTCGAGACAAGATGACAAATTATGTATCTTTTTCAGGGTCCTTTCGTGCCCCTTCTTCGTCATACATGGTACCTTCGACTTGTGTTGGTTGTTATTTCTCACTTAGACTCTGCCCTTTCGGTGAAAGACACGCACATTTGTAAATGCGAGGATTTTCCCGTAGAAGACCGTCCGTTTGTAGCGATATGGAACGCCCCGACTGGTGGTTGTTCTGTCAACTACAGCATCAACATAAACTTGAGAGATTTTGATATTTTAGAGAATCCGATGCAAAGCTGGGATGGAAAGTTTGTTACGGTATTTTACAATGCCCAGCTCGGCCTATATCCTTACTATACCAATCCTGAGGGAACAAGAAGTTATAATGGAGGAATGCCTCAGGTTTGTAAGGTTAATGTTATCAGTCAGAGCAATGTTTAATGTTTACATCGTTTTGCTGCAGGTCATTAAATGATCTTCCCTTGTAGGCAAAACATGAACACGATAAAAAATAGACTTTTTCCCTACTTATAGTTTTGCATTACAATACTAATTTTTGTCTGAAGATTAACATAAACTGTGGACAACAGGTAGTCATTATATTAGTAAGAGGAAAGTGTCAACTTTTAAACACTGCAGACTAGGTTATATTACTCAGACTTGCAATTGCCACTAAATACGTATATATACCTGTATTAAGATTTCATGTTAGATGTAAACACTTTAAAATGGTAAAAACAAATATTCAAGCTAAATTACTAGTAGTAAATTAAAAGAGTGATAACTAGTTAAAAGCTAATCAAGTTTAATATGTCTATAGCATAGTCAAGGATGTTATGGCAATAATGGCAGAGACAAGTAGAAACAGTTATTGATCAAATGACAGGTTTTATGCCAACAACCTCTAAACACCTTAAACCATTAAATTTTTTTGATTTTGTTAGTGAAGAAATACTGGGGCTTGATTTTGTCATATTGATACAGAACAAATAAGGTTACTTTTGCAGGGTTAAATTTAATTAACAGGGTTTTTCGTTAAGAATTCTAGTAGCAGGAGAAAAGTGTAGTGTTAGAGGAGAATATTTTGAAAGAGGCCCACATCTGAGTAAAAAAATTGTCATAAGATATTGAACATCAGCCAGAGATGTTGCTCTGAACAACATGGGTAAGATAACACAGGGTTAGTAAGAAATTTGAATTCAGATATAAAAGCTTAAAAAGCAAATTCAGTTTAATTCCTTTGGTCTGCAATTTGGTGATTAGATGCCTTAAAAAATAAGGAAAATTATGCGAGGAAATGCTATTAAACAAAAGAAAAAGAAACCCAGGGCTCATTTCATATACCCATATTTTTGTGGAGTACCCATGCAGGGTTTGTACTGGCTCTCATCCTGGGAAGTATGTACCCTCATCCCCTCTTAGTCCAGATTTATTATTAGACTTACTCTCCAAATTCAAACCCATGTCTTGTTAAAAATGGCAAAAATACTATAGCCTTTAAGAAAAACAGAAAAGTATAGAGCTGTGTAAATATGATAATTACAGGAAAGAGCTCATGTTTGGATCCCAGGCAGTATCCATCACAAAGCTTGAACCATCAGAATGAGTTGTGTGTGCAAGAATTTTTGTGCTTTGAACAAGGCATCTCAGGAAGGAGGGATACCAAATAACATCTTTGCTTCTAATTTATGTCTCACTCCCTAATATTGTTTTTATTGATTTAGCTTATAAATTTGCAAGCTCACCTCAGCAAAATGAAAAAAGACATTATCAAAAAAATTCCTGACCCAAACTACAAAGGACTGGCCATTATTGACTGGGAAGGATGGCGGCCCACTTGGCAAAGAAACTTTGACTCCAAACGGATTTATCAGAGTAGATCAATTGATATTGTTCAAGACAAGAACCCTGAATGGTCAATGGAAGAAGTAATTTGGGAAGCAAAAAAAGAGTTTGAAAGATCTGCCCGTCTGTTCATGGAGACCTCTATAAAGTTAGCGACAACTCTAAGACCGAAAGGTCTCTGGGGATTTTATGGATTCCCAGACTGTTTTGGTACCAGTGAGACAAATTATCACTGCTCTGATGAGGTAATATACCGAGTAGATAATTATACAGTGTTTAAAAATTAACACAATGTATTTTATAAGTGGAATGTGATCATCCAGGTAAGTTTAGTCCTGAATAGGACTGTTGTCAGTAGTAACTGACATTTTCACAACCTCTGCAGTGGTCATCTTTAGAGTCAAAAGTCCTATTACTGTGTGTGCAATGATCTGTACTATCCCATTACTGGTAGTTTAAGTAAGGCCAACAGCCATTGGGTCAGAGACTTTTGTTAATAGTTATGATCAAACCGATAACAGGATCTTTATTTTTGTTTTGTGTTATTTTAGAACAAGGAAATAAACGACAACTTGAAATGGTTGTTTGCAAGCAGTACCGCACTTTATCCTTCTCTCTATATCTATGACAAACAACCTTGGAATAAAGCATTTGCATATGGAAGGTTGGAAGAGTCATTTAGACTAGCAAGTTTGGTTTCAAAAGAGACTGAAAAAAGTTTGCCTGTGTTTCCTTATTTTCGTCATTTGTATGAAGGAAAGCCACTGGAGTTTGACTATCTCACTGATGTAAGAAACATTTCTCTTGTATTTTATTTTAAGTTATTATAGAGACATAACATGTAATAATAATAATAACAATAATAATAATAATAATAATGATAAAACACACATATTTCACTGATAACAATGGTAACTATTAAAATCCTATTCACAATTCAGAAATTCACTTTAAAAAAAACTTTTCCATCAAAACACTATTTTCAATTCCTTTCGTTTAAAAAAAACACTTAGTTTTGATTAGAAAAAATTCATTTAATCAAAAAATATATATTACAATAATAATAAAAAAAGACTAAAGTTATGATAATGATAATAATAATTAATAACAATAATAATAATAAAATGTTCTCTTCAGGTCTTTACACATGTTGTGTTTATGTTACAGGTCAAAATTATAATATTATTCAGGTTTAAATATTTTAACAGGTCTAGGTTTCAAGGTTGTCAATTTCCTTCATTTCCTAGCCCTAATTCGTGAATAATCAGGCCTTGGAGACAAAAGAATTTGACAATTAACCTAGGTTAACAAATTTTAACCTGAATTTTTTCATTTTTTATCATATTTGGCAGGGGCACTGCAACAGCATGAGGCCAAGTACTTTTTATTTAACTCGTAACAGTCCCCTTCCTTACACCACCAGGGACTATGTCCCCTACTCTTTTCAGCAGTGTGGGTTCTTTTACATCCCCTTCACGGCTGCTTGCTGTCAGTTCCTTTTGAACTGCCACCAATGCTTGTCTAGTAATTAGTAGACTTTGACCACAAAATGGCTTGACTAGCTTCAAACAAGGTGGGTTTTTTTAGCAAAATTCCTAGGGGAAGGGGGGTGGAGAGGCAGGTGGGTTAACCCTTGAAGTCCCAATACTGAATAGTGACCAACATCAATTTTCTCCTAACAACATCCATACATAGTCAAGAGATAAGGTTATGAGAATTAAAAATAATTAATACTAATAATAATTAATTATTAATAACTTGATCACTTACAGTCACGGCAGGTCAAGCATACCCCCAAGATTCTATTAATGAATTGATTATTTGAAAAATGAAGCCATTAGTCGTTCCCGTAGCTGGAGTCAAATTCACATTGGCATTCCTGCATGTGTAATGAGCAGTGAATATTTTACGAGAACTTCTCTGTATTTGGTCAGATTGAAAATCTTTGAATGGATAGAATTACTTCGAAGACTGCCATTCAGGGTAACTGAGGTGGTAGAAATTCCATATTAACTGCCTTGCATGTGAATTTATGGCTCATTAAGCATGCAAGAATGTAGAGACGAATCTGTAATCTACAACTACCAACGGTTCAATTTTCGAATAATAAATTTATTAATGAAATCTTGGGGGGTACACTTGAACTGGCTTGACTGTAATATGGGAAACTTCTGTGATCTTCTATCAAATAGATTCTAACTCTCAACTAACTTTTTTGGGAAAATGTATGGAGGTCAGTCTGGAGAATTATTATGTGGATATGATTGGGGCTGAAAGGGTTTTGAAAAAAACAAGTTTAACCAAAGGTGAATAATTTTATCATCTGACCACTCTCATCAGGTTGATCTTCAAAACACTATTGGCCAGGCTGCAGATATGGGTGCAGCGGGTGTGGTCATGTGGGGGAACAGGCGAGATGAGAACACCTCCCCTAAAGTCTGCCAAGATATTAATACTTACATAGAGACAAAGCTGGGGCCTTACTTTGAGTCTGTGAGACACAGCCAAGAAGAATGCAGTGAAAACAAGTGTAATGGACATGGACGATGTGTAGATAAAAAATTAATTCCCTCACAATGGATAAGTGAGGAGCCATATTTGTACACTCAGACGTGTCAGGGGTTACCAAGAAAATTTGACCCCCGCATTAGAAAGGACAGCACTCTTCTTCAACCGGAAGGTACAAAGCATTTGATTTTTTTTATAAGTTATAAATTGAAGGCTGTATTGATTAAGACCTCAAGTGACTCTTAAATAGGCAATATTTTTAAGGAGAAATTTAGCAGTTCATCAGGTCTTCAACCATGCTTTTCTTTAATTTGTTGTTCATTCAAGTCACTGACCACTGTAATATCATTACCATGTCAGGCGCAGATCCACATTGGTTTCCACCGTTTTACAGAAATCAGTCAGATTTTACATAATGGATATATTTTAAATAAAGATGAAAAACTTTCCAAGTTGCAAGGCTTCATCCTAGGAGCATGGAACTGGCCAATATCCTGTTTGAATGACTTAGAAACCCAGGAAAGGGGATTTTAGGGAGTTAAAATCTAAAAAATTTCACGGGAACCATGCCCCCCGGATCCCCCCTAGAAGCTTGCGCTTTTGGCACTCGTTTAAGAAATCGGTGGGCATATATCCTGGATCCATGCCTGCATGTCCCAGTTGCTCTTTTAGCAATTCAAACTAGCTACCTCTTTCTCTTGACTGAGGGCATATTTCACTGAACCCTGCATTGCATAACAGGTGCCTGTTACACAGGCTATTTTCACTGTGAATAAGTAGAGAATTTTTTTACCATTAAAAGTCAAATTATTTATAACCTAGATTCATATTCACTACTGAAGAAAGAAACAATTTTTGCACCAAAAAAAAAAACATTGTTGGGCAGCATTTCCTTGCAGGCTGAGTTATCTCACAGTTGTTGTTTTTGCAGTCACCATTAGAATATTATAATGCAGTACTTTTATTTTGTACAGTGGAATCTTGATAAAATGAAAGGCCAAGGTACTGGCAAAATTTCTTCGCTATAACGAGGTTTCATTATGTCGAGGTTATTTTCATATATGTTACTATTACTTGGGGAAAGAGTATCGGTCATTATACTGCTGACTTTGTTATATAGAGATTTCTTATATTATGAGTTTTTTTAAAAAAAATCATTTTTGTATTTGCTTTTTCAATTATGTAGTTCCTTTTAGATGCAGAATTCGAATGTAACACTAAACATTTTAACCATATCAGATGCATTAATATCAACGGTTTTGTTCACGCTAGTCTTTTAAATCTTTTAATATAATGTGCTCTGATTTGTTAGACCCACATGGAACAAACCAACCACAAAGACATGGCCTGAACTCTGTACAGAGACAGTACTTAATAAAAGAGCTGAGATTGCTCAATGCTTCAGGATCTACTAAAAAGATTTTTCTTAATTCTCATCACAAAAACTCCTCAAAAGACTTTGTAATGTTTGTACAGTCCACATCAGATTCAGTTACAGAGGTGAACAAAGCACCCAAGGAACAAAAAGGATTCACTGCAGGCGGAGTTGTGGCTACAAGTGGTCTACATTTTCACGATCAGTTGACAGAAAGGTACAAATGTAGGAAGTGATCTCTTTTACATCCAATTCAGGAGCGCATCCAGGAATTTTTTATGGTGTGGTGAAGGGGGCCGGGGGGGTGGGTGGTCCAAACTTCGGTTCAGAAAGGACTGTTGAATTTTTTTGTGGAAAATTTCTTCTCACAGAGACGACCACGTGTTTCTCAATCTGTGAACGCCGGTCCCCGTTGGCGCGGGAGATACTGCTTTGCGAGCAGGGCAAGCAGATCATAGAAGGGTACCCAAAAACAATTACATTTTTGAATATCACTGGAATTTAGTTTGGTGACAAAATGCAACGTGCGTTTCATTAAAAAAAGCAGCAGTTATAAAGTAATATATGATCCTTTCGATGTAAGAATTTCAGTCTCAAACAAGCGTCAGGTCTGATAGGGGGATCATGACCCCCGGACCCTCCCTCTGCATCCGCTACTGCAACTAGATATCGCCTTTGCGATGGCCTGCCGTGATAGTAGGTCGGCATAGGCTCTTTGTCGTTGGAGCTCAAGTGACCTTTCTTGCGCTTAAATTATGGGTTGCAACTCTAAAACCGCCATAAAATTCAGTGGCTATGGCTCAGGTGATCGGACTCTTCTGGTGGTTTAGACGACATAGCATTCATTATTTCTGTTTAAGAAGGAAAGCTCATATACTAGGAAATTAAGAAGAACTGAGCAAAGCCAATTTGCTAGGAAAAGAAGTGAGAAAATAGAACTGCGATTATTTTTTGCTTGTATAGTGATTAGGGTTAAGTATTGATTTTGAATGGTTTTACTCACTGTTTTGGAAACTTCATATAAATACCGTAAATCCTCTTTTAAACCCTCCGGGACGGGGGGTGCATATTTATTTCAAACACATGGGAGGGGCTTAATAGAGACAGGGGGCTTATTTAATTTAGCAAACACGATGGTATCAGTTCTCCATAAGGAACTAGATTACAAAATGGATAACCTTAGTAAGAGTTGGAGGTCATGTACCCAAGGATCAAAAACAAATCCGAACTTCCAACTGATGAAAAAAACATCGCAGATCAGTCCACGCGAAATTTTACAGTCGTGATTGATTAATACAGTCTATCATTTTATTAGTGAAGAATAATAATGGGGAGGGTAGGGGGGGGGCTCAATAGAGGATTTAAGGTACCTAAAAAATAATAAACACTTAATGACTGGTCCCTTGGGAAACAGTTAATTTTGTTTCCCGAGAATCTCAATGTTTCATTGAGATTCTTGGGAAACAAAACCTCGAAGTAACCAATGAGAGCGCACCCTGTTGGGAAGTAATTTCCAGCTATATAACAACGGCTGTTAATATCGATAGCTCCTCATAGTTTAGTGTAGAGATAAATGTACTAAACTGGGTTAAAGGATCCCCGGCTTCTTTTAATTTAGCTTTTTTTCTGTTTTCTTAATTTTAAGTTTCCTGAGTGTGTAGGGTTCATGAGGTGTCCGACCTCCTTGCGGACATGTCGCTTCGAAGCCTTCTCGCTACATAGTCATTTTGCAACAACGTTGACTAAACAAACTATTGTAGTTTAGCAGTTGTATACCTACGCAGTCTACAGAAACAGACCGTACGCGATCTCTAATCTCCAAAAAAAGAAGAACAAAGACTGTTTAATACAAAAATTTAATCAGCGCGAGTCGACTTTGATCTGGAGCGAAATGACTTATAGCGAAAGGACTTTTTGTGAAACGACCGGTAACCGTTTGTGACATACAACAGGTTTAAACTGAATCAAATCGCTTTTAACTCTATTCAAATTCTGAAGCCCAGTTTTAATGTTTTGTTTTCAGCCCAAGTTTTACCCAGACAGTAGGCAAAGGAGCTGTTAACAAGCTGACACTTTGTAATGGATCCACATCCGGGTCCTCAGACTGCGAGATCATGAAAGAAAGTCCCTCCACTTTCTCGCGTGGTTTCCACTTTCCACACACGTACGTGGTGTTCCTGTGCGTGTCGCTTGGCTCTGCACTTTTCGTATCGTCCGCTTTTATTATGAGTTACTATTACTGCAATGTTCGAAAAAGAGTAACAATAGACGAGGAAGACGACGATATTCCTCGCGGAGACTGATCACGCGCTGCGAAGCGAGGGAAAAGCGCACTGATCGACGAGAGAACATTTCTCTGTCAGTTCAGCCTCTCAAGAAGGGAGCGTTAGGGTCCACAGTTTTTGCGGTTTTAGCCATTTTTAGGATAGGTATTTCGGATTTATAAGCGGTACTCGTATTTTCCTTTTGGGTTTCGGTTTTTATCGAACAAGAAAATTTGCCCATTTGGCTTTCCTTTCTTCATGTCTGCACAGGCTTCTCAGCCCAGTCCTGCCGTATGTGAAGTGAATTTAAAACGAACCGTGGTCTAATGACAAGGGGTAGATGTAGAGTATACGTTTACCGTAAAAGCTCAAAATATATACTGTTCACACTGTTGTGAAAATTGTGAAACAGCCCCCATACCTAAAGCCAGGAGGGAACAAGGACAAAAGTATGCACCCTGTTTCACACAATATTTCACAAAAATGTAGAGATTTTACTGCCCAGAACCATTTGTGAAAATGTACAGGACGACCCGTAAGTTCTTTTAAAACTAGCGTGGGTTTTGTTTATTTGGCATGATACTAAAAGCGGGAACGGGGAACGGGAAAATGAAAAATGGGAACAAAACAGAATTGGAAATGATATTACTGATAGGTCTAGGGTTCAAGTTAGGTTTTGTTCCCATTTTTCATTTCTCCCGATTCCGTTCCACGTGCTTGTTCCCCGCTTTCCGTTTCCCGTTTTAATTACATCCGTAAATTTGTTCTTTATAATCGTTGACATCTGCGGTTTTTCTGATCAGTCTTTATGGCGGTTTCGCCAGTGTGGGTTGATATATTTCTTGGCGGTTTCGTTCAGTATCCCCCTTTGCGAGTTACCCAACTGGAGTTACTGCAACTCGTAATATGTCTTGAACAGAGCTTTACCAGTAGAACCTTTGATATATCAACAGAGCTTGAAAGAACGTATTCTCATGCTAGAAAGACATCGACCACAATTCAACGTTCTCTCCATGTTTTGTTTATTTTCAAAGTTGTTTTGTATAATTTTAGACTCAGAAAGGCGTAGAACTATTGTTCACCGAATTCAAGTCTTTAACCAAGCTGTTTAATTGTCAGTGTCTGCTGGTATAAGGAATTTGGTGCTATTTTTGGTTTTGGACTGAACAAGCTAATACTCTAGTAGATGTTAATTGAGTGCGACCAGAGGAGGCCGCGATGCTATTCTCCAGGTTCCTATTACGCATGCGTGGCGTGTATGTAACCAAATTCGTTATTTGGACTTCCAAACGAGTAAGTAAACAAGTGAGAAAGAATGGAATGCTTAGAACGCAATCTGATCGATGACACTCGTTTGGACCTTCTATCGCTCGTATTTTGATCACGCGCGTTTTGACCTTCTATCACATGAATCTTGCGCAAAGCACAGCATTGGAGCAAGAGCGTTTTGACTTTCGATCGATCTTGCCCGCAATCTGTACTCTTTGGTTAGTAAAATATCTTAACGTAAATGAATTGCGCTAATGAATTTCTGCAGAAGCATATAATCCTTCTGGTTTCTGAATCCGAACAATTCACGTAGTCCATAGACCTGGATCATTAAGATGACCATTATGGACTGGCCAATAGGCAGCCTCGTTCCTCGTGTTCTACGGCGAGTTGGGATATGACGTCACAACAAACCCTCCCCAACTCGATTGGACAGCGGGAATTAGCTGGGGACGAGGCGGGTCAAAGGGTAGCCTGCGAACGGCAGACGCATTTCCCGTTGTCGCTTCTCTCCCTCCGAAAAATAGCTATTTTTCGGAGGGTGAGAACCGACGACCGGAAATACGTCTGCTGATCGCAGGCTAGTCAAAGACTGTGACAACGGCGCGCGCAGATCTTAAAACTGGCTTGACCCATCCACAGAGCGGCAATTTGAGTGCCGGTAAGTCGTGTTTCTCCCTCTCAGTTTTGGAAACAAGAACTCTAACTAACTGTACCTATTATTACTTGATGGACGATAGCAATGGTTCGCTCTATGCAGTTTTGACTGTATCTGAATCATGTCTTAGATCGTGCATGTGTTGCTTTTGGTCAACTGTGGCTCTTTAAGGTACGGAAAAACGGGCAACAAGAAGCATGCAACTTGTCTTGCAACATTGCTGCAAAACGAGTTGAATAGCGATGTTGCGCGTTTTACCACCCACATAAAACCTGTCTTGCAACAAATCAGGTTGTTAACAGGTTTGAACGTGGGTGGTAAAACGCGCAACATCACTATTCAAATCGTTTTGTAGCAATGTTGCAAGACAACTTACATGTTTTTTGTTGTCCGTTTTTCCGTACCTTAAGAGCTGTTCGGAGCAATTCAACTGAACTAGCCTCTCGAGGCAAAAAACTCGTTAAAAAAGTTCACAGGCCACCCACATGAGGAAAACTACTGGGCTAACTGTGGGGAAGGACAGGGGGTGGGACGGGTTTAGGTCGAGCGGAAGAGGAGAAGGGCGGGAGATGGCAGTTCTAATCCAAAAGAGGGGGAAGCGGAATAAATAGGGGCAAATTACGTGACAATACTTAATATCTTGCAGTCGATAAGGAAAGAAGCCAAGAAAGAAAGCCCGGGGGCAGGGAATGCAAGATACGGGAGACGGGAGGTTTGGACGCCCTGTACCCATCTCCCTTTTAGTCAACTTCCTCCCAAGTTTCTAAGGTTTCTTAGCTATTTCCTTTTTTGTGCGTCGGTCTTGGAGAAAAGTAGAAAAATGTAGCTGCAGCGGCATTACCTGTACGGGCGATTCATTACTTAGAAAAGAAGAAAAGGTGTAATCTTGTTAAAAAGCAGGAGGCATCAGAGCTCGAGCGTTATTGAACATTTTGTTCGGCTGAATCAACTTTTACTGTACTTTGACGTCTTTGCTCTTTTATCAAAGGCTGGGGAGCTAATTTCCTATAAAACTCTTGGTTTTCCCCAGACAACAGTGTCGACTGATTTATAATGGAAAATTTCGTTCTTGACAAGTGTTCCTGTACATTAACAAGCAAAAACAAGCAAATCCGTTTTAATTAGGGCAAGAAGACTTTTCAAGGAACCTCAGGCTTGTGAGTTTTTAACCTGTAGTCTGTAGTAGTACAAATGTAAAACGCTGGCAATTTTCACCTGACAAAAATGGCACCGTTAAGAACTAAAACTAAGTGAATAGTTTCTCGTTTTAGTTTTAGGTTGTTTGGCAGCGCTTTTTCATCTAAAGTGCATTTCTGATCCTAAACTAGCAGATGATTAATTAGGAAGACTGATTAACTTTGGTGGTTTGGTTTTTCAAAAGTAATTGTTAAAAAGCGATCAAATTAAACTTTTCCCTGATCAGAGCCGGCTTTTTCTGAGCTGGGTTAAGATAACCCAGGGTTAGTGCGAAATTTGAATTCAGATATGAAAGCTTAAAAAGAACACTCAGTTTGATTATTTTTGCATATAATTTGTTAGCTGAATGCTCTAAAAATAATTCATAAAATTATCGCGGGAAATGCTTTTGAACAAAAGAAAAAAAAGCCCGTGTTAAAATTTGACTATAGTCTCTTCATTTTCTTTAACGGCACTTAAGATCACTTTGGAAAATCTATGTTGAATAGCGTACGAAACGTCAAGTTTATTAAAAATGCGAAAGCTCACAATGTTGATCATCGCTGTTTATTCTTTGTTTTTGTAACAAAACTTTTGGGTATTTTTATTCCGGAATACGATCAATCAGACGCACCTTTCAATAACCCTTATTATCTGGCATCTGCTTTTATAGAGTCCTTATAGGGTTCTTGCTCGAGAAACTGGGGGATATTCTTTCCATTCTCGTTCTATAAATAGTACTTAGCTGTTTTGACAACTCAATGATAGCTTATTAATATCCCTATATTTTTGTAAAGGTCGCTGTACCCATTAACCTATTGCATGCTTTCTTCTGTTGTCTTTAAGGCTCAGTGGCAAATTATTTGTTGTGATAAAAATAACGAGCAAAGCGGCAAAATGATCCTCAGGGCGGAGACAGAAATTGGCAAGGAAGGTTGAAAAACATGCAGGGTTTTTAAAAAAAAAAAATTGGCGGGTTTACAAGATACAAAGCACAGGCGTGAGACCCCGCTCTCCTTAAGAACTTGAAGCGAAGGGTTTGATTCGTCTGTCCTCAGTCTCACTCACCTTTTTCATCCTTGCTCCAAACCTTTCGTTTAACTGCTCGCGTTCTTGACCTACGCAAAAACTACGGGCTGTCTTGCAGCCTACCAACCAGGAGAAAAACTGTAACATTGACATTATTTAATTCAGAATTTGTTCTCCTTCAGTTTCTCTTTTTTCAGCCCCAAAAATGAGTTTGCAGGGTTCCTTTTTTCATTCTTTCGTTAAAGATTTTGTTATCCGTTGTCGTAAAATCAAAAGATTTGTCATGCCTTGAAGTCGTTTCGGTGAGTAAAATTACTGAAGCACTACACGCCTTAAGTAAAGTTCCTGAGGCTACGAAATTTAATTAGACTTATGGCAGAACTAAAACGTCATTTCAAACACAGAAACGCACAACATTTCAAAGTGATTGTAAAATTCGGTTCCACTCTGGGGTCTTTGTCCTCTGTCACTGGATTGTCTGGAGTGGATTTCGAACGATTTCAAGAGGAACTTGCTGGGATCAAGAACACAGAGAGAAAGCAAATGCCTTTAAGTTCTCCAGAAAACCTTGAATTAATCAGTCATTTTGATATAAAGACATAAATTAAGAAGCTGAAGGTGTCTGCTGTTCCGACGTCTTTCAAGATGCCGCGGTCAGATGTATTTCGACCAGAACGACTGATCCTCGATGGAATGATGGGTTTTGAAGGGGCTGCGTCATCATGATATTGCTGTTTTAGGTCAATTCTGTGCTGAAGTCATTAGTTCAAGTCTTTACCCATACAAAAAATACTCCTGTAGAGATATGAAGGAGACATCAAACAGATTTCATCAGAGAACACAAACCATAAAAATGTTTGGTGATTTTACAGTGCAGGCACTGCATTAAAACTTGAAAAAGTTGTCCAGCTTTTCAAGTTTCAATCCGTATCTCATTCATAGCAACAGACGACAAGAAACAGTTTCAATGCCTAGCTATATAGTCTAAATAACAAAACTGGACCATTTGTTTTGGAATGCAATTCATGCGAAAAACGTTTTAGCTCTTTGGCAAAAAGGTCAAGAGCCATAATGGCTCTTGAAAAGGTATTTATAGCAGATGGCGTGTCATAGGCCCTTTAAGCAATGATTACTCTTCGTAAAATGATTGATGATTATTCCTCTTTTACTGAAAGGAGTCTCGAAGAAGATACAGAGCATAATTGAAACTAAAACAGCGTTGTAAAGGGCAGATTTTACGAGGATATTATACGATGAAACAGACACGGTACAGAGGTACTGAGTTTACGAAAACTCGAAGACTGGATTGCGAATACTCTCCTGTCAAACTTTTAGCAAATATTATGGTAGATAAGCCACACCGCTTACTGAGGGTTAGTGATAGCGTCAATTTCGCGGCTTCCTTTTTAGATATCTGTGGAAATCCTTCTAACTATTTCCATAAAGCTTTAGTTTTAATGGAAATTTCTTCCCTGCTTATAGGACGATCCTGGTTATCTTCCGTAAAATCGTATCAACGCTTTTGCTAGATGTTTCATGCCAAACATGGCGAGCAATATAATAGAGTATCAACTAACAAAAGTATAAAGCAATATTTGTGTTCACGCCAAAAAAAGCGCGTGTAAAACAAAACCTCCTTAATATCTTCTATCCAGTGTTCACTGCACTGCTCACTAGTTTGACTACAATAGTTCTCTGATCCTTTGAGACCTCTTACAGTTGCGTCTAATCATCAATGAGATAGAAGGTGGTGTATCTTTCGACGGAAACACCGGCCGTGAGAATTGGTATATAAGCACCTTAGGAAAAAGTATTGATCCTCTTTTTCAGAGCTTTATCAAATAAAAGCAAAAATTGTAAAGTTAGCTTTGGAAGAAGAAGATGACTAAAAATAACATAACCCTGATTTCTATGCGGCAATCAGGAAGCTATAGGCTCCTGCACCCATTCATTACTACTTCCTGCTGCGGAATGAGTTTGGCTCTCCTCTCTAAAACCGACGACATTCCCACCTCGTTTTCAGGCAAGGTTGTCGTCATTCTGTCACTCGGAGTGTGGCATGTGAATTTTACGATATCTTCTCTTCCGCAATACTAAAGTGGTACGTGAGCGAAAACGAAGCGCAAAACCACAGCGACAAACCTGTTAGTATTACCGGATCTGCCGTGTAGATTTACTGAAATCACAAGAAAATATCATCCGGATACCGTAAACTTCCACTTATCCAGCCGGGATCAATTAAGGTTTCTGGGAAACTGCCCACCTACTCCTCCCCTAACCCAACTTTAACACTTACTTCTCACTCAGATAAAATGTTGGGTTAGGGGAGGGGTAGATGGGCAGTTTATTGATCCAGCAGCATGACCCTCCCGCACCAGTTTTAGGCCCATCTACCTATACCTGTAAACAATAACATACATCCCCCCGGACATAAGCCTCCCTCTGACTTGCATTCAACGAATTCGATTTTGTATGACGATTTGAAGCTTACTGAATACAAAATTCAGTCAGTTAAAAAGTATTATGATTAACACCGCTATGTAGCTTGTTTTGAAAAGCTATTTTTAGTACGGTTATAACCTCCTTAGTTTATAAGCCCTGCTAAGACCCCTTACGAAGTTGTATAAGCCAGCGGGGTTCCGGAAGTTAACGCCTGAGTGGAGTACTGTCTCACTGAGACTTTCTCATTCTTCCGTGATGTACGGTCAGATTTTCTCGGGCTACGTATTCTTTCAGCACGCCAACATGTTTGAGATGTTTCAGCAGTACCGCGAAAAAGTAGCATGCCTTTGTTCGCAGGGTTATCCGTTCATTAATAATATTAAGGTACTGAAAGTAGATAAAAGCAGCGTTATTAGTTTCAGCAGAAACTCTGGTCCTGCGTCGTTGAGGTAGTGAAAATAAGAAGAGGGTTTTGTCAACTGAGTCAAGTTGACGGCCCATTGTGAAAAGATTCCGTCAAAATAGAAAGATCACGTATCGAACGCCCTGAGGCGCCCGTTCTTGGGCCAGCAGAGGACTCGATTCACTCTCACGTGCACCGAAGGGCAAGCTTTCAAAACGTCAGTGAGAATGCCCGGGGGGCTACTAAACGACGTTTTATCGGGGAGGCTCCGCTAGGAGCAGGTGCCTTACCTTTTATATACCCGTTTTGAAAGAAAAGGTACCCCTTCCGTTTACCTCCTATTGACAAACGATCCGATCGAACGCTTGATCCCTTTTAACTACTGTCCTCTGCTGTGAACGCGCTGTGTTTTAAATATGACTAAATTGCTAAAGCGGGAAGTTTTCTTGACTCCAGCCATAAAATGCGCATTATAGCCCTTTTAGACCTTTTACAGACCGAAAAAGCAGTCTCATTACCCTTTCATATACTTCAACTAGTGAAATCCCTACCTTTTTCAGGCTTCAAGTATATGAAAGTGTACCTCATCCGGGCTGAGCCTTCTCGTATAGGCCATTATAAAAAGGGGTAACCGCAGGTGACTATGTATATGGTGGACAATTTTATACTTGATCAAATCAGGTGATATAGTAACTGTAAGATCTTTTTTAGCCTTTGCCCTGACCGTCCTCTGTAGGCTCGCTTTCAAATGTTTTTTTTTAGCATTTTTTTAGACTTGTCAACCCAGTCTCAGTATCCTCAAGTCCAATCCAGCGCTATCAGTCTGTGACTCAGCGCAGATATGGGTTCTGCCATTTAAAGCAACTTTGATTATTTTCCGAAAGTGAATATCAACATTTTTTTGTTTTGTTTTTGGAAATCACAGGTGGTATTAGCGAAAGTTTGTGAAACAATTTTGCTTTTTTGTGATTCACGTCAAGAGCAATTGTCAGTGAACCCATGTAGTCAGGAATAATATTTATTCTGGAAGGACGCTCTCGCCACCTTAAAAATGTCAACAAATTGGAGCTCTCGACAAACTGAAAAACACGAAAGAAAAACAACTTTGTCGGTGAAATGACAACTTGTCGTTTTCAACGAGGATTAAAGATCGTATCGACAGAAACAGGAGTAGACACGACAATTATCACACATGTTCCTAGGAGCCTGGAACTAGACTACAAAAACAAAATGGCGGCAGTGGTCATAGCAAAATATTTATGCGCCAAACATGTGTAGCAAACCAATTTGGAGCTCAACCATTTTACCTCTAATGACAACCTAGGCGGAGGATCTTCAAATGAGGGGTTTCGATTATGCGTTTGGGACCGTTTTGCCTGCACAAGCCCTCGCTTAAGTTATATCTTGCGTGTGCCCTTACATTCGTCATCACTTTGTACTTGTTTTGGAGTGGTTGTGAAGTCGCAACTTCCTTGCCTCCTACGAAACTACAAGAGATAAGAGGTGTGCCGCAAACCGTTGCAGATTGTCCCAAAGTAATTACAAAAGTGACTTACGCAAACAAAGCAGAAGGTGAGCAGAGCGAAGAAGCGGAATTCACTCGCTCTAAGGCCTCAACGAACCAAAACATTTGCCCCGATGTCGAGCGCATCGACGCGATAGTGAATGGCGAAAAGAAATTTCAAGCTACGCTTCATGGAGGGGAAGCTTACGTTCCGTTTTCATTCATCAAGGAATATTTTGATATCTATGGCGAACTACAGGAAATTGAAGGGAAAACTGTTTTAGACTGGCGACATTCTTACTCCGAAGTGCGTACAGCGAAAGCGGGAAGCGCTTATGAAACGAGAGGACCTTTCCTCTGGTTTGAAACGTATCACGTTGAAGGCCGCTCTCGAGTCAAATGTGTTAGCGGCATTGAGGAAGTTCCTGTTTCAACGCAATGGAACCCGAAAGGACATTATTATCCTATACAGATAGCACAATACGGCCTTTCACACTACAACATGTTGCTTCTGGAAGGCGATTCGAAGGAGAAGCGGAAGGTGTTTGAAGATGCTGAAAGCGTTTCCGACGTAACTTGGAACTGGGCAACCTCACAAAATGCAAAGATGGTCAATGTGTTCGATAAAGAACGCAATACTCGAGTTTTACAGTTTTCTACATCAGGTGAGCTTTCTTAGTTGCTTAGATTTCTGAGATTTTCATATTGCTTATGTTATAAATTTACGCCTTCGTTTCTTGTCAATTTAGATCAAAACACTGCGTGATCTTAATTGAATACTATATAAACCTACTAAATGCAAATTAGAAACACTACAATTTAAATTTTCCTCCCTCCTTCATTTTCGGCACAATCTGAGATCATTGTTTCTAAAAAAAGAAACTTGAAACATTTCCAGTTGATTCGTAATCTGTTTGTTTTGTTAATTTTGTTGCGAGTGTGTTTTCAATCAGGCTTTTCCAATTTTTTTCTAGAGGACAAAGAAATGTAAACATGCTCAAAACCATGAAATCATTGTATTTCATTAAAACATTTCTATTTCTGGTATCAGCGACTAGGGAACAATTTAGATCTACCTTACGAGGAATTTAAACATTTTTTATCCGTGAGGACTGAAAACCGGTGTTAATTTATACGGTGAACGTAATTTTCTAGGTAAACAAATTCCAAAATTCTTGTACATTCGATAAGATTTATCGGCTGCATCTGCCGTCGATTTCCTTGCGATAAGCCTTGCATAAACGAGCGAAGACGCAAAATAAAGTCTAAACCACCGTTGGCAAATGTCCTATTTAAAAAGCTTTTATGCTAGTTTAGATTTCCGTATTTATTTGCTAAGAAGCTTTTCAGTTTTTTTAAGGGTTTGAGCTTGCCTTGCGGACCACTAAGTAAGATCAAAACACTTTACGCTTTATTGAAAACCGATTTAATCCGTATGGGGTGTCAGCTAAACTAAATATTTAATACCTTCCTTAAGCCTTTCGCTTGGCTTAAATCGTGCCTAATTTCAAGTTTACTAATATGGTGTCTGTGTTCTGTCTTACAAGTCGGAAACTTGCTACTTTTGAGAAACAGAGACTCTGAATTAATTAAAAGGCAATAGTCAGCGCCTATCGCATTTTCCAGACTTAAGATTTGTACTTGATAAGTTACTCTAAATTGACCATCCTTATCTTGGTTTTAATTAGCATCTATGGTCAGTGATCTCCTCTAGGATGTCATTGAATATTTTCATATTATCATGTTTCAGACTTTTTTTTTATGTTTTGGAGATTTTATTTGTGGAGTCTCGCTTTTCTTTTCTGGAAAAAGACATGTCTGTTGTTTTATTTCTTTCCAGACTTGCCAAATTGAATTACATGAATATTTCACTGATAAATTGCTTTCCAGTATCTTTGGTAACCCATTCTTGGCAAAATAACCTTTTAGTCTAGCAAAAGTAAAATTTAAACTTATGATTTGAATTTCTTTTATTTTATAAGGAATTTTTTAATAATTTTCAGGATCACCATTCAATGCTTTGAAGTATCCACTGACCACCCAAAACATTCGAGAAAAACACATCTTTCCTCACTAAACTCTTGCTCTCAGTCAAGTTGAGGGAATCTTTCTTTTAAAAATGATTACAGATAACTTAACGATTGTTGAAACTAGACAAAAATTTCTGACCTTTTGAATAATGAATCAAGGATACGGTATCCTTTCCTTTGAGTAGATTAGCAAGTCAAGGTTAAATGTTCATTAAGAATACTTATGGTAGATATTTCAGAAACCAGATAGTTATAGCAGCACAAAAAAAGCTGTAGTTTTCAAAGATAGATTGAAACACTTCTAATATGTTCCCCACTCGAAAGGTTTTTTAAAGCCAATATTTGCTTGCTATGGCTATATACAAAATGAACTTACTAATTAGCTTTTTTAAGCACAAAGCCCCTTAACTATATTGTGTCCCAAGAATTTTACTATATTTTTTTTTAGTGATGCCTTAGTATAAAGCATTAAATTAAGGCATTAGATCCGTCGTGTTCATGGAAAATAGCTACTTAATTTCTCAATTGTGTTTACTCATAATTGCTGGTACTGTGCTACACTGTTTTTCACTCTGCACAAAGTTTTAGTCCTCAGTGTGGAAGAAAAGTGACATACTGTAGGTTAGAAACTCCACACTACTGTTCAGTAACTGGAAGTAAACACAGCCAGGCCAGAAACATAATGTCATTGGCAACTTAACAGTGTCCTGTAGGAGGTAAATTGCTTTTTAAAGCTGATGAAGTCATATTATATACAGTCGTAAATGCAGAATTATTATCATCATGATAGTCAAAGGTGTGAATGACAAATATTCTATGTTGAAAGTGCACCAAATAATAATGAGTGGTGTCCTGTGTTACTTGCCAAGGTATCCTTTTATGAAGGACCTCAGCACAAGATGTCCAATATTATTCCTCTTTCTCTTTCGGAACTTGGATGTTGTGTTAATCATGCAATTCCAGGAGAATTCAGCTCTATTTGTTGAATTGATTAAGTTGGAATAATGGTGACTGTGTAAAAAAATTCACATCATTAAATAAGGAACATTTTTGCTGCCAATTCCTGTCCTGTATCGTTAACTCCAAATTCTAAGTAAAATGATGCATTAGGAGAATTTCTAATTTCAATGATTTGGATGTGCCTGAAAAAAAGTGTGGTTCGGTACTTGTCTTACTTGACACTGCTTTGTGTCACCTGTTTTGTGAGGCTTGTGTTGAATGACAGATCACTTGATTGAGTACTAGGCTTTCCAGTTATTTTTTATGCCACGTAATTTTGAAACGATCAAGCAGTAATTTAAAAAGAGAATTAATGTGTGCGTGAAAGAAATTGCTATCACATTTATTGAACTTAAAAATCATTTCACTTCTTGTTAATTTTTTCTACTGTACAATTATCAAACTGTATTCAACTTCACAAACATTCTGGTGGACGGAGTCAAGTTGCATATAATACATGGATTGCTTGAAAGTTAATTTACAGTTTTCTTTATAAATATTTTTGTTCTTGAATCAGTTAACGGTAGTATAAAAGTGTTTTAAGGTATTTTTTGTCAAACATGAGACAAGGTGTGAACAAGGCCACACATGAGGTCATTTAATTTCCTGCTGAGATTTGTATCAAAGTGTGGTGATAAAATCCAAGGTTACCTAAAAATAAAAATGTTTCCATTGTTTTTTTTTAAAAAATTTCTACCCTGTGAAATACTCAATGATAATTCCTTATAATCAGATGATATTTTATCACTAAGGTCAAACTGTAAATGGAAGCAATTATCCTGTTATCTTTTGTCTTGCATGGGGTAAAACTTCTTTGAAAGTGAAATGTTAAAGGAGAGGGGCTTGATTTTACATTTGATTTTAAATAGAGAAAAACGTTTTCAATTTGCTTGCTGTAGTGTTATGTTAAAGTGACAATACTAGGATGTTCTCCTATTAATGCCTCGACCAAGGCAGCTAAACCAAAAGTTTAAGTGGGTCAAAAGATGCCGCACCTACATACAATCTTGGATAAAATAGAATCCCCGCTGCCACCCTTAAGTCAAAATACCACCTTTTATTTGGGGAAATGGGTGGCCTCAATTTTTCGTTTTTAAATCATGATTGTCGCCTACCAATCTCTGGCTTTTACCTCCTCGCACACCACAATATTTCTGTGCTTATTCCTAGTCGTAAACTGGCCTGTAAATGTACACTTTCACTCCCTATTAGCCGTGGCTTGCTGTAATTGGCCATTCTCTATCGCTTTTACTGTACACTGTGTTAGTGCCTTTGTAAAAAATTAACCAAGACAGCAACAACACCAGCATAAATTATTCAGGTAAATCATGCTATATTGGTACTTCTGTGAACAATTTAAATAATCAGTAGAAGAACTAAAAATACATTTATAGTTCCCAAATCTATGTGTAAGTGTTGTAGGTAGGCAGTGCTTCTAAACCTCTGAAAAACATTCCTTGTGGTTTTTCTTGAGAACCCGCAAACATTTTGGCCACGTGCTCACCAGATGACTGAGATATTGGGTGTGGCCGGCAACTAGCGGAAGTAGTTATCTGATCTGTTTCGCGGTCTGTATGAGGACGATTTGTGTTTAAGCATGCTGATAAGTCACTGCTAAAAGCACTGATAAGTGGTTTTGATAATGCCCAAAATTATGGTTGATGCTAGAAGGAAGATAACAAGTGAATTCTTCAAGGGAGGTTAAAACTTCAACCCTTCTTTTTGACACTGACACGGGTAGGGATATCCGAAAATATGCCCCGGGGCTTATATTTTTCTTGAGGGGCTGATTTTTGGAGGGGCGTATATACAGAGGGATATTTGCGTTTCAAAATCGGCTAGGCTTATACCGGGAGGGAAATATGCGTCTTAAAATCTTTTGGGCTAGCTTATAGTTAGAAGGAAATTTATGTCAGTAATTTGCCGCAAGTTTTTACTGAAACTCCCCTCGAGGACGTAGATCTTTCTGAACCTCAGCCATGCAAGTACTTTATCTATATGGACCGAGAAAATCCAAGCCAAAGACTGAAGAGTGAACTACGCAAACAGTAATATACTGTGACACGTTTTGACTGCAGTCATTTGGCACAGGTTGATTCTTTGGCAATGCAAAAATTTATGTTTTATTGTACAGTTTTTGCTTTGTGTTATTTTGAATTTGAGGGCAATTTCCAAGTACAAGCCCCCAGGGGCTTGTATTTGGAGGGGCGATTTATCGGGGGGGTTGCGTTTCGAGTTTGGGGGCCTTATACATGGAGGGGCTTATTTTCGGAATTTTACGATATTTGAGTTACAGTTGGAAATAGAACAAACACAGACACACTATCACAGTAGTAATTTTAACAAACTTCAGGAGTGGAATTGCCCTTTGGTTTAACAAAGCGATGCTAAAACTGGAAACTTCTCCTTTTCATTGTTTTTGTGACATGTTAATGTGGTCTAGTTCGGTTATTTAACCATCAGTTTACGGCCGACGAGTGGTCTGATTTATAAATATTTATGGCACCTAACATGAATATCCGGGTTTTTCCAACGCCATCGTTTCGAATAAACCTAATTCAGAAATAGTTGCTTTGGCAACTGGTTATTGGTAATCGGGCATTGGGCATTTGGGCGCACGAAACATTGTTGCTGTCTTAGTTAACTTGTGTATATATTGAATCAGCTATGTAACGTCGCGGGCATGTATATCGCAAGCTACTGTATCGAGCTGCATTACTTTAAAGCGTCTCTGAAAACACGTCCCTGTGTTTAAAGTCGGTTTGCAAAGTGTACAGTTTCATATGCGCGATTTTCCTGCCATGAGACTTCCTTTAGCAAAGCTGTTTAAAAGTTGGATTTAAGTTCAACCTCTTTGTGGAATGTCGTAGGTTTCAATAAAAATGGCTCTAACACTAAGCTACGGGAGTTTTGTGGGGCTGAACTAGGTTCATGTCGCGAACATCCTAAATGCCGCTGAACACCCAGATAAAATGGAACAGGAGACCCACACCCCACCCCTTGTCCAGGATCATAGGTGAGACGGTTTCATAATGGTCCCCCGGGCATTTATACTTATGATAGCGTGTAACGTTGCAATATATATTATATGGATGAAATCTCTTAATGTGACCAATTTTGTGGTCATACTTCGAAGTTTTCCCGCGAGAGGAAAAGCTAAAAAATGCATCATTTTCTTGTCATTTGTTTGGTTTTAGAAAGTCTGTTTTATGTCCAAATTCGACGTATCTCGCCTCGAAGGCGCCAGATCAATTAACAAGTACTTCACTGTGGCCCATTTAGCACTTTATCTTGTTAACACAGGTGTAGGTGGAAATCGCTTCAAATTGAAAGTGTGCCGCAAAAAGCGTAAATAAACGGCTTCCGTCGATATATATCTAGAGTGCTTTGCGCAAAAACGTGTCACCCTTCTCGAAAAATGTCTTGGTATTTTAGGAATCTTTGGTGTGCATCGGCGTATTAGTGTTTATTTCCGCTGTTACTTTCGTCGACCGGCATTGTGAATTATATGCACGTGTAAATTCAATTTGGGAAAATCAAATTCCAGACATGTGAAAAGGTCACATATCGCTTCCGTGTAAGTGTGGGTTAAAAAGAGACATGAAATTGACCTGATTGTTGTTTATTTAACGGATGTATAGATTGCGTTTCTCACTTCTGGAGAGCGAATCCTTGACCAACAAAAACGCGGAGTAAAATTAACTAAACGGGGGGGGGGGGGATACTCCATCATAAGGGCTTAATGGGACGTGCGGCCAGCCAGAGTATGTTTCTTGGGATTTTTGTCTTAAACAGGGTATCGATTTTATCACTTTTTGTCTTAAACTGGGTATCTCTTTATATAGTTTTGTGATTGCCAATGGATTAAATAAGAAAGAGTTTCGATATTTATTGTCTTACACAGGGTATGGTTAAATGTCTTAAACAGGGTACCAAAAATCGGAATTCTGTCTTAAACAGGGTAGGAAAATCAGCGATTTTTGTCTTAAACGGGGTCAGGGTATGATGGGCCGGGCAGCACCTCCCCACGCAAGGATATATCGAGTCCCCCCCGGGACCAAACGTCTTGAAAGCGAAAGAGCCAAGGTTATATTTTTCTATATTTCGGTCAAGTTAACCACCATGGTAGGAGCCTAAAGGGGCTACTAGTATGGTTCGTGATTTTGGTGGAAAGTTTTCGTCAGAACCCCCTTTACACAAAAACTTCCTTGTATCAGTGGGTGAAGTTAATTAGACATCATAGTCTTCGTGGGAATGCTGGGAAAAGTACTCTATGTTCGACTAGTATAGCCGAGTGCTTCCGTCAAAAATATAACCAGCGGTTCAAAGGTCGTTTTTCTGTCTTGCCTAGTCAGACCCGACTCGAGTCTTTGGCAAACTCGAGTCCGCAGGAGGACGCCTAGTACAGTGAGAACCCGAGGTTTCTGTTTGCGAGATTGGTACCGGACCGTCTCTTGTACGCATTGTCACTTCTGATCTGAGAAATAACTGCTTGGGTGTCCTGTGGAATTACGAGTCTTGGTTTGTTTGTCATTTGTTCACAAACCTACAGTGGGACTCTAATGACTAATCTGTTTGTGTTTTGCCGGCAACCCTATCTTCTCCAATATTGTCTACTCTAGTGACCAGGGCCCTTAATCATGCATGTATCAATACAGAGCTTTAGATTTGAGGACGAGGACGAGTGCGAGATTTAACTTAAAGTTTTTTAGCGTATTCTTGAAAAATATTCAACCCGGAAAGCTTCATTGTACAGAAAAATTAGTGCGGTTATTTTTATTGGAGAAGGTTTAGCCCTTTCGCGGTCGCAAAATGATTAAACTTAAAGAATTTGATAACTTGTTCCCGCCATCACGACATTCTTCGCCAAGACTCGTTGTAGAATGACGACGGCTACCAGGTTTTCCCGCCAAAATGACGTTGGTTCGTGTGCGCGCACTACTTATTGAGAAAATCTCGTTCTCATAGTCGTCCTCGGCTCGGAATCTAAAGCTCTCTGATTAGAGAGCTTAAGATTCTAAGATAATAAGTAGTGCTCGCGCGTGAACCAGCGTCATTTTGGCGGGAAAAAGCGGGAGCCGTAGTCATTCTACTACGAGTTTTAGCGCGAATGTCGTGGTGGCGAAAACAAGATATCAAATGTTAGAAGTTGTATCATTTTGCCATCGGGAGAACGCGTAACCTCCTTCACTAAAGATGAGAGTGCTAATTTTTCTAGTGAAAAATGGTAAAATAAAGCGTTCCGGGAAGTCTACATTTTGAGAATACGCAAAAAACTTTTAAGTCAAATCTCGTACTCGTCCTCGTTCTGAAATCTAAAGGTCTCTAATGACGGACGGAGACTGGCGGACTACTGCGTTTGTTAATGAGGTAGATTTAGTAACTTAAAATGTGTTGGTACCTGGTTGACAAGTGCATCATAAAAGTCACATGATTACTGTAAAATTAGCTTAAAAGGACATGGCTTGAAAATACCTATGCACATATTTGATTCAGAAGAGCCTTCAATATGTCTTTAGAGAGAAAGACTACGAGATTCTCTCAATGCTAAGTAGTGAACCAACGATGCAGTATGATATTGGACGATCCAGACTCTGCGAATCGTCCCATCTTAGAGCTTTCAGTGATGCTCCCCGTCAAAATTTTCTAAGGTGACCAACAACCAAATATAAACTGCTAAGCGGCACCGAAACCAGCTTTAGGCAAACGTGATAACCTTCGTCATTCTACTTCGAGTGACAAAAACAAGTTATCAAATGTTAGAAGTTTTATCATTTTGCTATCGGGAGAGGGCTTAACCTCCTTCAATGAAGATAACAGTGCTAACTGTTTTGGGGACAAAAGGTAAAATGAAGCTCTCCGGGTTGTCTATTTTTTGAGAATATGCGAAAAAACCTGCAAGTCAAATCTTCGTATTCGTCCTCGAATCTAAAGGTCTCTACTTTAACAAGAAAGCGAAACAATTTGTCCGAAAATGACGTCACGATCTTTCCCAGACTTGCGTTCCACTAATAGGCTCCTGACCCCACTGGAATTTTAGACATGTGAAACGCGTGGAAGAAAAATCGATTTTGAATTTGTTTTTCGCTCTTGTTATCGGGACATTGCGTAGATTCTGCAGAGCAGATGAAAAATCCATCCGTTATATACACTTAACGCCTTGCCTTCAAGCTACACTTTGCAACCGATAACTTGGAACACCTTCGAGGAAATATCGGGAGGTACTAAGGAACAAATAACGAAAGGCAAGGGCGGATCTAGGGGGAGGGTGCAGGGGGTGCGCACCCCCCCCCTGACATGACCTGCGGTTTTCTAATACAACTGGTATTCTTCGAAAAAAAAACTATGTGGTTTATTGGTGTTGAAGTAGAGCAAGAGACGACTGCACCCCCTCCTAAAAAAAATCCTGGATCCACCCTTGAAAGGGAGTCTTCATTGCTGTTTGAATGATATGAAATCACTTTCTTTTGGAAGAGCAACGCCAACAGAAAATTTATTCACCACATCGATGATACACTTGTTACCTTGTCTCGAAAGAGTTCAAGTTACCGAGGGTAAAGTTATGTTAAATTAACGAACTTGACCTGAAGGGATATAGAATTACTTCTAGTTATAAGAGACGTTTCCGGTTATTAACGGTAAGGCTTACGTATCGAGTGATTCGAGGGGAAATCAATTTTGGTGCGAGTTAGCGCGGCTTTCTAGTTACCAGTAGTCAATTGCTTTTTTATGAGCTATTCATTGGATGCTGTTCATTGGCCATGATGCGGAAGCGCATGAAACCTTTTCGTTGTTGAAACCGCGTTTCCTGCTCAACTATAATTTTTCTTGTAATAAGATCTAGGTGGAAACGTTAGGGTAGTGAAAAACGCAGAACAGCTTCTAAAAATCACCATCTGTCGCTGTTCTCACTGCTGTCACTGTTCTCGCTGTTCTTAGTGCTGTCACTCTTGTCGCTAATGTCACTGTTGTCGCTGTTGTCACTGTTGTCGCTGGTGTCATTGTTGTCACTGTTGTCACTGTTTTCTTTGTTGCACAGTTGTCACTGTTGTTGCTGTTGTCACTGTTTTCTGTGTTGCACTGTTGTCACTGTTGTCGCTGTTCTCACTGTTGTCACTGTTTTCGCTGTTCTTACTGTTGTCACTGTTGTGGCTGTTGTCACTGTGGTCACTGCTATCGCTGTTGTCACTGTTGTCGCTGTTGTCACTGTTGTCACTGTTGTCACTGTTTTCTGTGTTTCACTGTTGTCACTGTTGTCGCTGTTGTCACTCTTTCCTGTGTTTTCGCTGTTCTTACTGTTGTCACTGTTGTGGCTGTTCTCACTGTTGTCACTGTGGTCACTGCTGTCACTGCTATCACTGTTGTCGCTGTTGTCACTCTTTCCTGTGTTGCACTGTTGTCGCTGTTGTCACTGTTGTCAGTGTTCTCACTTTTGTCGCTGTTGTCACTGTTTTCACTGTTTTTTGTGTTCCACTGTTGTCACTGCTGTCACTGCTGTCACTGTTCTCCCTGTTGTCACTGTTCTTACTGTTGTTGCTGTTGTCACTGTCGTCACTGTTGTCACTGTTATCGCTGTTCTCACTTTTCTCACTGTTGTCTCTGTTGTCACTGTTATCACTGTTGCGCTGTCGTCACTGCTGTCACTGTTGTCACTCTTGGCAGTGCTCTCACTGTTCTCACCGCTGTCACTGTTCTCACTGTTGTCACTGCTATCACTGTTGTCACTGTTGTCAGTGCTGTCACTGTTGTCACTGTTGTCTTTTCTTTCACTGTTGTCACTGCTGTCACTGTTGTCACTGTTGTCACTGTTGTCGCTGTTGTCACTGCTGTCACTGTTGTCACTACTGTCACTGCTGTCACTGTTGTCACTGTTGTCACTGTTGTTACTGTTGTCACTGTTGTCACTGTTGTCACTGTTGTCACTGTTGTCACTGTTGTCACTCTTGTCCCTGTTGTCACTGTTGTCACTGTTGTCACTGTTGTCACTGTTGTCACCGTTGTCACTGTTGTCACTGTTGTTACTGTTGTCACTGTTGTCACTGTTGTCACTGTTGTCACTGTTGTCACTGTTGTCACTGCTGTCACTGTTGTCACTGCTGTCACTGTTGTCACTGTTGTCACTTTTGTCACTGTTGTCACTGCTGTCACTGTTGTCACTGTTGTCAGTGTTGTCACTGTTGTCACTGCTGTCACTGTTGTCACTGTTGTCACTGTTGTCACTGTTGTCACTGTTGTCACTCTTGTCACTGTTGTCACTGTTGTCACTGCTGTCACTGTTGTCACTGCTGTCACTGTTGTCACTGTTGCTGTCACTGCTGTCACTGTTGTCACTGCTGTCACTGTTGTCACTGCTGTCACTGCTGTCAGTGTTGTCACTGCTGTCACTGTTGTCACTGTTGTCTTTGCTGTCACTTTTGTCACTGCTGTCACTGCTATCACTGTTGTCACTGCTGTCACTGTTGTCACTGCTGTCACGGTTGTCACTGCTGTTACTGCTGTCACTGTTGTCACTGCTGTCACTGTTGTCTTTGCTGTCACTTTTGTCACTGCTGTCACTGCTATCACTGTTGTCACTGCTGTCACTGCTGTCACTGTTGTCACTGCTGTCACGGTTGTCACTGCTGTCACTGTTGTTTGCTGTCACTGTTGTCACTGCTGTCACTGTTGTCACTGTTGTCACTGTTGTCACTGTTGTCACTGTTGTCATTGCTGTCACTGTTGTCACTGCTGTCACTGTTGTCACTGCTGTCACTGTTGTCACACTGTTGTTGTCACTGCTGTCACTGTTGTCACTGTTGTCACTGTTGTCACTGCTGTCACTGTTGTCACTGCTGTCACTGCTGTCACTATTTGTCACTGTTGTCACTGTTGTCACTGTTGTCTGGTTGTCACTGTTGTCACTGTTGTCACTGTCACTGTTGTCACTGCTGTCACTGCTTGTCAGTGTTGTCACTGTTGTCACTGTTGTCACTGTTTGTCACTGTTGTCACTGCTTGTCACTGTTGTCACTGTTGTCACTGTTGTCTTTATTGTCACTGTTGTCACTGTTGTCACTGCTGTCACTGTTGTCACTGTTGTCACTGCTGTCACTGTTGTCACTGTTGTCACATTTGTCACTGTTGTCATTGTTGTCACTGTTGTCACTGCTGTCACTGTTGTCACTGCTGTCACTGTTGTCACTGTTGTCTTTGCTGTCACTTTTGTCTCTGTTGTCTTTGCTATCACTGTTGTCACTGTTGTCACTGCTGTCACTGTTGTCACTGTTGTCACTGTTGTCACTGCTGTCACTGTTGTCACTGTTTTCACTGCTGTCACTGCTGTCACTGTTGTCACTGTTGTCACTGTTGTCACTGCTGTCACTGTTGTCACTGTTGTCACTGCTGTCACTGCTGTCACTGTTGTCACTGTTGTCACTGTTGTCACTGCTGTCACTGTTGTCACTGTTGTCACTGTTGTCACTGCTGTCGCTCTTGTCACTGTTGTCACTGCTGTCACTGTTGTCACTGTTGTCACCTTTGTCACTGCTGTCACTTTTGTCACTGCTGTCACTGCTGTCACTGTTGTCACTGCTGTCACTGCTGTCACTGTTGTCACTGTTGTCACTGCTGTCACTGCTGTCATTGTTGTCACTGCTGTCACTGTTGTCATTGCTGCCGCTGCTTTTAGTGTTGTCACTGTTGTCACTGTTGTCTTTGCTGTCACTTTTGTCACTGCTGTCACTGCTATCACTGTTGTCACTTTTGTCACTGCTGTCACTGCTGTCACTGTTGTCACTGCTGTCACTGTTGTCACTGCTGTCACTGCTGTCACTGTTGTCACTGCTGTCACTGTTGTCACTGTTGTCACTGCTGTCGCTCTTGTCACTGTTGTCACTGTTTTCACTGCTGTCGCTCTTGTCACTGTTGTCACTGCTGTCACTGTTGTCACTGCTGTCACTGTTGTCACTGTTGTCACTGTTGTCACTGCTGTCACTGTTCTCACTGCTGTCACTGTTGTCACTGTTGTCTTTGCTGTCACTGCTTTCACTGTTGTCACTGCCGTCACGGTTGTCACTGCTGTCACTGCTGTCACTGTTGTCACTGCTTTCCCTGCTGTCACTGCTTTCAGTGTTGTCACTGTTGTCACTGTTTTCACTGTTGTCACTGTTGTCACCGTGTCACTACTGTCACTGTTGTCACTGTTGTCTTTGCTGTCATTGCTGTCACTGTTGTCACTGCTGTCACTGTTGTCACTGCTGTCACTGTTGTCACTGCTGTCACTGTTGTCACTGCTGTCACTGCTGTCACTGTTGTCTTTGCTTTCACTGTTGTCACTGTTGTCACTGCTGTCACTGCTGTCACTGTTGTCACTGCTGTCACTGTTGTCACTGCTGTCACTGTTGTCACTGCTGTCACTGTTGTCACTGCTGTCACTGCTGTCACTGTTGTCACTGCTGTCACTGTTGTCACTGTTGTCACTGTTGTCACTGCTGTCACTGTTGTCACTGTTGTCACTGCTGTCATTGTTGTCACTGCTGTCACCGTTGTCAGTGTTGTCACTGCTGTCACTGCTGTTACTGTTGTCACTGCTGTCGCTGCTGTCACTGTTGTCACTGTTGTCTTTGCTGTCACTGCTGTCACGGTTGTCACTGCTGTTACTGCTGTCACTGTTGTCACTGCTGTCACTGCTGTCATTGTTGTCACTGCTGTCACTGTTGTCACTGTTCACTTTTGTCACTTTTGTCACTGCTGTCACTGCTGTCACTGTTGTCACTGCTGTCACTGCTGTCACTGTTGTCACTGCTGTCACTGTTGTCACTGCTGTCACTGTTGTCACTGTTGTCACTGCTGTCACTGCTTGTCACTGTCTGCTGTCACTGTTGTCACTGTTGTCACTGTTGTCACTGTTCACTGTGTCACTGCTGTCACTGTTGTCACTGTCACTGTTGTCACTGCTGTCACTGTTGTCACTGTTGTCACTGTCACTGTCACTGCTGTCACTGTTGTCACTGCTGTCACTGTTGTCACTGCTGTCACTGTTGTCACTGTTGTCACTGCTGTCACTGTTGTCACTGCTGTCACTGCTGTCACTGTGTCACTGTCTGCTGTCACTGCTGTCACTGTTGTCACTGCTGTCACTGTTGTCACTGCTGTCACTGTTGTCACTGCTGTCAGTGTTGTCACTGCTGTCACTGTTGTCACTGTTGTCTTTGCTGTCACTTTTGTCACTGCTGTCACTGCTATCACTGTTGTCACTGCTGTCACTGCTGTCACTGTTGTCACTGCTGTCACGGTTGTCACTGCTGTTACTGCTGTCACTGTTGTCACTGCTGTCACTGTTGTCATTGCTGCCGCTGCTTTTAGTGTTGTCACTGCTGTCACTGCTGTCACTGTTGTCTCTGCTGTCACTGTTGTCACTGTTGTCACTGCTGTCACTGTTGTCACTGCTGTCACTGCTGTCACTGTTGTCACTGCTGTCACTGTTGTCACTGCTGTCACTGTTGTCACTGTTGTCACTGCTGTCACTGTTGTCACTGCTGTCACTGCTGTCACTGTCACTGTCACTGTCACTGCTGTCACTGTTGTCACTGTTGTCACTGCTGTCACTGCTGTCACTGTTGTCACTGTTGTCACTGCTGTCACTGCTGTCACTGTTGTCACTGTTGTCACTGCTGTCACTGTTGTCACTGCTGTCACTGCTGTCACTGTTGTCACTGCTGTCACTGTTGTCACTGCTGTCACTGTTGTCACTGTTGTCACTGCTGTCACTGTTGTCACTGCTGTCACTGTTGTCACTGCTGTCACTGCTGTCACTGTTGTCACTGCTGTCACTGCTGTCACTGTTGTCACTGCTGTCACTGTTGTCACTGCTGTCACTGCTGTCACTGTTGTCACTGTTGTCACTGTTGTCACTGCTGTCACTGCTGTCACTGTTGTCACTGCTGTCACTGTTGTCACTGTTGTCACTGCTGTCACTGCTGTCACTGTTGTCACTGTTGTCACTGCTGTCACTGTTGTCACTGTTGTCACTGCTTTCACTGTTGTCACTGCTGTCACTGCTTGTCACTGTTGTCACTGCTGTCACTGTTGTCACTTTGTTGTTGTCACTGTTGTCACTGCTGTCACTGCTGTCACTGCTGTCACTGTTGTCACTGCTGTCACTGTCACTGTTGTCACTTTGTCACTGCTGTCACTGTTGTCACTGCTGTCACTGTCACTGTTGTCACTGCTGTCACTGTTGTCACTGTTGTCACTGTTGTCACTGCTGTCACTGTTGTCACTGTTGTCACTGCTGTCACTGTTGTCACTGTTGTCACTGCTGTCACTGCTGTCACTGTTGTCACTGTTGTCACTGTTGTCACTGCTGTCACTGTTGTCACTGTTGTCACTCACTGCTGTCACTGCTGTCACTGTTGTCACTGCTGTCACTGCTGTCACTGTTGTCACTGCTGTCACTGTTGTCACTGTTGTCACTCACTGTTGTCACTGCTGTCACTGCTGTCACTGTTGTCACTGCTGTCACTGTTGTCACTGTTGTCACTGCTGTCACTGTTGTCACTGTTGTCACTGCTGTCACTGTTGTCACTGCTGTCACTGTTGTCACTGCTGTCACTGTTGTCACTGTTGTCACTGCTGTCACTGTTGTCACTGCTGTCACTGTTGTCACTGTTGTCACTGCTGTCACTGTTGTCACTGTTGTCACTGTTGTCACTGCTGTCACTGTTGTCACTGTTGTCACTGCTGTCACTGTTGTCACTGCTGTCACTGCTGTCACTGTTGTCACTGTTGTCACTGCTGTCACTGCTGTCACTGTTGTCACTGTTGTCACTGCTGTCACTGTTGTCACTGTTGTCACTGTTGTCACTGCTGTCACTGCTGTCACTGTTGTCACTGCTGTCACTGCTGTCACTGTTGTCACTGCTGTCACTGTTGTCACTGCTGTCACTGCTGTCACTGTTGTCACTGCTGTCACTGCTGTCACTGCTGTCACTGTTGTCACTGCTGTCACTGCTGTCACTGTTGTCACTGTTGTCACTGCTGTCACTGTTGTCACTGTTGTCACTGCTGTCACTGTTGTCACTGCTGTCACTGTTGTCACTGCTGTCACTGTTGTCACTGTTGTCACTGCTGTCACTGCTGTCACTGCTGTCACTGTTGTCACTGTTGTCACTGTTGTCACTGTTGTCACTGCTGTCACTGTTGTCACTGTTGTCACTGCTGTCACTGTTGTCACTGTTGTCACTGCTGTCACTGCTGTCACTGTTGTCACTGCTGTCACTGTTGTCACTGTTGTCACTGTTGTCACTGTTGTCACTGCTGTCACTGCTGTCACTGTTGTCACTGCTGTCACTGTTGTCACTGTTGTCACTGTTGTCACTGTTGTCACTGCTGTCACTGCTGTCACTGTTGTCACTGTTGTCACTGCTGTCACTGCTGTCACTGTTGTCACTGCTGTCACTGCTGTCACTGTTGTCACTGCTGTCACTGTTGTCACTGTTGTCACTGCTGTCACTGTTGTCTCTGCTGTCACCGTTGTCACTGTTGTCAGTGTTGTCACTGCTGTCACTGCTGTCACTGTTGTCACTGTTGTCGCTGCTGTCACTGTTGTCATTGCTGTCACTGCTGTCACTGTTGTCACTGCTTTCAGTGTTGTCACTGTTGTCACTGCTGTTAATGCTGTCACTGTTTTCTTTGCTGCCACTGCTGTCACTGTTGTCGCTGCTGTCACTGTTGTCACTGTTGTTACTGTTGTCGTTGTTGTCACTGTTGTCACTGCTGTCACTGTTGTCACTGTTGTCAGTGTTGTCACTGTTGTCATGTTGTACCTGTTGTCAGTATTGTCACTGCTGTCACTGTTGTCACTGCTGTCACTTCTGTCACTGCTGTCAATGTTTTCACTATTGTCCCTGTGGTCACTGTTGTCCCATTTGTCACTGTTGTCACTGTTCTCACTGCTGTCACTGTTGTCCCTGTTGTCACTGCTGTCACTGTTGTCACTGCTGTCACTGTTGTCACTGTTGTCACTGCTCTCACTGTTCACTGTTGTCACTGCTGTCACTGCTGTCACTGTTGTCACTGTTGTCTTTGCTTTCACTGCTGTCACTGTTGTCACTGCCGTCACTGTTGTCACTGCTCTCACTGTTGTCATGCTGTCACTGCTGTCACTGTTGTCACTGCTGTCACTGTTGTCACTGTTGTCACTGCTGTCACTGTTGTCACTGCTGTCACTGCTGTCACTGTTGTCACTGTTGTCACTGCTGTCACTGCTGTCACTGCTGTCACTGTTGTCACTGCTGTCACTGTTGTCACTGTTGTCACTGCTGTCACTGTTGTCACTGTTGTCACTGTTGTCACTGTTGTCACTGCTGTCACTGCTGTCACTGTTGTCACTGTTGTCACTGCTGTCACTGCTGTCACTGTTGTCACTGCTGTCACTGCTGTCACTGTTGTCACTGTTGTCACTGTTGTCACTGCTGTCACTGTTGTCACTGTTGTCACTGCTGTCACTGTTGTCACTGCTGTCACTGTTGTCACTGCTGTCACTGTTGTCACTGCTGTCACTGTTGTCACTGCTGTCACTGTTGTCACTGTTGTCACTGCTGTCACTGTTGTCACTGCTGTCACTGTTGTCACTGCTGTCACTGTTGTCACTGCTGTCACTGCTGTCACTGCTGTCACTGCTGTCACTGTTGTCACTGCTGTCACTGTTGTCACTGTTGTCACTGTTGTCACTGTTGTCACTGCTGTCACTGTTGTCACTGTTGTCACTGCTGTCACTGTTGTCACTGCTGTCACTGCTGTCACTGTTGTCACTGCTGTCACTGTTGTCACTGCTGTCACTGCTGTCACTGTTGTCACTGCTGTCACTGTTGTCACTGTTGTCACTGCTGTCACTGTTGTCACTGCTGTCACTGTTGTCACTGCTGTCACTGTTGTCACTGCTGTCACTGCTGTCACTGTTGTCACTGCTGTCACTGTTGTCACTGCTGTCACTGTTGTCACTGTTGTCACTGCTGTCACTGTTGTCACTGTTGTCACTGCTGTCACTGTTGTCACTGCTGTCACTGTTGTCACTGTTGTCACTGCTGTCACTGTTGTCACTGTCACTGCTGTCACTGCTGTCACTGTTGTCACTGTTGTCACTGCTGTCACTGTTGTCATTGCTGTCACTGCTGTCACTGTTGTCACTGCTTTCAGTGTTGTCACTGTTGTCACTGCTGTTAATGCTGTCACTGTTTTCTTTGCTGCCACTGCTGTCACTGTTGTCACTGCTGTCACTGTTGTCACCTTTGTTAGTGTTGTCACTGCTGTCACCGTTTTCACTGTTGTCACTGCTGTCACTGTTGTCACTCTTGTCACTGCTGTCACTGCTGTCACTGTTGTTACTGCTGTCACTTCTGTCACTGCTGTCACTGTTGTCACTGCTTTCGCTGTTGTCACTGCTGTCACTGTTGTCACTGCTGTCACTGTTGTCACTGCTGTCACTGTTCTCACTGCTGTCACGGTTGTCACTGTTGTCTTTGCTTTCACTGTTGTCACTGTTGTCACTGCCGTCACGGTTGTCACTGTTGTCACTGTTGTCACTGCTGTCACTGCTGTCACTGCTGTCACTGTTGTCACTGTTGTCACTGTTGTCACTGCTGTCACTGTTGTCACTGTTGTCACTGCTGTCACCGTTGTCACTGTTGTCACTGCTGTCACTGCTGTCACTGTTGTCACTGCTGTCGCTGCTGTCACTGTTGTCACTGTTGTCTTTGCTGTCACTGTTGTCACTGTTGTCACTGCTGTTACTGCTGTCACTGTTGTCACTGCTGTCACTGTTGTCACTGCTGTCACTGCTGTCACTGTTGTCACTGCTGTCACTGCTGTCACTGCTGTCACTGTTGTCACTGCTGTCACTGCTGTCACTGTTGTCACTGCTGTCACTGCTGTCACTGTTGTCACTGTTGTCTTTGCTTTCACTGCTGTCACTGTTGTCACTGTTGTCACTGCTGTCACTACTGTCACTGTTGTCACTGCTGTCACTGTTTTCTCTGTTGTCACTGCTGTCACTGCTCTCACTGTTGTCACTGCTGTCACTGTCACTGCTTTCACTGTTGTCACTGCTGTCACTGTTGTCACTGTTGTCACTGTTGTCACTGCTGTCACTGTTGTCACTGTTGTCACTGCTGTCACTGCTGTCACTGTTGTCACTGCTGTCACTGTTGTCACTGTTGTCACTGTTGTCACTGCTGTCACTGCTGTCACTGTTGTCACTGCTGTCACTGTTGTCACTGCTGTCACTGTTGTCACTGCTGTCACTGTTGTCACTGCTGTCACTGTTGTCACTGTTGTCACTGCTGTCACTGCTGTCACTGTTGTCACTGCTGTCACTGTTGTCACTGCTGTCACTGTTGTCACTGCTGTCACTGCTGTCACTGTTGTCACTGCTGTCACTGTTGTCACTGTTGTCACTGCTGTCACTGTTGTCACTGTTGTCACTACTGTCACTGTTGTCACTGTTGTCTCTGCTGTCACTGCTGTCACTGTTGTCACTGTTGTCAGTGTTGTCACTGCTGTCACTGCTGTTACTGTTGTCACTGCTGTCACTGCTGTCACTTCTTTCAGTGTTGTCACTTTTGTCACTGCCTTTACTGCTGTCACTCTTGTCACTGTTTTCTTTGCTGCCACTGCTGTCACTGTTGTCACTGCTGTCACTGCTGTCACTGTTGTCACTGTTGTCACTGCTGTCACTGTTGTCACTGCTGTCACTGCTGTCACTGTTGTCACTGCTGTCACTGCTGTCACTGTTGTCACTGCTGTCACTGCTGTCACTGTTGTCACTGCTGTCACTGCTGTCACTGTTGTCACTGCTGTCACTGCTGTCACTGTTGTCACTGCTGTCACTGTTGTCACTGTTGTCACTGCTGTCACTGTTGTCACTGCTGTCACTGTTGTCACTGTTGTCACTGCTGTCACTGCTGTCACTGTTGTCACTGCTGTCACTGCTGTCACTGTTGTCACTGTTGTCACTGTTGTCACTGCTGTCACTGCTGTCACTGTTGTCACTGCTGTCACTGTTGTCACTGCTGTCCCTGTTGTCACTGTTGTCACTGTTGTCACTGTTGTCACTGTTTTCACTGTTGTCACTGCTGTCACTGTTGTCTCTGCTGTCACTGCTGTCACTGTTGTCACTGCTGTCACTGTTGTCACTGCTGTCACTGTTGTCACTGCTGTCACTGTTGTCACTGCTGTCACTGCTGTCACTGTTGTCACTGCTGTCACTGCTGTCACTGCTGTCACTGTTGTCACTGCTGTCACTGCTGTCACTGTTGTCACTGCTGTCACTGTTGTCACTGCTGTCACTGTTGTCACTGCTGTCACTGTTGTCACTGTTGTCACTGTTGTCACTGCTGTCACTGTTGTCACTGCTGTCACTGTTGTCACTGTTGTCACTGCTGTCACTGTTGTCACTGCTGTCACTGTTGTCACTGTTGTCACTGCTGTCACTGTTGTCACTGCTGTCACTGCTGTCACTGTTGTCACTGCTGTCACTGTTGTCACTGTTGTCACTGCTGTCACTGCTGTCACTGTTGTCACTGCTTGTCACTGTTGTCACTGCTGTCACTGCTGTCACTGTTGTCACTGCTGTCACTGTTGTCTGTCACTGCTGTCACTGCTGTCACTGCTGTCACTGTTGTCACTGCTGTCACTGTTGTCACTGCTGTCACTGCTGTCACTGTTGTCACTGTTGTCACTGCTGTCACTGTTGTCACTGTTGTCACTGCTGTCACTGTTGTCACTGCTGTCACTGCTGTCACTGTTGTCACTGCTGTCACTGCTGTCACTGCTGTCACTGTTGTCACTGCTGTCACTGCTGTCACTGTTGTCACTGCTGTCACTGTTGTCACTGCTGTCACTGCTGTCACTGTTGTCACTGTTGTCACTGCTGTCACTGCTGTCACTGTTGTCACTGCTGTCACTGTTGTCACTGCTGTCACTGTTGTCACTGTTGTCACTGCTGTCACTGTTGTCACTGCTGTCACTGCTGTCACTGCTGTCACTGTTGTCACTGTTGTCACTGCTGTCACTGTTGTCACTGCTGTCACTGCTGTCACTGTTGTCACTGTTGTCACTGTTGTCACTGCTGTCACTGTTGTCACTGTTGTCACTGCTGTCACTGCTGTCACTGTTGTCACTGCTGTCACTGCTGTCACTGTTGTCACTGTTGTCACTGTTGTCACTGTTGTCACTGTTGTCACTGCTGTCACTGTTGTCACTGCTGTCACTGTTGTCTGTCACTGTTGTCACTGCTGTCACTGCTGTCACTGCTGTCACTGCTGTCACTGTTGTCACTTTTGTCACTGCTTGTTACTGTTGTCACTGTTGTCACTGCTGTCACTGTTGTCACTGCTGTCACTGTTGTCACTGTTGTCACTGCTGTCACTGTTGTCACTGCTGTCACTGTTGTCACTGCTGTCACTGTTGTCACTGCTGTCACTGCTGTCACTGTTGTCACTGCTGTCACTGTTGTCACTGCTGTCACTGTTGTCACTGCTGTCACTGTTGTCACTGCTGTCACAGTTGTCACTGCTGTCACTGTTGTCACTGTTGTCACTGCTGTCACTGTTGTCACTGTTGTCACTGCTGTCACTGCTGTCACTGTTGTCACTGCTTTCCCTGCTGTCACTGCTTTCAGTGTTGTCACTGTTTTCCCTGTTGTCACTGCTGTCACTGTTGTCACCGTTGTCACTGCTGTCACTGTTGTCACTGTTGTCTTTGCTGTCACTGCTGTCACTGTTGTCACTGTTGTCACTGTTGTCACTGCTGTCACTGTTGTCACTGCTGTCACTGTTGTCACTGCTGTCACTGTTGTCACTGTTGTTACTGTTGTCGTTGTTGTCACTGTTGTCACTGTTGTCACTGTCACTGTTGTCACTGCTGTCACTGTTGTCACTGTTGTCACTGTTGTCACTGTTGTCACTGTTGTCACTGTTGTCACTGTTGTCACTGTTGTCACTGTTGTCACTGTTGTCACTGTTGTCACTGTTGTCACTGTTGTCACTGTTGTCACTGCTGTCACTGTTGTCACTGTTGTCACTGTTGTCACTGTTGTCACTGCTGTCACTGTTGTCACTGCTGTCACTGTTGTCACTGCTGTCACTGCTGTCACTGTCGTCACTGCTGTCACTGTTGTCACTGTTGTCACTGCTCTCACTGTTGTCACTGTTGTCACTGCTGTCACTGTTGTCACTGTTGTCACTGCTGTCACTGTTGTCACTGTTGTCACTCTTTCACTGTCACTGCTGTCACTGTTGTCACTGCTTTCCCTGTTGTCACTGCTGTCACTGTTGTCACTGTTGTCACTGTTGTCACTGTTGTCACTGTTGTCACTGTTGTCACTGCTGTCACTGTTGTCACTGCTGTCACTGTTGTCACTGCTGTCACTGTTGTCACTGCTGTCACTGTTGTCACTGCTGTCACTGTTGTCACTGTTGTCACTGCTGTCACTGCTGTCACTGCTGTCACTGTTGTCACTGCTGTCACTGTTGTCACTGTTGTCACTGCTGTCACTGTTGTCACTGTTGTCACTGTTGTCACTGCTGTCACTGTTGTCACTGCTGTCACTGCTGTCACTGTTGTCACTGTTGTCACTGCTGTCACTGTTGTCACTGCTGTCACTGCTGTCACTGTTGTCACTGCTGTCACTGTTGTCACTGTTGTCACTGCTGTCACTGTTGTCACTGCTGTCACTGTTGTCACTGCTGTCACTGTTGTCACTCTTGGCAGTGCTCTCACTGTTCTCACCGCTGTCACTGTTGTCACTGCTGTCACTGTTGTCACTGTTGTCACTGCTGTCACTGTTGTCACTGTTGTTTTCACTGTTGTCACTGCTGTCACTGTTGTGACTGCTGTCACTGCTGTCAATGTTTTCACTGCTGTCACTGTTGGCGTTGTTGTCATTGCTGTCACAGCTGTCACTGTTGTCACCGTTGTCAAGGCTGTCACTGCTTTCACTGCTGTCACTGTTGTCACTGCTGTCACTGTTGGCACTGCTCTTACTGTTGTCACTGTTGTCACTGCTGTCACTGCTTTCACTGCTGTGACTGTTGTCACTGCTTTCACAGTTGTCACTGCTATCACTGTTGTCACTGTTGTCACTGCTGTCACTGTTGTCACTGCTGTCACTGTTGTCTTTGCTTTCCCTGCTGTCACTGTTGTCTTTGCTTTCACTGCTGTCACTGTTGTCACTGCTGTCACTGTCACTGTTGTCACTGTTGTCACTGCTGTCGCTCTTGTCACTGTTGTCACTGCTGTCACTGCTGTCACTGTTGTCACTGCTGTCACTGCTGTCACTGTTGTCACTGCTGTCACTGCTGTCACTGTTGTCACTGTTGTCACTGCTGTCACTGCTGTCACTGTTGTCACTGCTGTCACTGTTGTCACTGCTGTCACTGTTGTCACTGCCGTCACTGTCGTCACTGCTTTCACTGTTGTCACTGTTGTCAGTGCTGTCACTGCTGTCACTGTTGTCACTGCTGTTACTGTCGTCACTGCTGTCACTGTTGTCACTGCTGTCTCTGCTGTCACTGCTGTCTCTGCTGTCACTGCTATCACTGTTGTCACTGCTGTCACTGTTGTCACTGTTGTCACTGCTGTCACTGTTGTCACTGCTGTCACTGCTGTCACTGTTGTCACTGCTGTCACTGTTGTCACTGTTGTCACTGCTGTCACTGTTGTCACTGTTGTCTTTGCTGTCACTTTTGTCTCTGCTGTCACTGCTATCACTGTTGTCACTGCTGTCACGGTTGTCACTGCTGTTACTGCTGTCACTGTTGTCACTGCTGTCACTGTTGTCATTGCTGCCGCTGCTTTTAGTGTTGTCACTGCTGTCACTGTTGTCACTGTTGTCTTTGCTGTCACTTTTGTCACTGCTGTCACTTGTCACTGCTGTCACTGCTGTCACTGTTGTCACTGCTGTCACTGCTGTCACTGTTGTCACTGTTGTCACTGCTGTCACTGTTGTCACTGCTGTCACTGCTGTCACTGTTGTCACTGCTGTCACTGCTGTCACTGTTGTCACTGCTGTCACTGTTGTCATTGCTGTCACTGCTGTCACTGCTGTTACTGCTGTCACTGTTGTCACTGCTGTCACTGTTGTCATTGCTTCCGCTGCTTTTAGTGTTGTCATTGCTGTCACTGTTGTCACTGTTGTCTTTGCTGTCACTTTTGTCACTGCTGTCACTGCTGTCACTGTTGTCACTGCTGTCACAGTTGTCACTGCTGTCACTGTTGTCACTGCTGTCACTGCTGTCATTGTTGTCACTGCTGTCACCGTTGTCAGTGTTGTCACTGCTGTCACTGTTGTCACTGCTGTCACTGTTGTCACTGCTGTCGCTGCTGTCACTGTTGTCACTGCTGTCACTGTTGTCACTGCTGTTACTGCTGTCACTTTTGTCACTGCTTTTACTGTTGTCACTGCTCTCACTGCTGTCACTGTTGTCACTGCTGCCGCTGCTTTTAGTGTAGTCACTGCTTTCACTGTTGTCACTGTTGTCTTTGCTGTCACTGTTGTCACTGTTGTCTTTGCTGTCACTTTTGTCACTGCTGTCAGTGTTGTCACTGCTATCACTGTTGTCACTGCTGTCACCGTTGTCACTGCTGTCACTGTTGTCACTGCTGTCACTGTTGTCACTGTTGTCACTGCTGTCGCTGTGGCATTGCTGTCACTGTTGTCACTGCTGTCACTTGTGTCACTGTTGTCACTGCTGTCACTGTTGTCACTGCTGTCACTGCTGTCACTGCTGTCACTGTGGTCACTGTTGTCACTGCTGTCACTGCTGTTACTGTTGTCACTGTTGTCACTGCTGTCACTGTTGTCACTGCTGTTACTGCTGTCACTGTTGTCACTGCTGTCACTGTTGTCACTGCTGTCACTGTTGTCACTGCTGTCAGTGATGTCACTGTTGTCGCTGCTGTCACTGTTGTCACTGCTGTCACTCTTGTCACTGCTGTCACTGTTGTCACTGCTGTCAGTGTTGTCACTGTTGTCACTGCTGTCACTGTTGTCACTGTTGTGACTGCTGTCGCTGTTGTCACTGCTGTCACTGTTGTCAATGCTGTCACTGTTGTCACTGTTGGCACTGCTGTCACTGCTGTCACTGCTGTCACTGTTGTCACTGCTGTGACTGTTGTCACTGCTGTCACTGCTGTCACAGTTGTCACTGCTGTCACTGTTGTCACTGTTGTCACTGCTGTCACTGTTGTTACTGTTGTCCCTGCTGTCACTGTTGTCACTGTTGTCGAACGGAGACCACATCATGCGTCAAGTGGTCGCTTACAAGAGGTTTTAATACACGTGCACAAACTGCTCATCAGTCCCTACCTAAAAAATGGGCTTTTTTAAACGCCTTCTAAACACGTTAACTTTCTTTTTGCACCGCCCTCCCATATGCCCCTTATCTCCGTTTTATAGATTTGCATGGTTTCTTCTTACAACGAATGCTGCCTTTGTTAAGAACAAACATTAACCACAATCGACTGCAAAGGACCGCGAACGAATATGCCAAAGAACGTAGGATCTATAAAGACCTGATCAGTAAAAATAATAATGTAGACATATTAAATTCTGTCTCTGTTAAGCCCTTTTGCTTTTTTCTTTGTCTATCTTTGTTTTGTTCCTTTTATATATAAGCGTAATGATAATTTTTGCAATAATAATCTTCTAATGCTGTTTTTTTGCAGTTTCCTTTGCTTTTTTCGTGATTTTTTTTTCCCTTTGTTTTGTATGTTAATGTGTAATAAAGTGCTGTTAAATTTAAAAAAAGAAGAGGTTTTAACCTCTTGTAAAAAGAACAATGGAAACTAAGAAAACCGACAGGTTTAGAAAATAGTGGCTGCGATCGCTCATGATGGTCGTCGTTTTACGAGAGCTTTTGATTATAGGGCTTTGACTGGGAAATTTTTGGTGTTATGGATAAGTGGTCGCTTACGGGCGGGAGTTGCAAATAGAGGCTCGACTGTAGGACAGAATCGATTTTATAGGAACCCCATTTCGAAGTAGACTTAGAAGGAATGTAGATGTTTCAATAATGTATTTTCTTGTCATTCTTTCAGATTTATCCGGAGAGGCAGTTTCTCTACATCTGGACAGTGCCACGAAGGATTTTATTTTAACATTCGATCTCCTTCTTCGTGGTGAAGTGCGTGTTTCGGTTGTCATAGAAACAGACAACTCCGTTCTTTATACGGTACATTATTCCACGAATAACGTGCTTATTTCTGCGACGGAATCGGAGGTATTTTACGGTCTAGGCCGTTGGAAAGGCTGGAAAAGAATTGTGCGCAGTTTGGATACCGATCTAAGAAAAGGGCTGGCGCTCCGTGCGGCTGATAAAAAGAAAACCAGGAAGAGTAAACTGTCATTGACTGAAATACAGAGTATTGCACTGCGTGGCAGAGGAGCCATAGACAATATCTCCTTGGCGCATTCCGCTCATGCGCACTTCTTTCTGGCGGCTGCCAATTGGTTCTTACGTAATCAAAACGAGCAGGGCAATTGGCCAATCACCGTCAAGCGCGTAGTGGAAAGCGTGACGCTTCATCCCAACTGGTACTCCGCAATGGCTCAAGGCCATGGCATGTCGCTTCTTACGAGAGCTTATTTATACACAAAAAACGAAGTCTATTTAAACGCCGCGTTGCGAGCGACATCTTTATTTAAAATCAGGGCCAAAGACAAAGGCCTGTTAGCTACATTCATGAATCAATACCCGTGGTATGAAGAGTATCCAACCTCGCCTTCACTCTTTGTACTCAACGGATTCATTTATTCTCTGCTTGGCCTTTATGATTTGAAGCTCACTGCGAGCCCTCACCATGCCAGGGAAGCAGCGGAGTTGTTTAATCAGGGCATGCGCTCTTTAAAAGTAATGCTGCCGCTTTACGACAGTGGCTCGGGCAGCTTCTATGATTTGCGTCACGTGACCATGCATCTCGAACCAAATTTGGCGCGGTGGGATTATCATACGCTTCACGTGAGCCTGTTGTACTTTCTGGCCAGCATTAACGGCTCAGATCCCATTTTCAAGTCCACAGCAGTCCGGTGGGAAAGTTATGCGAAAGGAAAAAGGGCGAAACACAACTAGAACCGTTATGCATTCTGTTATCGACGCGAAAAGAGTCACTTCAAGCGTTCTCATGCAACTAGCTTGATTAGAGATAAGGTTTACTGAAAGTAACGCTGCCCACAACCTCGCGTTCAGGTTTCCTTCCTACTCGTCCCTACGAAGCGAAAGAGGGAGAGAGATGCCTTAACGGGTGGAAGGAGAGAGCCCTGGGACCGAGGTTGCGATTTTAAGGCTACACGCGCAAGTTGAGTCCTGAGTGAATAATACAGGGGAATTTTATCGTTTTCGACATATTGAATCGCTATAAACTACTTTTTCCCCTATGGCTTTTTCCGGTATCCGACGCTTAACCGATTCAAGTGATAGGCAATCAAACATGTCTCCAGAGTCAATCTGGAAACGTAAGGCTTTTAGAATCACCGACCAATTTCTTTGCGTTCTCACGGCGGTTGTGACGAGGGGTAGTTATTTGTAGATTTAAAATCGTTAGAGAGATGAAAGCTGAAGAGACCAGCTTGACTTCGTTTAGGCCCATCCTTGGTTTTAGAACCTGTAACCTCTAAAATTATAAAAAGACCAGGAAGTCAACACAATAGCTCCTAGGGAAATGAGAGGTTAAAAACAAAGAAAAACTTAACAGCTTCTTACGCCGAGGTAAACCCTGTTTTTAACTGCGAAGAAATGTCTTCTCTCCACTTCCCTATTCTTTTAATCAGGGCTCGAAAAAAACGTGAATTTCAGCGTGCCCTTTGGGCAAGTAACTCTCGCATTTGGCTTGTCTAGGGCCACTTCTTGCTTGTCTAAGTTAATGATTTTGTTAGATGACCCTTGACCCTTGCTGCCTTGAAAGGTACTGTATTTAGTAAAGGCCGCCGCATGTGGAAGCAAAATCACCAATAAACGCCGCGTTAATCAGAAGAATGCGGCGTTTATTCGAAAATTATAAGAAAAACAAACTCGGTGCAACCGGACAATGTACCCCATTCCGGACACTTCCTATTCTATCTTGACGAAAAAGACTTGTATTATAGAACTGTTAACGCCTTTCTGTTTTACGTTATAATTTTTAAATGATTTACCGTAATTGCTGTCAAAGCAAGACCTGTTATTTTGAAATAAACCCCGCCCCCGTTTAGTCTGCTACACAGACGTTCTCTGTGTCGTCACGCAGCGCATTATATCCATTTAATTTTAATAAGGAACTCTTGCGAATGAGAATCGGAGACTTAAACTACTGTTATGTTACCGTCTTGTAATTTTTGGTTTTCTTGTTAATTTCTAGAAAATAATTTATTACATGAAGATGACTATAACATGAAGTTTTAATCTCGTCACGAATAAGTGGCCGTTGAACGTTGTTCTATAAATTTAAGGAATATATTATGACTTTATTGGACCACAGAGGCTTGCTTGAGCTCCCGTTTGGTTGTAAAAAGTGAAAGTAATGCTTCGAGCTTGAATAAAGTGATCTTACATAATCATGCAGTTGAATTGTTTGGTGAATTTATTGTATTTTTCGCCTTTAATAAACCGGCGTCAAGATTCTTCTTTTCAAAGAGTTTACCTTTGTAAATCTACCTTCATTTTTCACAGCGACAGAAAAAAAAAAACATTAACAGACCCTCTATAACTGTTACTTTTCAAGGAAAAATGTTGCCTGTATGTAATTGGCTGTCTGACCATCTCTTGGTTCTTAAAGGAGAAGTGCAAATGGCTCAATTCTTGGTATGTGAGACAGGCACCTTCCCCACCCCCCCCCCCCAGAAAAAGCATGCGAGACAGGCAGCTTCCCAATCCCCTTCCCCCCTCCCCCCCCAAAAAAGCACCAACGGACATGAATTTCAAAGGACTTTATTACAAATCCTCTTTCTCATAAGAACGTTATAAATAGAATATATTTACAAATAACTTTTCCAATGTTGCTTGTTAGGACTAATTAGAAGTAGAAAGAATGACTATTATACGTGCAATAGATATGGAAAATCAGTCTACTAGAATCTTGGCAACTCTACAAACCTTTATGTGAAAAAGTCAATTCTCCTCGATGTTTTCTGCAAGAGGACTTCTCCAAATGGGAGAATCGATAGCGTCGTGGCGAATTATTGGAGTCCATTTTCAGAACAATGAATCTAAGAATTGTTATGTACAACAGAATGAACCGAGAATGGTGCTATATATGTCATCTATTAGCTTACATTCTTTCACAATGGGTGAAACTCTGAATTTTGTCATCTGAAAGAAAATTGCTAGTAGATATCTTGTTGAAAGCCTACAAATTTTAATAGTTTGAACCTTTGAAATCATGCATACCAAAAAGGATCTGTCGGTATAACTTCGGTTATAACAGTAATTATAGGGATCTTTGACTAATGGCAATATTTCGAGATGACTACGTTATAAGAATACGGCATGAAAAACATATACCCAAAATCTACAAAACAGAATGCATTAAATAAAATAGACATTTTAGTGCTGTTGTTAACGCAGGCTTTTCTGTTTTAGTTGTGCTATTAAATTCAAAGTTCGCATAGAAACAACGTACAATCATTTTATCGTCACTGTAAATTTTCGGTTCGTCCTCATAAAAAAATGTCAAATGAAAAATGATCTCTAGCTATATCAATAACCAAAAATACTATCAAAATCACCCATTATTTTCCAAAATTCCCACTTACTTTAATTATATTTTATAACGATTAAATAACTTTATAGTTTATTTTCCCTCTTAATTGGGTCAATACTGAAATAAATCTTAAATATATTCTCAACGTTTTTCGCCATTTCACAAAAACGGCGAAAACCGAGGCACGCAATAAATCGATGCGAACAAAATATGAAAAGTACGAATTTTAAGTTCCTTTTTAATTTATACTTAGAGGATCATTAAGTCTGAAATTTAAACTAAACGTAAAAACGTTAACAGACCTTTGGATTTTAGGACCAGAACGACTACGAGTTCGAGATTTAGTTAAAGGTCTTTCGCGTTTTCTCAAAAAATAGACACCCCGGAAAGCTTCACTTTTCCTTTTTTCACCAGAAATGTAAGAACTGCTGTCTAAGCCCTGTCCCGATCGTAAAATGATATTGTTAATTTGTTTCCGCTGCTACGACATTCTTGCTAACAGTCGTAGCACAGAGGAACCACGATATAACGAAACTTTTTATTACGAAGTCCTCGGTAAAACGAACGATTTTCTTTACCCCAGAAGTAGCACAACATATGAGAAAACCTCGTTATGCGAACAAAATTTTGCGAGTCCCTTGGCACTTCGTTATATCGAGGTTCCACTGTAGAATGACAACGGCCGTCACGTTCTCTGGTTCACGCGCTCAGTAATTAGTGTTAAGAAAATCTCTTACTCGTAGTTGTCCTCGTCTTAGAATTCAAAGCTCTCTGTTTTCTAGAATAGAACAACGAGCTAGTCTATTAATCATCTGATAAGTCTATTGTCACTGGCGGTTTCTTCGACGGTGAAGAGTAAACTCCGCTACTGTCCATGCTCTTTTTGACAACATTGTCAAGCTGGGATGGACTTTGGAGGTTTCTGTGTTCTTTCCTGAACAAGTTCGACATCAAATGATCGTTAAGTTTCTCGCTTTCTAGTCTTTGTTGCGCTCGGTTATGTTGTCTCCAACACCGCATTAACTCTTCGTGGGCTAACATGTGTTGAGGGTAGTATTTGCTTTGTTGACTCATTATGAGCTGCTGTTGTAACTGCCGGTCTAGAGGCGTTGACCCGAGCCCATGAACTGGGAGATGGGCAAGTTCCTCGGGAAAAATCCCCCGCGCGCCGTTACCATGGAGATGTAATAGTTCTGGGTGTTGCCATAGAGATGGATGATTTCTCCATGTGCTGAGTCCGGGATGTTGAAGATACGCTTGGTCGATGGCTGACATGTTAGCAGCAGCCTGTAGGTTTTGAAGGTGTTGCTCAGGGTGAATGTGAAAATGAGTGTGAAGATGAGAATGCGAGTGCTGTTGAGGTCCATAATATTGAAGTCCTGTCACAGGATCAGTAGCTAGAACGCGTCCTGAGCCCCCTTTCAGGAGGGCCTCATGCGCCTGGGCTCTCGAGTCTTCAAGCGCTCGTCCCTGTCCCTGAAGATAAGAAATCGCGGGTATATGATGGCCAGCCGACTGCATTTGAGCCAAGCGGTACGGCGCATACCACTGCTCGAATCCTTCCGCGTATTTCGCTGCATTTTCCCGCGACGATTCCCCACCGGGGATGACTCCTCCCCCAGGGAACATCGAAAATGGAAGCATCCGGTAATCCATCCCGACACTTTGATGCGAAAATGCGGGAATCGGAATTCCTTGGGGTGACAAACCCGGTGGGACATTGGGCGGGTACAAATGGTATTGACCTCCCGCCATCATGTTACGTAATGACTCGTAATGCGATGTAATCGTAGCTGGAGTGTGGGACGGTGATTGACTTGTACTGGAGCGTATTTTAGCATCCGATGACGAAGACTCGTTACCCTACGAAATGAGAAAACAAGCGTCTTTAGTGAATAAGTTGGAGATCATGTTTTGATTTAATTTGACCATTGCCCCAGAGATAAAGATACAAGAGGTTCATATACTGTACAATAAGAAAACCAAGAAAGTTATTGAAAACTATTGTTACTGTTGTTACAGTTACTGAGCAGTACTGTCTTTTTAAAACAATACTGTAAAATCATAGTTTACGCAGCAGTTCTTTGAGTCGTGACACAAAGCAGAGGAGCATTATGTGACAGCACAAAGAATGGCTATGTAGGGAACTACACTTTGCCAGGAGGTTCGAAAAGTTGGGGTTCCACTATCGTCCTGTGGTCAGATTGCTATTGAAGGCTTTAAGCAGCAATATTCGAGAAATGTCTCCTGCCAAACTCCCAAGAAGACATACTTCTAGCTTGTCACGCAGTGACAGGGAAAATTGCGTGACAAGCCATAAGGATATCCACGTTGAAGGCTAGTTTCCTCAAGAAAGTATACTAGTTGTGATTTCTTTCTATAGTTTGAATTACCTACAAGCCCGAATTTACATACCTCAGCCTTTGAGGGTGACTCCTTGGAAACGGACGTTTCCCGAGAACACGTCGGCTCCTTCTTCGGCTTCTCGGGTCGGGGACGAACGAAGATGACATCAGTGCGAACACAGCTTCGGCCCTCTTCGCCACAAATCACACGTTTGAAGTTATCTGGAAGTACCACGGGCCCAGGCGCCTCGAGTCTATTCCCGGCCGGTGAACAGGAGCGGTTACTAGCTGCGTCATCATTATTGTTGCTGCTATTACTACACACACTACTGGCGTCGTGATCAGGAACCACACTGTCCCTTCCCCCGGTGGTGCTACTTGTGTCACTAGCATTATCATTGGCATCCTCGTCAGAATCCTGAGATCGTGTTTTCTTGCGCTTGTCTCCCGTTTGATTCTCCAGCGACTGATCACGTCGGCGTTTCTTTCCTTTCTTCAACTTGCCCTAGTAAAACAAGCCTCGATTAGTATCGAGATTTATGTCTTAATTCAAAAGTACCTACTCTTAAAGTCTCCTCACCCAGCCCTACTTAGGGTAAAATGAACATGACAAGAGTCAAGAGTGGCCTTTGATATTTTTTCCCGCGCTTTAGGTAATTTGCGCGCGCTTTTGCATCTGCGTCCTGACTACTTCTTATTGGCTACGAGGTATGGCTTCGGCAATTTGATTCGTCAACACGCTTTACCCGTGCGTTTGAACTTTCATGTTGTCAACTGAGAATTTTCAGTTTACTCAGGGTAAGCGCAATAAACCTTCACGACATGTTCCGATTGAGATTTAGTTTTGAAGCATTCTAACATGATACCTTTTTCAATTTTTCCTTCCCTTCGCTGCTTCCAGTACTCGAGGAACTCCCACTTGAAGGCGACGGGGCCTTGTTAATCTTCGCCAATCTTCGGTTGCTTCCCGAAGATTCACTCGTCGCGCCTAAAAAGAAATTGCTTTTATTAAAGGTTCAGAAAATTCTGTAAAGCGGGAGAATATTTATTCACCAAAGCCAAATTTACTTCGAAAAAGAACAATTTGTCGACCTTTTTTTTTCATTTTCTAGGTAAACCTAATATGAGTTCGTAATGTTATTACTTGCTTACACTGAAGATCGTTAAACCGTTTACTTTAAGTGCTGTAGTGAAAAACAAAATTTAAGTAAGTCTGCGTTGGAAACAGGCAAAGTGAAATACCTTCCACTGGGCTAGCAGTTTTGTTTCTTCCCGATCGTAACGTAGTTTGGACTGGAGGAATAGCCCTTCGGCTTCGCAAGGCAAGCTTTCCATTCACTAAGTACCCTTCTTCGTCTCTGAGCTGACTCTCAACCACAACCTTAAACATGTAGGGAGGAGGTTCGCGAGACTCGTCTGTCGCCGGCAGTTTGCCATATTTCTTGTAATAAATCCGACAGTCATCGCATAAAATGACTTTGTTTTGGCTTCCGTGATGCCAGCTGCGAGAGTCAGTGGAATAACAATGGCGGCAGCAATACAAACTGATGAAAACGAAACGTTGAAATTAGCGGACCGCTCACAATCGAACGTCGACAATTCTGCGACACGCATAATCACCCTTCTCCCCCCCACCCCCCCACTGCAAAGAAAACATGAAAAAACCAACCTCAAATCTCGTTCGCTATCGTCACTGTCGTAATCATCTTCACTGCAAGAGCTTAGATCAACTGCAAAAAAGAAGCTTGTATAAGTTTATCTACAATCCACGGCGCGCCCGAAGCTAGGAGAGCATTTTGCAGGTCTACAGTGGTCTTAACGCAAACTGACGACAAAAAAAATCCACAGTTCGTTGGTAGCTCTGTGAAAGCAGAATTAAAGGCGATGTTTCACAGGACGATTTTTTGTATTTTTCGTGAAAATGTGACCCCATCCAGCGGCACATCCCCATTAGCCTCTTATAAGAAAGTACCCCGCCCCTCGGAATTTTTGCGAAGACAAGTTTCAGTTTTGAAAAAAAAAACCGATATAGCCCGTTTAGGGAATAAAGATGAACTGACGCAAAACCTCATCTTCGTCTCACAATGAATCCACCCGCTTCGAAAGGAAACAATTAACACAAAAAACAGGAACTATAATTTGTATCTTCCTGTGACACTTATTCATGGTTTCTGCAGGTGGTCCGAGCAAACAAAGAAAAGATAGATTAATATTCCCACTTACCGAACTCACTAACAATGTTCTTGGATGACCTGGGGAGTGCCTTGCGTCGCAGAACATTGTGTCTACGGCGTCTGTGTGGTCGAGAACTTAGAGCCGTGGGCGTCTTTTTCCAGACGTAGTAATATTCTACTAGCTCTCCCTATAAACAGGAAAGCAAATTCAAAAAAAAATTATCATGTGAAAGCTAACTTAAACAAAAAACAAAACATCCATGACGTCGCTCTATTAGGTCTAAGCAGAACTAAGCACTTCAATCTATGCTTCAACAGAAAAGGAAAATGTTAAAAGTTGTATTTTTACCGTTTCTTTGTGAGGAAGAAGTTCCTTCTTTATTTTGTAAAAATTCTTTCCATACTGTCTAAGTCCCTTGACAAATTTTTTCTAAAGGACAAAAAATAGAAAGAATTATTATTATTAAGAGGCAACCCTGTCATAGTAAATGCTACACAAGAATACTACAGCAAACACGAGTGAGCTAATCTAAATTAAACTCTTTGAATCTCTTAACCCAATTCTATTCTTGGGCTAAATCACACAGAAAAGAGCAGGCCCCAGTTGTTCAAAAGGTGAATAGTACTATCCACGGGATAAATCATTATCCATCGGATAATGCTATTGGCTTTCCTAATACTTGCTCACTGGAGAGCAATTTATCTGGCGGATAACACTATCCTTCTTTTGAACAACCGGGGCCAGAAGAGTTGGAGCCACACCCATATCTACATCCTAAACGTATTCCTTGTGTAAATCTTTCTGTCTGTAGCCCTGCTATACCAACAAAAAATATTGGATGAGGAGTCAAGGGGCTAATACCACTCACCTCGACCTTGATTATTGCAGTTATCATAAAACCCAAATAGAACAATAAACTGTTTTAAAGGCAACAAACAAACACGTTGTTGCTCTACGAAATTAAGCATTGTGCACATAACCTACAGATTAGTCAGTTATCTGCTGACAGATTCATCTAACTGACTAATCTGTAGGTTGCACTGATTTTCAAAATTAACTGTAGGCTCTTAGCCAATGAGTACAATCTACAACAAGAACAAAAATAGGACAGACTGTTCACATTACCATTTCATCGTCAGACCATTTCTTGTCAAGTTCTTTAGGATAGGGTTTCTTAACCAGAGCTTGCAGAGCCTTGGCTGCATCATAATTGTTCTGATGAAGCTGAGAAGAAAAAGAATACAAAAATTATCAGAAGCTCTTTTCATGGCCATCTCTCTTGACTAAAAAACCCTTTCATGTCTGACCATTTTAAACTAGAAGGCCCATGGTCATGTTTTCTAATCACCTCTAAAGCACTAAGATCTAACCACATAAGTGTTTTTCCCCTTTCTGGCAGGGATAAGTTTTTACTTACCACATATATCGCATTACTTGTGGTTGCATCTTGGGAAACTGCTCTGTAGCCATCTTCTGGCGATCCACCATTACACATGCCAGCATACTGTGCCATGCTCCTACAAACGGACAAATTCATAAAACTATTAAATTCTATATTGTTTTTATATAACAGACATGAAGCTTAAAACAAGAGAAAAAACAAAAACATATATAATATTATTTAACTCACCTAGCTGCACGCAAGTACATCATCAGCTCATAGTCTTCTAAGCATGGATTCCAAACCTGACAAAATAAATAATAATAATAACAAATAAGTTAAATAATCGATAGTTTCATAATAATAATAATAAGGAAGAAAAACAGAACAACAACATGTCCAGACAAGAGATGTAAAAGATGGAGAGTCTCTTTTTCACTATACCCCCACCCCCCTGAATTTCAACAAACCTTCCCCTCCAAAGGAAATGGCTTAGGACAATTAGGGGACCATGAGTTTACTCCCTAAACCCTGAGTGTTGGAAGGTCTGCCTAAGCTTTCTTACCAGTTCTTCTTTAGGCTCTTCCATTTCTTCTGCTGCTCCATTTATAGGATATGGACAACATTCTGGTAGTGAAGCCTGCAAAATGATGAAACAATTTTAGTGAAACGTTAACCCTTTTTCTGCCAGAGTGAATGATGAGTCTTTTAAAATGGTTTTAACTTTTGAGTCTGTGGAAGACATCCTATGGTATGACAATTCAAAACAGTTTAAAAGATATAAAAGGTAAGGTAAAGGCGCACATGAGCCAAACGCCCGAACGGCGGGAGATTATCCTGGTTTCATTAGCACGAAGCACCTAGGAGTTTTGCTACTCCCCCCTGGATGGGATGCTAGTCCATTGCAGGGTTACCTCCCAGCATTATGTCACCCGTACCCATTTATAAATACACCTGAGTGAAGAGAGACAAAGTGGAGTAAAGTTCCTTGTCTAAGGAAACAATGCGAGGGGCGAGGCTTCAACCTTACACCTCCAGATCCTGAGTTCAAGGTGTTAACCACGTGGCCACACATGCCTCCACTTAGGAAATGATTTTAAAAAAGAAGCTTGTTTTGAATCAATTACCTGATGGCTTACTCCAACTCTTATTTCTCCCTTGGTATTTGCCAAGCGTCTGAAAAAAAATTAATCAGCAAAAATTGAAGCAATCACCAACAGGTCATGATGATGATGTTTAGCACTGACCAAACAGATCACAGCTCTGGGGATGGGAATGCAGCTTATGGATGTGAATAAGATTCTAAGTGGAGTCAAAACATTTACGTGAAGCCACTGTTATACAGCAGTTTACTGTGTTGTACAAAGTCATTCTAGCTTTTGAGTCTTTGCACAAAAACTTGCTCAAGTGTGACCAATGAAATAAAGAAACTCTCTATCGGTACCTACAAACGCTCATTTTATTGTGCGTTTTCTGTCAAATCATCCATTTTTCAGGCAAAATCATCACATATCAAGAACTGTTTTGCACGGTAATGCTACTAGTGAGCTAAGCGCAACCACAACAGTGATGAAACAAGAAAGTTAAAAAAGCAATAGGTTTAGTAAGCAAAACAAAAACTCTGAATGTGAAGATTTCTATGCTGTCATTGCACAACTGACGTTGTCAAACTTGATTGGAATGGCAATTTGATCAATGATCACTGCATTAATAGCAATCGTTGCAACTTCAACTTCATCAGAAATATCCATACAAAGGCTCTAAAGAATGCTGAGCAATACTTTCCAACGGTTATAATACTTAAAATAAGGTGTAAGCTGCACAGTAAATGGAATGCTAAAGCATGACCATTCATATTAATTCCACTATAAAAAGTCATATTTTAGCATGTTACTTCAAACTGAGCAAGCATCTATTTTCACCAACACAATACCTTGTCTCTGGATTGTAACCAAGTACATAAAAGAATGCGTCATCTTTCTGTATGTATCCCTTCACTGAGTCAATTTCAACAAATGGCTTCACTTTGCACTTTCCCCTAAAGCGCAAAGAAGCCTAAATTCAATTTACATTACCGGTATATCTAACTTTTAGGTCACTATTAAACAATAATTTGGCAACATCAGAGAAAAATCTTTATACATTACAGTTAAAATCCTGTCTCATTTTAAAAAACTATTCAACCTTAGTTACCAGGGTTGATCGCCTCAGAAAACTAAACTTATCCTGAGAGGTTGAATAGTGGCCTAACCTGAGAATAATTGAGCCTAGTTGTACATTGTACAAAGTATACACCAATAGGGTCTAGTATCACAACTAACTTTATTCCACATGCAAGCATTCAAGACCTAAGAAAACTCAAGCCCACACTGAATTTACAAAGACTTCATGTACAGTGTTATGTAAACTTTTGCAGATTTTTCATTCATTTTATTTTGAAGATTTTATTTCTGGAGGGAAAATCTTTTTCCACATATAGAATTGTTTGGCCTAGACATACAAATAATACAATGAAGAAAAAATTTTGTCTTTTTTGAATGCTACAATCAAAGATCTGCTTCTCTGCCTAGCAACTCAGCCAATCTAGAAAAACTTCTTTTCTTTAAAAATATACAATAAAAGTAATACCTTCTTTGTTTTAGGGTAAAAAATAAAGACAGGGAGACAATGCCAATAAATTTATTCGATGAGTATAAAGCAATGCTGAGCTACACATCTATGTGTAACGCTGTGCCATAGTAAAATCTGAGGAGGGCCGAAAAACCCTAAATTCATTGAAGATCTCATACGTTGATCGTCTTGTTGCCCAAATTGATAGTCAGTAGTACATTGCTAGGGACAACCAGATGCTTGTTGACAGGACTGTCAAAAATAGCTGGCAACATGTGAAAATCACCACCATTACACATATTTTTTTAATGGCTACATTGCTGGGTAGCTTATCTGACACTTGAGTAAAAGATGTCAAAATCAGCCATCTACTTCATCAATAAAGCTGTCCACAAAACAACTTTCAGCCAATCCATCTGGTTAAGCAGAGCCCTGGCATGTAAAATGATTGTTTTTTTGTTACTAATCACCTTAAGGCGGAGGCTGGATACACATCTGTTGCATCAGAAATAAACAATTCCCGCTCCTTTACTGCGACATCCTCCAAAATGTGATCACCAGATCCTAAAAGAAAACAGATCAACTTTTCAGCTGTTTTTGTTTCTATGGTAGCACAAAGCAAAAGCTACAATGTTATTTCGTCACATTTCACAAATCAATAAGCCAACAACTGCTAACAACTAACAACTGTTGATGTACGCATCCAAATTTTTGCTTAATCAAACTTTTGATTTGAAATAATATTACGTTTTGGTGCCAAAAGTACTGAAAACTGAGAATTTCTCATCTACGCCCTCTCCCATAATTTTTTTTTCACGACAGATGGATTAAGAAATATACTTCTTGACACTTTTTTGACAATAACAGAATGACAAATGAGACATAGTGCGTATTTACAATGGAATCCTGATTTTATGAACCACCAAGGGATAATGGAAAATGTTTGAAAAATTAGACGTTTCCGGGACTGACATTAAGGTTTTCGTAGCTGGTCTCTCTGGGAGAGGAGCCAGTTATTTATGCCACAAATTCTTCTGTGTTTGTAATGTTTGATTTATTAAGAAAATAAATGTAACCAGCTGATTTTACTGCAGTAGCCTGCTAAAAAAGCCAGCTACTGGCTGCTAATGACAGCCCTACATTTCAGACATAGAAATATGGAAATTGGTTGAAAATTTGGGTTGTATAAACATGGAGGTCAAGTTTCAGTGTCTGCCTGTAGGAAACGGATACAAACGTTATTGGGATATTTCCGCTGTTTAAAATATAAGGCAACACACCATTTTCTGCATTCCTGTCTTGAACAAGCAGTTGATAAACTGACTCAGGAACTTCTGATGGACGGTAATACCATCTCACAACCACTACCAGTGAGTCGCGTTTACTCTGCAAGCAAACACACAAAACTTGAATTAAAAAAGGGTATCAAAACATAGGCAATATCCAACAAAAATATCCTTTAAATTCGGCGAGAATCAATAATCAGAAATGTTTGAAGATTAATGTGAAAGTGATGCCATTCTTGTAGCTATGTAATAACCATAAACCCATCTTAAAAGGGATAATATATTAATCATACATACTAAAGTACAACATCAAATTTTAACAGGAGAATTTCTTGTTAATGCTGTTTAAAAACATAATTTTGTATCATTTAACTGTGCACATAACATTACAAAGAAAAATATGTACCTGTATGTTCTATATATATTTTAAAATATAAAAGACTTACAAAAAAGTATTTAAAAAAGCAGAAAACATGACAAGGTATAAATAAATAGTATTAGATTTTTTTCATACTTTGTTTTTCCAAAAAGCCTTACTTGTAAATCCTAAATTGTGTACATCATTTCCTTGAACATTTTATTCTCTGTACCAGATATTTACATATTAAGGAAAGTTACGTGTTTCCATAGATCAAAGTTTATTGACAAGTATGTTTATGTTTCTGTGTGATAAGAGAGCTCACAGCAAGATGAGGAGATTTGCTAACTAAATTAAAAAATTGGAATTTCTTCATTTTAATTTAAAATCAGCTTATTTTTGAGTTACAAAGCCACAAACTTTATTTCTTTTCTTACATAAACGTTTTGGAACATAAATTACGTTAATAAAATCAAAATAAAGTGACAACTGTGGGCTTTTAAAAATAAATAGAAAACTAAGTTTTAAAAGCGTGTCCTTGTAACATGACAAATGCCAAGCAAAATATATTTTTTCATGATGGATAAGACCTTTGTGATAACACATTTCTTTAAATCAAGTTTGTTTCGTGGAAAATAATTGAAATTCATAAGCTCGAATACCTTGAATGTTAGGTTTTATGATCGTATTCATAACAACTTAACTGTAAAATATTAAGAGGAAAGACTGTAAATTTCACTGTACACAAAAAGAAAAAACATCTCCTTTCGATCAATGACAAAAAAACAAGAAGAAATCGAAACATTTTACCAACGATAATTTTTATCTCGTCTGGGAGTGTCAAAATATAACAAAATATAGGTATTTAAGCCAGAGAACAAATAAAAAATAAGCCACCCGAAAACTGTATGCACAGGCAAAACAAAACATGGCAAAAGAAAAAGCTAACGATAATATCAAATTTCTTCAATAGACGTACCATGCGAAATTCCTTGATAGCGCAAATAAAGAAGGGAACATCAGGTCTTTGGCTATCAATATACACGCAATCTGTCAAAGGAAAGCAGATTAATTGGATTATTTTAAGGCGTATGGCACATGAAATACACTACTCGTCAAGTTAAGATACCCACGTCGTGTATTTGTTTTGATGTTGCGTTCTGTTTGCTCCGCGGCGTTTTGCAAGCATTACGCCAAAAATACCGCAAATTGAGCGGAAGAATTTTCAATCTTTTTACTTCGCTTGTTGGTAATAATTTGGGCATCCCTCAGGGAAAATAGAACTTTATTTTGTGTAAAATATTCGTTTGAATAATGACTTTAACGACATAAAGTAAACATGTGAAATGCAAATTTACAATTTACACGAACCAGAGACCACATTGTTTAGCTGAAAGAACATTGTTCGCGTCAGACCACAGAATCGATATAACTTTAATATGAACAAAAAACAAATTCGAGACAGACGATCACGCATTTTCCTCGCGTTTCAGTTTCTAAAAGTTCAAGCGTTCGAAATTCTTTGCGCCAAAATATTAACTATTCGATTTCAGAGTTCAAAGCATTCGTTTTTCTTTCGTTTCGTGTGTTATATTAATTACAGGTAATTATTCTAATAGCACAAACAATCTATATCGTCTTGAAAACGAACGGTATTTGACATTTCAAAGAGTCTATGAACAGTTTCACCTACCGCCGGGTTCGTAGTAAATATCTTCTTCGGAAGTATATGTCAGCTTTGTTGAGTCGGTTCCATCAGGTTTTTTCTCGACGTTTGCCGATTTCCCACCGCTCTGTTTTCTTCCTTTGAACTCTGTACGCTTTTCGTCTTGAGACAGTGCACGGCCAGAACTTGTCACGCTTTTGCACTCCGAAGAACTTTCACCCTTCCCACCCATAGCCATTTGTCACCGGTATTTTTAAAAGTGCTTGTCTGGTGATGAAGATCTTGGTTCACCGGGACGACCGCTGAATAAACTGTCTTGCTTTCCGTGGCGAGTACCAATACAATCTGTGTTCCCCCTGGCCGAGTTGATCTGTAACAAAACGAATGTCTACACGCTAAGAAGAAGACTAGGAAGATTGCACTTCAACAACTCGCCTCCCCTCTGCTGCTGAGCGCTTTACGCATCTTTCAACACCTCTCTCATAACACCTTTTAATGTAATTCGTAATTTATTCAGACAATTAACCTTCACAATAGACACGCTCGCGCGACAGGAAATTTTAAATCTGCCAATACGCAAATCTATTTACCTGCAAAACTGTTAATACTAAGGATCCACAGTCAAGTCAACTCCATAAACTCTGACACTCTCCAAAAGATCGCTTTCGTCACTGAGATTTTAGGAATCACCAACGTTGAGTACTTGCGGTTTCCGCTTGAATAAATTCTGTGTATTATCTGAATGACACCAAAGAAACCACATTAGAAACCAATTGACGGTTCCACCATTTTCAGTTGCGGACTGCACTGAAGCGAGAATCGAAAATAAAACATTTTAAACTTTACCAATCAGACAAATCTCTACACGAACGATAACAGGCAACATGGATCCTTGGTATCGTGAAGAGGCGACGACTCTTGTGACACATTCTAAAATCTATTGTTTAAAGATGATTATAAAGACAACGATCTACAGAGCATTCACCGCCTCAAACTGAACAATTTTCCACCCGAAATGGCCTGCTAAACAAGCTACACAGCTTGTACCACAAAACGCCTTTTCAAAATACAAGCTTTGCCTTTTTCTACTTTCGCTGTTGTAGGTAACTTATTTCTTTTCAAAACAGCAAAGTAAACATACTAACCAAGCGATTTATATTTTCCCTTGTTTCGTGTTTGAAAAACTCTACAAAAACATGAACAAACAAGCGACCTAATCCTCCCACAGAAACTTACTGTTAACGGTGCCCCGGAACGAAAGCTTTCTAAATTCAGGGAGAAAATTCGCATATAATGACGCTGTTCTGTTTTCACATGTGTTGTAAATATAATATATTATTAACATGAGAGATGTGGACGATTATTGTCTCAAGAACGATTACACTTCAACCGTTGAAACGTCCTTGTCGAGATGAAAATCTTGTCTACGCCAGAGTGAGCACGCGGCAAAAGCGAGAAACTTAGAGAAACACGTCTGGCCAAGAAAATGGGACTAAACTAAGACAAAGCAGCTTACCTCTACAACAAGACGACCATTTAACCATTTAATTTGAGATGAACGGATATTTGCAGAGTCAAATCAGGCGATTTCAGAGCGACATGCACGCGTTTACAAATAGAACGGACCACTTTTGACGAGAAGGAAAAAATCCCGTACAATCAACGCTAAATCATCGTCGGCTGGCCAACAAGTGTTTAGCCCCGGTCGAGAAAATGCTCTTTCCGTCAGCTCAATGCATAAACCGCACTATTTGCTTGTTTAGATGAGCAAGGGAGACAAGAGAAAATTGAACAAACCCAGAACAGATGCCTGCTTTGTGAAACGTGATTGGCGAAATCAGCATGAGGCGTAGTTAGGCGTTATCTGATTGGACGAAAGGTTCTTAAATGTGTGAAGCATGTCAATTTCACCTGCGAGCCTATTTTGATTGAAAAGTTAAGTACATGTCACGGTCATTTCAACTACTTACATTTCTAATCCTCCTCAAACACGAATCAACCCTTCCGAGGGCATCACGGTGAAAAGGGACGCGGATTTTAAATCAAATCGTTTCTCAGGGATTCAATATTGGACTGGAAGGATGTTTCATTAAATTCAGCAATACTCGCTTCCGACTGAAATATATTTGAATACCTTGGGATAAATAATGGCATTGATGACAGCGATCTCAAACTCATTTTGTAAACACTTTAGGCTCACGTCAATCACGCATTCTCCCAGCTTATCACCCCTCTCGAAAGTAAATTTACAATTTACTCCTCGTTCGCGCTATCCCCAAAAATTCTCCTGGACGCGAAAAAGTAATTTAACAAATTTGCAGCTTTTCAAATCTTACACAGTCTATGGGAAGTCACAACAAAATCCAGAGGCATGGCAAAGTTCAAAGACGTCATTATCGCTCATCTTGTTATTGATATATAAAATCAAAAATACAAGAACCACAGCATCCGGATCACAACAACAGCTTCAGGCAATCGAAGAAAATCAAGAAGGCACAAAAAATTACACACGACACCTACTTTAAACTAAATTCATCTGCGAGCGTGTCAAAAACCTCGACTCTCGCATTTGTGGTTTGCTAAGTCTCAGTTCCTGTCGCTACGGATCACGCTCATTGAGCCAACGCCACGGGGAACTTTAAGTTCAGGAGCAATATATTTACTTCTTGCAATGTGCCCAAGTATATATATATCAGAAATGTATAGAAGTGATTAATTTTTCCATATATATCTGCTTCTAAGGGCCTGTTTTTCTTTTAAATATTTTTTCTGATACCATTTATAACGAAAGATTACAAAAGTAAATCACAACTTGTGATATTTGTGACATCGCGAAAATCTTCTTCAAAAACAGCGCAAAGGTTATACAGACATGTTTTTTTAAATGCAACATATTAAAAATGGGTTTGTTGTCTGTACTTTAAGTACGTTGTAGATTGCAACAATGCACTATGCAATCGGCTTGGTAATAACCACTTTCTAAGTTATTCTTTTAGTTTGAGATTTGCTGATTATTTCAAATAATCACGAAAAGCAATGAGAAAAGCGCTGAATATCGGAAACATGTTTGCTTGCTTTCAGATCAATATTACCCGATACCCATATTAGATTGTCGTGACATTGGATTTAAAGGGAATATGTACTTAAAAGAGACGCAAATAAGAATAATTAAAATGGGAGACCAACAGTTAATTTCCTTTCAGGGGCATTTTGTTAAAGATTAAAACTATTTCTTATAAAACTTCGCCAGATGAAGTCTAGAAATTTGCATCTGACAGCCTGTTTTAAACACCGAGCCAGTTCAGATACGGGTCCGGTTCGTGAAATTAACATGAAATGGACACGAAGCGACTCAAAAACAGAAAAACGTTGGACAATCAACTGGATTTACTTTAAAACATTTTCCAATTTATTTTTTTTCAACTAAACTGGAAGAGATTGCTTATTCCCTTCCTTTTCTACTTGATATAAACCGCCAATACTATTTACGTAAGGAAAAGTCCCATATCTTGTGATATCAGCCACTTCTCTTTCGACTCAGTGATCTGCTGATGTTTGCGGTAACTGACCAAACGTGTCACCTTTGTTCGGCAGATATTTTAACTGGTCTCAACTTCTTGATGGGGCCTTGTTGAAAGAAAAACAAAACAAAGCCAAACAGTCCCCATTTCTTCGTCGCAGCAAAGTCAGTTTTTTACGCTTCATGCCCGCGACAATAATGAAACCAACGCTTGAAGTCAATGTGATCGATCGATAGTTGTAATGCTCTAATCAAATAGTTTAGTTTATAAATGCCTTGTGACGCGCCATCCGCAATATCCGATTAAACGATAACTACAAATTTGCCTTCCTATTTAAGGAATACGTACTTTGATCCCATTTTAAATTCTCCAGGTAGAAGGCCAAGAGAGAAACTTCGTTGCTGTATAGCTTTTTCGGCATGGGTTTGTGGGTCTAAATGTAATTATTACTAATTACAAAATCATTTAGGAAACATAAACGCAACAAAATAGGTGCATGAATACATTACAAACATACCGGCTTAATTCCACTAATTAAACATTCATCAAGCTCTGTGAATCCATGGTAAATTTGGCGAGGTCGAAATGAGCGTTAACAAAAAGATTTCAAAATGTGAACTAAAAACAAGTTCATTCTTTCTGTGGAAACTTTCACTTTTGATACGCGATCTACAGTTAATGCCTTATAACATGCAACATATGTATCTCTCGAAACTGTATAGTTCCGTTTTAATAACCTTCGATGGCCCTTGTTCGTTCACACGTACCAGAGACTCTGAAAATCTCCGCAAGCTTTCAAAACCGAAAGCATTTCAGTGTCTGAAATGTAGAGGTTCTTTACCGAAAAAAGCGAAAGCTATAAAGGCTGACAATTGCTGAGGGCGAGAACGAGTGACAAAGATCCGACCATCGAGGCATCGATCGACGGCGCCGGCCGTATCACGAACTGTTTGTGCCGTTCATTCACCACTGCTCCAGTTCACCAAATCCTCAAAAAACCAGGCTCAACTCTAAAGTCAAAAGTACACAAAATGAAATTATCGCTAATCTCACCTTGGCTAAAACAGTAAGAAACTTGAAACAAGCTTTGTTGAGACAAAGATCGCTTGGTGTTTATCACTTCAAATCTGGAACAGAAATTCTCGATATCACACGTTTGCTCCACTTAAATTGTCCCCTTGGGAGATCTTATTCATCGTAGATAATCAGGCAACCGGAAGTGGTCAAACCACAGACATATCGCCATCGCTACGGCACCGAATCCAGTCGTTTTATGCTATTTTCGAGTTAATTCTCTCGGTTTCCTTTAGGAAAATGAAAACTACAGCGATTTTGCTTTCGATTTGCTAACTTAAAGATGCGAATTTTAAAACAAATTGGAAAAGTTATCGACTAACTCGCACGCGGTACACATAAAACAATAAACAATAACATTGACATCACAAAGGGGACACATTGTAGATTTCAAGTTGCACTAAAGTTTACTTAGCAGGCGACTGCCTTAAAATGAACTACATAAGAAAAAAACCCGTGATCTCAGAACATTTGAAGTTCTCGGTGCACACTTTGTTTTGGATTTTTTTTTCTATTTTGATCAGTAAAAACGTCTGGAAAGGACATTCGTAGCAGCTGTGGAAAAGCGTTTATCTTGCTTTGTTTTAAGACAGCTGCTTTGATGTTGGTTGGAATTGCTGATCAGAACGATTTGTGAAAGCAAATGAAATTCATCAGTGTAAATTTACGCCATGGAAATTAAGTATTCGAAACACACTCGTTGTTAGGATTCAATGATCGCTATATAAAAAATGGTAATATTTTCGACATTTTTTCTTCCCTCTCAAACTGTCAAGAAAACTTGTTTGATATCCTTTAAGTTTCAAATCGTTTACTGTTTAAATTTGTTTGTTTTTTAAGAAGACATCATTTGAATTTACGCAGTAAAGAGTTTCAGGTGAAAATTTATTTACCATCAGTTTTAAATATAAAACTTCGGTCGGAAGGTGAAAAAAAACCCAAGTTTAAGGGAAATTTGGACAAGTAGTTCTGTTCAGAGGCGCTCTATCGATGCTCGCACACGCGTTAAATTAACCATTGTTCTGAAAACAAATGTTTTCTAAATCCATTGTCTAAACAATGTACACAAGCTTTTCTAAAAACAGGACCAAAAGGAATGGAGAGTTTATATGCTTGTTTATATAGACAGAGAAGCCTGTATTGCGCGAACCCAGGGCCAGGCGGATAAAAGCAGAAACGAGAGTTAGGTAAAAAAAATCAAAAATTTTCCTTTCCAAATTACATTTTCTTTTCTTTACACAAGCGCAGCTAGTGGATGTGCTCTGAATACATGATTCCGGAATTTTTGTTTGTAGGTTAAGGAATTTTGCAGTACAATAGGAAACCGCATCTTGAACGGTGACCCTTCTGCTATCTGCGCGCGTGACAGGCGTTTGAAAGGGGAAGGGATTATGGACGCGCGAGAAGCGCGAAAGGCCCCTCCTCCCTTTTCCCTCGCGCGCGGTCTCACTCCCAAATATCCTTTCCACTCTGCCGCGCGCGCAGGCCATTCATCTGCTTGCTTGACGTGCAGCAATGAGTTATACTCTCCGCTACGCCCCTTACCCTGCAGGGGGGGGGGGCAAAAACTTCCAGTTTCGGGGTTTCGGCTAAGTCTCTGACAAAAATGCCAAAAATAATCAAATAGGAATATAAATCCGCGCCATCCACCACCAGAACTGAATATTAAGATGACTCATCGTAATTCAACTTTTCACAATGGCACCCGCACCAATCTGGCCTGGGTCATTTCTTTCGACATCTTGGCCCTTTTTTTTTTTTTTTTTTTTTTTTCGAGCCTTGAAGTGTCCTTTTCCCTCAGTGCTTTGCCTTTGAACAATGAAGAATTAGTGGAGCGTGAAAATTATTTAGAACGACGACGTCATCATGTGCAGGAACCGATTACCCCGTCTTAGTCTTGTCCTCCTGTTACGTGTCCTTCACTTTTTTCAGCTTTTCCTAAAAGTCCGTGTCTGTCACGCCGGCTATAAGTCTTACTGAAATTAGACAGACGCTCATCAAATGGTAAAAAAAGGGTAAACGATAAACGATAACCAACCAGGAAAAATTGAAGAAAGTCTTTTTATAATTAAGGTCAAAGCCACGCCTATCCCTAACTACTATGGGTTTCTTATCTACGTTCAGACAAGGTTAAGTTTTTATAGAGGCCAAAGATAATATTTACAAAAAAAAAAATCAAATTCCTAAAAAATAAAGAGCTACGGAAAAGTTCTGCCTAAAAGGTTTTGAATGGTAGAACCACAGAATTTCGTCCACAGATTGGAATTTAGAGTGACAAATATCAAATCTTGACGTGACTTGGTCTTTGTTAGAATAGCCCGCGTAGCAGGCGCTAGGAAATAAATGAGCGCAAGAAAGAACGTGCGCCCATTTATTTCATAGCGCCTGCTACGCAGGCTATGTTAGAAAGGATCAAGAAATCCGAGAAAGAAAAACTAAATAATCTGATCTAAAATGTTTGATAAGCACTATGACAGGGTAGTGATCGACAATCCGCCTACTGTAGGTGAGGAATTATTTAGCCGAACGCAAAGAGACTCGAAGTCACTACAGGCAATAACTTGCCAATAAAAAGTAAGGATCTCGTTTTCGACTTAACGACCAAACGACTTTACATATAGAAGCCTGAGAGTAGCTGAAATTTGAAGAACGGTTGTTTTTACTGGGTGTAAAAGATAAATTGATTGAATATGATATCATAAGACCGCAGACATATTGTTGCAATTGGATCATGCAGAGCAGTAATCTCCCCTCACAGCTGTACTGTTGTCAGAAAATTATTCAACACAATGTAATATCTGTCATCAGTGGATATTAATCTCGCCACTCTTTACATCGGACACGCGACAACACGTCTTGTCACGCATTCTTTGAATCAGAGGATTGTCACGCGTTTATAGACTTGCTGCTGACGCAGGCTAATGAAGACATATAAAGACAAACTGATCCTTACGACGAAGAGAAGAAGATCAAGACGGAACAAAAAAAAGCATCACTATTTTTGTCAACTTGACCATTCGTTAGGTTAGAAGTAGCGTAAAATTCTACTTTGATATATAGATAGAAACGTAAAGAGTATAACAATCCAAGAAATATTTCAAAATTTTCAGCGACTGTTTTTACATCGAGACAGATGAAATGCGACAATCGACAGTCGATACAAAGATTGCGAGAGCGAGGAAGACAAGTACAAATACATTAGTAACAATACCAATATGGCATCCTCCTCTCTATGAAGGACGAGGGATTTTGAAATTAAACCTTGGGTGGCACGCAGACCTCCCTCCCCCCCCCCCCCCCAAACACACACACGCATAGACCCCACGGGCACGTGCCTATTAGAGAGGGTCTGATCTTGTTTATGCTTCCCTAATGCTTCCTAGCCTAGTGAGCTAATCACTATTATTTGAGCTCACGAGACTGCATTTAAATTTTGGTGGACTTTAAACGTTGACCAGACCGGTTCACTGCACCTTTAACAAACTCTTTAGGCGAAAGTTTTTAAAATAAAACAACCAACAAAAAACAATTATGCTGGTTTTCGAATAGATTCTTAAGTGTATGCAAGTCAGAGTATCGAGTGGCATTTAAATTTTGGTGGACTTTAAACGTTGACCAGACCGGTTCACTGCACCTTAATAAACTCTTTAGGCGAAAGTTTTTAAAATAAAGTAACAAATAAAAAACAATTGCGCTTGTTTTCGAATAAATTCCTAAGTGTATGCAAGTCAGAGTATCGAGTGGCGAAAAATCTCATCAATGATCTCAGCGTCTCGTTATAAAATTAATGAGGACCGAACTTGATCTGAACAACTCGGCTCGAGCAAGACCACTTGTGACTCACTTGTGCTTCCTAGTAAATTCATTTCCACCCCAAAAAGTAAACGGAAATTATTAGAAGACTGAAGGGCGCCACTAGAATAGTTGAGAAGAACTAAACCCTTGTGTGAAGCTCGTGACCTCTTAAATCTATATACCCTATATATCATGTTTACAACTTGTTTAAATTGCCAATGCGTTTGCCTATAAAGCGAAATGAAGGCCAATATCAACATCTGTTGATACTGTGCTTTTCAAACCCTTTTCGAGTAGACTAACCTTATCACAGCTCAAGAGCGTCTTGTAAAAGATTCACTGGTTAGTGCTTACCTAAAAGGCCATCCACAGTTCACTCATATGTCACTGAACAAGTACCAAGGGCTGATTTAGGGGTGGGCTCAGGGGGCCCCGACCCCTCCCCCCTTTTGTCCGGGGAATTTTTTTTCTTTTGTAAACGTGTGTCGTATGGTACTTCGAGCTTTTTTACTTAAGTATATTTTCTTTAATAAACATTGTTAATAAGAAAAGAATCTGTGTTCGAAGCCTCCCAGAATACATGCAGTAAATATCCGTCTCAAACAAACTGGATTTGACAATGTTTCAGCAATGTTGCCGCCTTTGCCGGAAGGTTGTGCTCTCGCCGCAGTCGCTTCTGCCCCCGCTATCATCATAAAGTGTTAATTACTTCTTTGACCACAACCACACCTGTGGTTTATTAAATATTTCAGCATTACATGTCAGGAGCCGATAACCGTTACTGTACATGTTCAAAATGGAATCCAAGCATTTACTAAATTTAAGCGTCCAGAATGCACTAGATTGCATCTCAGAGAACTTCAATCTCAAAAAATTTCGCAATCCTGCATTCGCGCCCAAATCCCGCTTCCTGAAGTGCAGTCAAATCCCGTATCCCGTCAACTAACATTTAAATTTGTTAAAGACAGTAAGTTGAGAGAATCAGCCTAAAAGATCACAGTATTCTCTCTTAGGTGCTCATTTTAACAATGCTCATAACTTTTTCTCTTGATTGCTTATTGATATTGTTAACAGAAAATTGATGTTGGTCATTCTTTTCAAGGGTGAAGACTTCTTAGGTGGTCTCTATCTGTTCTCACCAGTCCCTTGCATAGCCAGTGTACAGACTCCCCTCCCCTCAGTAAAAATCGATTTTTACTGAGGGGAGCGGGGATCTGTACACAGGCTATCCCTTGCAACTCGAGCATAAATAAGAGCTTCGCATCTCATTTCGGCCTCGTTCGCATGAGAATCCTTCGACTGCTGGCAGCAATGAATTTTTGTCTTCCCTTCCACATTTACCTCCTTATGCGTCCGCGCTTCTCTTTCCCCTCCCTCCCTTCCCTGCACTTTCGCACGAGGGTCAAAGGGACTGTCGCGAATACTATATGCAAAATAAGCACTCTCTCCCACTTAAACTGAAGTGAAAAGATGCCTTCTTAATAGTGATTTTCTAGCCACTAATGAGTCAAGGGATTCTTTTGGCTGAAAAAGCGCTAATTATTGTGTTGACTCGGTTGTCTGTTGACCCTTTAAGTCCCAATATCCACACACAAATTCTCCATACTGATGCCCATACATTTTCCCCTGGTGAACACTATGATGATTCTCACCTCATAGCATTTTCTCTTGATTATGTATTGATTTTGTTAAGAGAAAATGGATGTTGGTCTCTCTTGGCTTAAGTGTTCAATTACTATAAGTATCAGCCCTTTCTCACTTTAGCTAGGCTCATGTGAGAGCCGGAATTATATGGATAAAATGTACACCATATTCGAAGAAAGCAAATAGGAAGCACTCTTCATAATGATCCTGTTTTCTGGTCAATATTTATCAGGTGTTTATGATGGCTTCATTTCATTTAACATCTTGACGCCTTGAGATCCTTGCATGGCTACATCCTGAAAGCATCACTGCACCATTGTCTTACATGGACAACTATTTAACCGCTACAGATAAAGCAATTGTGATCAGCTAGTTTCCAAAACTATCGGCCCTTTTTTAAAGCCTGTTGATCAATATTGTGGGAGGATACGAATATTGAGTCTTATATTACATTACGTGAGACATTTCGACGCTTTATCGCGCGTGCCGCTAGTGCTACACGCGGCGCTGTTCGGAGACTAGACTAAAGGTACGACTTAAATTCTTTGAGTAGGTGACCGCGATCAACTACTCTCTCTGTTTAGCATCGAAACAATGAAAGAAATAAAGAAAATGCAACTTTTGTGCGTTAATCTCGTTAAGTGGCTACAGAGGATGGGGGCGGATGAAATTGAGTATAGCAGCATAAATCTGGATAATTCGGTGTTGTCTCGCAAGCATATTAAACATACAGTACTAATATCTTTAATAACACTGCATTTACACCGGTCTAAAATTAAAACTAAGAATGCATTAAGACGCTTTTAAAGGGAATATTTATGTCGTTGCCGAAAATAACGCGTTCTCCATGCGTGACATAAAAAAACATAGCAACCTAGCATACCGGAACGTAATAATGTGATCGAATGATTGAAAAACAATGCGGATTTAATTTAACGTGTTAAGAGTAATCGGAAATTTTTTGCACTAAGGCTGTAATGAGTAAAAATTCCGCGTTTGACGGAGCTCGCACTTTCGTCTTTTGGTAGCTCGCCCAGTTTTCAGCTCTTGTGCGCCGAAAGTTTGGTGCAGGTATTAAAAACAGAACACTTAACAGTCATTTAGTGTTTAGTAGCAGTCTGTTATTCTGGCGTTGATGGGCAACGTGCAGAATCTGTAAAATGCCTGTATATGACCTCCCACTTAGACTTTTGTTCTATATAAGCTGTCAGCACTATCAACAAACACGAATATGCTGAAAAACGAGAGATCCAAACCTTAGCAAATGGTTCCAAATGGTTCGACTTACTGACAAAAAAATCTCCTTTGCAAAGGCATAAGTAATTTTCTTTTAGGAATGTGGGCATATCTCTTCCAATCCAAACGCTTTTGACCCAGTCATAATGACCTCAATATTATGTATTTACACAAAGTTGACCGATAATCTCGAATCCTCTTAGATCTGTTCTTTATAAGCGCGGCTCCTCGACACAGACAAAAATAAAAGCCGAGCTCTCACAACCGACAAATCCGCACGCATTACGTCACAACCAGCTGCAAAACTTAGCAGAATATTACCAAAGATAGTTGTATCATTTTCTAAAGATACTGTTTTCACACCAGGCTCGTTATTCAATAACATAAACTTGAATCTAATCTGCCTAGAGTCACTCACAATCTCATGACCTCGACAGTCGACCCATTGAAAGATTACGTGCGATACTCATGACGGCTTTACAGCATTCCATTTCTTTAAAGAGTTCAGACCGTGGTATTTTTCACCGAAATTCTGCAGGTATCACTTTCGTGTGAATCAGACATTGTAGTTTATGGTCTAAAAACGTCTCAGAATATGGTCTTTACAACTTTGAGAGCTGATAAATCTTTGAAGTGAGGACTATTTGTTTTCAGAAGGCATCATTTTCCTTTGTGAAGAAGATTAGCAACTGCAATCATGTTCCCTTAATCAATATTATCTGCGACACCATGGGAAAGAACAAAACCCTTTAACCACAGCTTTTTAATGGTTTTTTTAGAACCACTTTCGCTGCAGGGTTCAGAAAATCATTTGAAGTATCATTAGAAGGAAATGTTTACGTTCCTTACCTTGAAAAAGCCGTAAAAATTCCAAGCAAAATCACAATACTGTCCACTGCTACTTGAGCCGTATAATGCGCGAATGAGTGTCCGCACTGTACTACAAGAATGGCAGTTGTCAGAAAGGTCAAACGATATTAGCTTATGTCTGATCTGTCATTTGGAGAACAATTGAATCAACAATTTGTAACACCCTGCGGCCTTTTCAACAGCACAGTACGAAGCACGCAATTTTAAGTTACAAAGTAATTTTACGAGAGTATACCAGGGAATTTTTGCTTGCGGGGAAAATTGGTTGCTTTAATTTGCGAGGTGGTAGGCCCACTGGGACAAATGCCGTGACTGAGTCAAGTTTGATAATTAAGTTTTGAAGAGTTGATGAATGTAAACACAAGTGATCGGTGATGAATTTTATCACGTTTGCAGAAGGAATGTGTGTTTATTCAAGAGTAAATGCAGACTTAATGAACCATTAAAAGCCTCACCCGCTGAAACTATGGCTTGTTTAAAACCTTAGTAACAAGGGAATGGGGATGACTATTAAAGAAAAACTGCCTCTCATACGCTAAAGACAGTGATTTCATTACCAAATTTAAAAGGTGTAAAATACATTGAGGTAGACGATATTGTATTTTATGACATTATTTTGTCAACAAAGGCCATAAGTCGTAAGAATGATTGAAATTACCCGGGGTGTTGACCATCTTAGCTATGTGGGCTTGTGTGGCCTTGTGGATGTCATTCCCAGATGAGCTGTTTTTGTTTTTGACTAATACAATCGATTTAGGTGTCCAGACTGGTGATAGATACAGATTTAGGGCTTAAGACCGGATTTCGGGGATCATGATCACAGGATCTATAAATGACCATGGGTGGGGGGGAGCAAAAATTCCCCTATTTTTTGTCCGGAACGGTTGCTAATGACATAGTGCTATAATGGGCAACGGTTCTAATTTACAATCTGATTGTCCTACGCAAAACTTGAAGGAATGCTTCCGAGCGGAAAAACTAGTTCTCAGTTGTATCTTAATCCCCAACATTTTATGCTCATAGACACGAAAAAAATGCGGTCTCTCATCTGAACAACGAAGTACAAATCGTTAAATAAAGCAAACAGCTTTCTTACTTTTAATAGAATTATGAGGTGCTATCGAGCGTGTTCACACCCAATGTTAAAATGATTATCGGAGACAGGAGCCGATTAGTCGGAGAACAATCAGGTGGACCATAAAACGTCACGGGTGCGCGAGGCTGTCAATCATTCGACTCTGACGTAGAAAGCATACGTTCTTATTTGCATTCCCACGCAGCGATAAACCGTAGAATCCGGGGCCGGGAAGGAACGGAGATCAGGTCCCCTTGGCAATATGACCTTACTAGATTTCAAATCCACTTATTTCTCAGGTGACCCTAATTCATACTCAGGTGAAAGTTAAAACCGATCAGTCAATGAGCTATTGCACGGGTTAATTTAAAACCATCGAGAGCTCCTTGTTTCGGTAAATCCAGGGGGGGGGTATTACCTTATATTTTGCCGCCCCATAGGGTTAGGGTAAGGGTTTTGCACCGTTTTGGTCTGAATACGGGTGTAAACTTTGTCTATTTCGGTCTGAATTCGAGTGTTTTCGAGGGAATACGGGAATGCATGAACGTATTTTTCGTTTTAATTCCACATGCCGGCGAATTCGAAATGGGTTTAATTAAGAAATCTTTTTGTTGGTGCTCTGATCTGAAATCTAAATAATGATAACATAATTTCTGAACGCACCAGGTTTGAAAACGGGGGTGGAAGATGACAGTTTTTTGGTCTAAAATAGGGTAGATTTGGAAAACCCGGGCGGAACACCCCCACGAAGAATCCCCGGTACCCCCTTCCCCGCCCGGCCGGTAACCGGACCAAAGGAGGACCAAAGTTCAAACAAGGGCGTCAGAACCTGCTAGATCAAGACATCAACCTTTCCTGTGAAAAAAAAATGAAACAAAGCTGACTGTACAGCCATTAGAAAGTGTGTATGTTAGTCTAGACTGCGAGCAGTTATCTTATTTTTCTTTGCAAAGTTACTGCACGCGAAACCTAAGCACGCGAGCGGCGAGGCCGCTTGTCGAGAGAAACGAGGGCGTAATCCCTAAATAATAACATCGTGGTTTGCAATCGCGCTGGATGAGATAAGAACTGGACGGATTTTAAGAGAAAAGGCGGACTGCAGGCAGTCTAATGTTAGTCTAACACAAAGTGAAAAATATGCGTGTCGTCCAAAAATTCAAGGGTCATATCATATTATCAAACCATTAGCGTTAAACATTAACCTAAAACAAACTGGAAAAATACTCGTGTTACGAACACCTTGTATTATAAAATGTGCAATCGTCAATGCAATGAGCAATCGTCAATGTGCAATCGTCACCCTAGGGTAAAGTGAGGATAAGCTCCCGGGAAAACGATTCCCGGTGGGGCACTTCCTTATTTGGCCTATACGGGTATGTCCCGCTGAACAGGGTATGTGAACAGGGTATGGTTTTGGATCAATTTAGGTTTCCGGGAAACTGCCCACCTACCCCTCCCCTAAGCCAACATTATTGTCAATTAGCTCTCACTCAGGGCAAAATGTTGGCTTGGGAGAGGGTGGGTGGGAGCTTCCCAGAAACCTAAATTGATCCCTGGTTTTCAGAAACTTGAGTCTATTATTTGATATAATTTCACTATCGGGCGTCTTAAACAGGGTGTCTTTTCAGTCCCGAAGGCTTAAACAGGGTGTGAATTTTGGCGGGGTGCGGTCTACGTGTGTAACGAAGTTTTTTAAAGTAATCTAATTTTCTTCTGTCAGCAATCTCAAAAAAGCTTTTTGTATGTGTCTCCAGAAGAATATTCTATTTTATACTTGTATCTAAAAAGAAAATATCTCCTTAAACAGGGCATTTGGGCTACAGTCTTAAACAGAGTCATGAAAATCAGTCTCTTGCCATAAACAGAGTAGCAAAATACGGATACAGATTCTGGGGCTAGGGTTTAAAGACCTAAGCGGCTCACCTGAACCCAAACTGCCCTCAGTTGCCCTCCCCTCCCCCCCGGGAAACCATTAGGATTTAGAGTTTACGGACGATTAAGTGGGCAATAAAACTGGCTGTAAAAAATGAAAGGCAAAGGGGAAAAAGAAAGCCAGAAAAAATCATCGGAATAGTAGATTCGCCCCCCCTAAATACGAAAAATCCAGTTAGCAGAAATCAGCAATTACAAATCTCTTTTTTAGCCATTTCCAGCCTAATCAAACAATAAAAAAAAGTCCAGGAAGGTGAATTTGAAAATAAAAGTAAGGTTCTCACAACTAAACTTCTAAATCATGGAGCCTCGGCCAAGGGTAGAAAAAACCAACCAAATATTGTCACGATTTAACAAGTTACTTGCGTGACGATCGACAGCCTTGGTCGGACTGGTCGGATTTTTTCGGAAAGCTTCGGCTTTCTTCGTAAATCTTTGAACAACGAGAATTGTCTGATCTGTTCATCTAGCTAAATTTTTTGGTGTTTTTTTGAGTGAAACGATGGCAGATCAACAAAAGGTCGTGAAAAGACGGAAGAAGAAGGAGGTAAGTTAATCTTTTATTCTATTCTGTGTATTTGTGGGATGGAAGGTTTGTATATTATGTCATATTTGGTCGCTGCAGTCGATGTAGTACGCTGTCCGTACGCTGAGCTTCTTGCAAGCATGTTTTATTATTTTCCGAGTCGCCTTTTTTCCCCACGGACCGACTTTTCAGAGATTTTAATCAAGAAAAAACAAATTATTTTATTCTTAGGCACGAGAAGAAAACAATGAACCAACCAAAGAAGAACAAGAAGTCGGAAAGTACCTCAGATTCAACTGCCCATCCAAAACGTCGACGATGATGGGTCAAAAAGTCGAATATTTTATCGGTAAATAAGTACTTAATATGTCTTTTTTATCTCTTCTTAGTGCACAGACGAATAGAGTAGTTTATTTCTATTTTTCTCCTCATGGAAATAACGCATAGCCTTAACTAAAGAATGCATTGTTTTTAACGAAGCATGAAAGCTTACGTTAATTAATACATGTTGTTCATTCGATTCGGATTGGAGAAAATTCTTCACTCATTGTTTCCAGTGTGTTATGATCAACGATGTTGTTGTATCTCATCCATCCCTGAACTCTATTTACACTGTATCCGCGTTTTTTGAGTGAGAAAAATAGCGAGAGTTATTTATGTTTTTAAACACTAGTTTTACTTAAAACATGACGTGTCCTTTTGTTAATAGTACTAGAATACACCATAAATTATTATTTTGTATGGAGGAAAAAATTGGTAGATGCCACGAAGTAAGTGGCATAGCCTTAACCATGTGTTGTAGGTTGAAAGTCCGAAGACTTTTCTCGTCCTTATCGAGGGAGATGCTAACCTTCTCTCGGCTCATACAACACAACGTTGGTAATGTTATTCTGCGGGTTTTATTATGCTTGATGTTGGTAATCTTCACATTGTGGGACATTTTTTTCTGTGGTCATCAAATTAGCTGACTAAATTTTTCGCTTTATTAGTCAATTTCATGCGTCAATGATTGAAAATAATCTTAGCATACTGTTGTTTGTCAACATAATAAATTTGTTTTGAAAAGGGAAACTCACATTACTTACAACGTGCAAAGTAAAAATACACTTTTAAGACAGGAAGATATGCACGATAATCATTTAATTATAATTATGAAGAAAGGTCAAATATCTATAACTTACTAGCCTAATGGATTTTTTCAAAAGAATTAAGAAAGGTCAACTATTGTAAAAGCTAAGATATCTGACATTTCCCTGTACTGGTCCCCCAGGGTCAGTTTACAATAACTGTTATTGTACTGAACTGTCATTAAGACAAACAGTCATAGGAAAAGGACAGGGGGGCATATACTTATGAAACCCCCAAATTTACAGACAACTCGGACTTTTTGTGTTAAACACAGGGTCCAAAATTTGGGCAAAAATGAAGTTTTACCTGTTTCCGTATTTTTAAATCATTATTTTGAAGAGATAAATATTTTATATTTTAACCTAAAGTTTCTTCGTAATAATCCAGTACTGTTACATTCAATAACCGAGACAGTGGTTGCCTAGCACAAAATGAGTTTTTTTTTTTATTGTTGGGCACTGTACTGCAATGGGCTATTTCCAGTCGCGAATTGATTGGAAAAGAAATTTCAACCTAAAACTTTCTAGAATCATCTCCGCCTATGTGAACAGTGTATGGCAGATAGCATCAGCAATGGGTCTGAAAGTGAAGAAGTGGCCACTGAATAATTTGGAATTTGAATTCAGCTGAATCGAGATTTTTAAAAAAAAATCATCGATCTGGTTTAAAAAACAGTTTTAATTAATTTGTTAAAGTTTCAGACTGGAATTTTTACAAAACCGCTTCAACAGTCTTTGATACATACTAAATACTCAAATCCTTTTTTGCCAGAGCTATTACCATGATCTTTTGCCTACAGCCAAAAAAGATTGAAAGGTACTATGAGGTGAAATTGCATGAATGGCAAAAGTGATTCATTTTCTACAGATGACAGCCAAACATCAAGATTTTCCTTTTTACCATATTTACAACGATAAAAAAATTTATCCCAAAACATCTCCGCAACATTCTCCAAAGAAAACCAAGCTTTTAACTTCAGCGTGAACATCGAGAAGAAAACATTGAGGAAAATGACTAGAAAAATCGATTTTCAGAAGAACAGTTTCCAGTGAGAAATGTTGTTCCTACAAGTATAAAAAGCTTTAGCTAAAATGGCGCTCATTTAATTGCTATGAAACAACTCTGATTTTATTGCAACCCGGATCATAAAATCAAATTTTCATCTTTATCTAAATAAATAAAACTTTATGGTGGCAATTTTTCCAAAAAGTTTGTTTATGGTGTCATAGTCTATGCTCAAAAAAAAAACTTCACAGGTATTGACTCTGAAAAACTGTATCGAAGCCAAATTTCATATGCTGAATTTGAACGGCTTATGTTGTTGCATCGCATGGCCCTACATAAGTTGGACTGTTTTGTAAAATCAGGCGATTTCATTCAACTTTGAGTTTCAGGGATTTTTGGGCAAATTTGTTTACCCCCCCCTTTTAAAAATCTTGCCCCCTCAGTCTATGGTTTGCAGTTCTCTGAAAAGGACAGCATATACTTATGAAACAATATTATTTACAGACACTTGAAAAATCACTTTGTCTGTGTTAAAGTGCCACAGAAAGAAAAGAGGAAATGTGAGATATATGACAGCAAATATCTAGTGAAGACGTTAACACTGAATTTGGCTCAGAACAAGAGGCTGCAGGATGAAAATTTGGTTTCAACACTAAGCAAAATTTATTAGTCAGTGATCTGAAAGATTCAACTGTAGAAACAAAACTAAACCTTTATGAACAATTATTTTCCCCTCTCCCTGAGAAAGACCTTGCATTTTCTTGAATTAGAGCTAGAGGACAAAGGAACCATAAGAAACAACTTAAGACGAAATCCATCAGGAAATTGAGTAATTTTAATTTACCTTGTACCAGAATAATTTAAACAATATTGCATTCTTTGTTACATTTTTCAAGGGCTATAGATGTAATTAGTCATCTGTAATAACACCAAAGAAAATTTCCTATGGGAGCCCAAGAAAACATATGTTAAATTTCACAAAATGACATCTTTCACATGAAATTTTCAGAATTTTACCAGTGTTTTCACAATTCTTGTAAAATTTGACATTTATTTTCTCGGGCTCCCATGAGAAATAGTCTTTGGTGTTATTACAGATAAAAAAAGATAAAAAAGAATGCGGTATTGTTTAAATTATTCAGGTACAAGGTTTTTGTCCACTGAAAGTTGAAATTACTCAATTTCCTGATAGATTCCATCTTAACCTTGGTAGATAACATGTACTATCTTGCCTGGTTATTTGGCCTAGTTGTTCAAACCTCGGATAGCGCTATCCAAAGGATGAATCACAATGTGGTGGATCTTAGGGAAACCAGTAATTATGTTTTCTTGTAGATAGCATTATCCACCTCTTGAACAACTGGGGCCAGATGTAACGTTTCCTTGACTCTGGGATGGACACCTCTCTGCCGCTGTTAGTCACATGGGTCTCAACAATATCAATTCATCATCAAGTAGAAAAGTTATGAGAATGAACATAATAATCACCAAAGGGAAAATGCTTTGATCTTCTATTTTAATAATTCTCATAACCTTTTGACTGATTTGATTATTTATTGACATTGTTTGGAGAAAATTGATGTTGGTTGCTCTCGGGACTTAAAGGGTAGTAAATAAATGTAATAGATGATCTTTTTGGATCAATTTAGGTGTCTGGGAAACTGCCCACCTACCCCTCCCTTAAGACCTTAACACTCACCCCTCGTCTAGGGCAAAATGTTAGCTTAGGGGAGGGGTAGGTGGGCATTTTTCCAGAAACCTAAATCAATCCGATCTTTTTTTAAGTAGCTACGCTTTTAAACTGTTTTCACATCTTCTGATCATTTCTGTGGACAGAATTTTCTCAAGAAAATTGCATTCAACTGATTTTACATTCATTTGACTATAGTTGTATTCAACTGGAGTTGTATTCATTTGACTTTGTGATAGGTTCAAAAGCAGTTGATTGTTTAATGGATTCAAAATGGGCATCAGGCAAAGGAGGTGCTGAGATACTCTTTACTGATCGTGTATCAGTGGAGTTATATTTAGACAGGTGAGCCGAGCATGAAATTGTAATGTGAACCATTACTGTAGAACCCCAGTGTTTCAAACTAGGTTGTAGTGCGACCAGGAAAACCTGGAACACTTGAAATAGTTCAAGAATGTTTATTGTGTTAAGACCAATCACAACAAAGTTCAGGACATGCGAGCAAGTCACAAAACCTGATACTAATTAACGTTCTTGCTTGCAGTGTGGTTTTCTCATGCCTGATTGGCTTTTTTATTGCAACACAACATTCCAGAAATATTTCTGGTGTTCACAGTTTTCCCGGTTCCACTGTTCATTTTCATTTTCAGTGGTTTACTTTGTTAGTTAACATTGATATCCAGTTGACTTCAGATAATTCGAACCTTCAAGGGAAGTCAGCTTGTCACACGCTAAAAAAATGGTTCAGTTTATCGAGGGTGAAATGATATAGAAATGATCTGAGGGGAAACAAACATTACTTTGCGGTAGCAGAAAGTTCGAGTTACCAAGGGGAAAATGTGCAGTAAATGTATGACAGAAATCCAGAGGAAATCGCCAGTGGTTCGAATTAATGCAAGGTTCTATTTAGTGAGGGTTTGAGTTATCAGGAGTCAACTGTAGCTGACATACAGTTGTATAATATTCTTTAAACAAACAATATTAACAGCATCACAAATTATCATTTCAATATGACTGCTTGGAATGTGTGAGTTAGTGTGACATTTTACTTTGGTTTACATGCTGCTACAGGTGTGCGGTTGTGCAGTAACATGAAATTCCAAAGAAAAGGCTGGGCTATTTTGCATAAAAAGGGGAGAAAGAATGCATGGAGCTCCACTATCTTGATGCCAAAAATAGTGTACAACAAATGCCCAAATGGCCAAAGACCTGCCTTTTAACAAAGAACACAAGAGAACACATTTTTTTAGCCCCTTTAATGAAAAGATTACCCCCTTTTCCAGGTGGTTATGAAACTGCCCTGCTAAACTTAAATATTCTTGTAAACATATATCATGTCACTTTTAGGTTGCTGATTTTGAATTTCTTTGAGCGTGTTGTACGAATTAAAAAAGTGAAGAAGAGTGAAGAGGAGAAGAAAAAAGAGAAAGAAAAGGAAGAGCAACGTTCAAAAGAGAAGGAGGAATCAGACAGTAAAAAAACTAAGAAGAAACAAAAGAAGGAAGAAGGAAAAAAGGTTAGCTGTGATTTGCATGGTATTGTCAGTACATAATCCAGACTTAGTTAATTGATAAGAATCGAGATAGGAAATCAATCGACGTCATCGATATTAATCGATTTAATCTGTTGATTAATATTGATTGATATCGGAAATCGATAGAAATCGAAGTCACAGCTGAAACAATAATTTATCAATTATTATTGATTAACAAAATTGATAAAAATCAATAGGAATCCATAGTAATCAATAGCATTTGACATAAAATTATCATCGAATGCTATCAGAAAATCATCGATATTATTCAAAGTCACACCTTTTTTTCTTTGTTGATTTCTATCAATCAGTATCAGAAATCTATATTCATCGATGGTTGATATCAATTACTGTTGATTAATACTGATTATCGGTTTATCAGTTAACTATGTCTGTAATGTACTGTTTTGGTGTATTCCTCAGTTGGTTCATTGTTGTACAAAACAAGTTGTACATAGTCTTAGTTTTAATAAAAGACAGTTCATGATTTGTGGAGCGGGGAGTGAGAAAAATGCATGTATTGTTAATAGTGGAGGCAGAGTGGCTGAGTGGTCAGCACATTGATCTTGCAATCCAGCGGTCCCTGCTTTTAGTCCTGCTCTGGTCACTTGCTTGATTTGTTCACAGTCATCCTAAGTTCAAACCTTTCGCCATGCTTGATTTGCTATCAGGCTAGTGAACTCTGTTCTTAACCTGCTAAACAGGCAAGTAAAGTTTTTGGGGGGGATTAAAATTACAGAGGGAGTCTGTAGTCAATCCTGCTAGTCAAGAATTTTTTCCTCAGTAGTTAAAATGACTGTTGGGCTAGTACATGCTAGCTACAGCTTGGGTAAGCGGTAAAACTGACTTTCTTTATGCCCTGCCTTGAGGCTGAAATTTGAAAACTGAGTAAGCACCGACTTCAAATATGCTCCCTACTCTTGTCTCAGAAAATTAAATACATGTATCAGTGCCTTAGGCACAAATTCACATATTTACAGTAACCCTATAAGCTCATAACCCTGTTTTTTTTTAATTGATTTCAAGGTTGATGATGAAAGCGGAGAAGGAAAACAAAAAGTAAGAAATTTCCTAGCTGTATTTTGTCTATTTAACTAATTGCTGCAATATATATGTGCTTTCTATTTTCAGTAATAAATACACAGATTGCATAGACCTTTAAAAACAACACCAGGTTATTGAATAGTCCATGAATTTGGAAAATTTAGGAATTGTTCTCAGAAAAGTCCTTGAATATCTTCCACAGACCTTCAATCCTCTTGAGAATTAGATTTGACTAAAAGAAACTTTGCCCCCTTTTATTTGAGGAGAATACAGTCTTCAATTTTATTATCATAAATGTGCAAGTTTTTATGTACATTTTGGTGATGACACCTAGAAAATATGCACATCCTTTGCATTTTTCAGCAACTGATAATAGGAAATTAATACCAGTTTTGGGTTGGTATGTGCACATGTCCTTTCAAGACATCAATTACCCAAGATTTCTACAGTTCAGCACTTGTGTCTATTTGTGTAGAAACCAAGACCTTAAGAAATGGAATTTGTCTTTGAAGAGTCTTGAAAGAAGAGATTCAGGTCTTTATGAACTATGATATTTTATCATGTCTTTTTTGTTTTTTTTTAGTCAGCTGAGAAAAGCAGCCAAGGTGAAGGAAAAAAGAAACTGAGAAAGGTTTGCATTTACCTTTAAAGTAGCCTGCGTAGTAGGTGCGCAGAAGAAAGAACTGGGTGCGCAAGAGAGAAACGCGAGGGGAGAGGGAGGATGTTCCCTCGCACATCTCCCTCCCATGTCCCGTTCTTTCTTGCGCCCATTACTTCCAAGCCTACTTTTAAGGGAGCTGTGTCATGAAATATTTCTAAATTAAAATGGTGGGAACCTCTACAAAACTGAGTGAAACATAAAGATAACTACTTACAACATAAAAAAAGTTACAGTTGTATGAATAACACAGCAAATATAAAAGGATGAACGGAAGGACAAACTTGAATCAGAGCATTGAAATGGATTGCAATATTATTGTGCCTTTTTGAAAACCTGTTAGCCTAACAGTTTTGATATCAGGACTACTTGGGGGACATACTTCTTTGACACGAAGCTTTGAATTTGCCATTTATGGGTAATATGCCATTTGCACGATGGCGTCATTTTACTACTACGACCAGAATCCTTCAGGGTATTGCTTTCTTGTGCAAATTAAGGCCTTTGTTATCTAAACCGCTGCCTGGTTAGCTCAGTTGGGAGAGCACCGGTCTGCCAAGCACGAGGTCGCGGGTTCAAACCCCAGTTGGACCAACACTCAGGGTCTTTAAATGACTGAGAAGAAAGTGCTGCCTTTGCAATAAATGAGATCTTCAAATGGTTAGACTGTCTTAAGTCTTCTCGGATAAGGACGAAAAACTGTAGGTCCTGTCTCACAGCACTTTCACTGATTGTTCTTGTGGGATGTAAAAGAACCCACATCACTATTCGAAGAGAGTAGGGGTCATAGACCCCGGTGGTGTGGTCAACCTTTACGGGTTGTGGGATTGGGTAGGGATGGCACCTCGCATGGGACCTATGAGTTCCCTTCGAGCCTATTCCCTCTGGGCAGTCCTGAGTCCAGAAAAGCTGGTAAAAAAAACCTCACTGGGACCACCAAATTTAAGTATGAAAAGGAAAAACGACATGAATTCTTGTCTTGGTAGTAAAAAGATGTCGTCATGCAAATGGCCCATTTCTCAAGTTCCAAAGTGAATAGGGATGCTTAATTGGCATTATTAACTAAAGTAACCAGGCAACTGTGTCATAGCCCCTCTAATGACAACTTTTATACAAATTCATGTACTAAACTAACTGTACTTGTTTCAACCTCTTCTATTAAAGGGGGCATTCTGGTTAAAAGCATTATTTTTCGTTGATTTCCACCCGTTTTCTTAACTATCTAGCCAAGATATCATTCAATCAAACAATGACTCCATTAAGTTGGAGTAATAATTGAATAGTTTTTTGAGAATATTTGGATGATTTTTCAAATGTTTTTAATGTATAAAAGTTAGGGGGGAGGATGTTTGAAATTTTAGATAAATTGGAAAATATTGGATTTGGTGGTTGTTAAAAATTAAAATATGCTGAATTAGTCGACAAATACGAGGTAGTCCACCACCACAAGAAAGTGCCTCTGATCCCATATGCGGACTAACTGGTTTATGTGTATACCTTTTCTATCCTAATTTATTTCCTTCCCAAATCGATTTCCCCCCAAAAAACAACCGTAATGCCCCCTTAAATGTGTGTAATAGTTTTCTACTTCATTTGTTTAAGGTAAAAGTAAAGCTGGAACCACATGAGGAACAGATCTTTGTGGATGATGATGATGAGGTATGTGTGAGTTACATGTACCTACAATGCCGTCTTTGTTTTATTGTCCTTAAAGTGTACCTCTTTAACCCAGAAAAAATTCAAATTCAGAAATGTAATTTCTTCTTGTACCATTCTTCTTGTACCATTCCCCCTCCCCGTTATTTTTGGACCCGGGCCCCCCCTTATCTAAGGGTCTGGATGACTGCCCCTCCCCCCAACTTATCTCAAGGTCTGGATCTGGCACTGCAGGCTGACTGTTACTAAAATTTCAAATTTCGGTGTGTATGCATTGAGTAGGTGGAGATTTCAACAGCTATGAGGTTCTTTTGGTGTTATTTTCCCTTTTGTGTCTTATGTAGGTAGCCAGGGGTCATCCTCATGATAGTCGGGGGGAAATCCCAGGCCTATAATGACTGCCCTAGTCACACCTTAGGTACTCCAGGTGTCAGAGACTTTTTATGCACGGTTTTTGGTGTCAGTGGGTCAAGTGTTGTAGTTTTGCGCGCTTCACCGCTCGTGGCTTTGGTATTGGGTGGTTTCGCCCGAAGGTCGATTTGCCCGTTAGCAGTTCGCCCAGACTAAGTCGATTCGCCCGATCTGTATTTGTCGTTCTTTTGTCAAGCCTGAGAAAAAGGAATAAGCATGGAAAGACAGTGACTACACATGTGGAATCCAAGGTTAACTAAAATAACATCTCAAAGAAGTCGGTTCACCATTTTGTAGAGTGGTGTATGTCATCGGGCGAATCGATTTAAGTCGTAGCTAACGCCTTCAAGCGGACCGACTTTCGGGCGAAACGACAGCAATTCGTGGCTTTGCCTGTGGCCGAGAACGTGTCGACATGTAGCCGACCCTGAAGCGTCTCCACCGCACGTGAGAAAAAATCTCAGGTACCCAGGGTACACGTTAGGATTTTATCTTATTAAACAGTAAATGATCTAGCTCTTGAGTCTGTGGACAAAATTTAGTGATGTGGCTGATAATAATAGTAATTTTAGTGAATAATAATAATGAAGAAGAAAATCCTGTATTTATTTACTTACAGTATTGCTTAACCCATTCGCTCCTGGAGATTTTGCCCAAAAACGCGTTTTGAAGCTAGTCGAGTGGTTTTCTGGTCACTGTCGCGCTATAAAGAGCTAAAACTTACCACAAACCGGTTTACAGGTCGTACACTTGGCGGCCTTCTGATCTAGATGCAAAATATCAGCTTGCGAAGTTCGGGCATGCGCAGAAAGCAAAATTTCGTCTTGACTTTTACTTTTCGCTTTCTCTCCTCTCTTCTTTTTTCGCTTTTCTTGCCTCATTTTTTTTTTCTCTTGCTGGGCATTTAGTAGGCTTCATTTTGGTGGGAAGAGTTTTTAGGAAAGCTTTTAGGATCTTAGGATTAGGTGAAAGGAAAGGTAGGTGGGTAATGGAACAAGATTTTCATGGAGATTTTCAGGTCCTTGTCACGTGGTTTTTTGCTTCTTTCTCCGGTGTCCTTGACTGAATTGTGCTCATTCTGGTATGGTTTGAAAGATCTCTTCACTCTGCACAAGTTAGCGAAGAAAGTTGTCCTTGACCGTTAAAACTGATGACGTCACAAAGGATAGAAAGGACCTGGATCCGCACGGGCGGTTACGGGCGGTTCAGGGGCGAATGGGTTAAACTCAAATAGAATTTTTTAAAAAAAAGCTATCGCAGTCTACCCCTCATGAGCGCAAGAAATCATTTTTATCTTTCACTTATAGGCGTATGTGTGGATCTTTGACCCCATCCATCCCAAGACTTTTGTCATGGGAGTATTGGTTGGTAAGTTTTAAGATTAATCAATCAAACAAGCAACCTGTCTTGTGGCAACCTCCCTCCCAAGCAAGGGATTAATTCAACCAATCAGAAGTTGAAATTTACATGTACAGGGCATTTAGCGCGAGAAAATACGCGTCAGCAGCAGTGACTAACTTGACCAATCGGGTTACAGGAAACTAACAATGCATTTCGAGAAAGTTGTTAGGGTAATCAGCGTCTCGTAAGAAAGCAATAAGCTGCTCAAAGCACAAAACCTCAATAGAGAAGAAAAGGTATGACGTCACAAAAACTTAACTTTTGAAATTATGGGCTTAATTGCCATATCCAGAGAGGACAATATAACTTTGTTATTTGGTCTTGTTTGGCATGTTTAGTTATTCGTTCTGACGAGGTTCAACTATACATGTAGTGTGTAAGTCGTAGGCCGTTTATTCCGTGTTAATTACCAGATGTGTCATTTACTCAACAGTTATAGCTACAATCGCCATCTGCTTGTTTCCTTTATGGCCATATAACATCAGGGAATATGTGTGGTATCTGAGTGTCATCGCTGCTGCTCTGGTTGGCTCCATTCTTGTACTTGCTGTCTGTAAGTTTCTTTTATAATCATCATGATACCTTTGTAGGGCTGTCGTTAAGGGCCGGGGGGCGGGGATTTCCTTCGGCTTCCATGAATATAAACCCCCGGCTACTTCCGTAGGAAAATAGAAGAAGAATAAGAAGCAAAAGAAATCCCTAACTGCTTGATTCCCCGTCTACTTCTTGTATTTACTGGGCAACGTGAAATCCAGGACTCCGAAATCTGGATTACCTCAGTTGGTTCAAGCAGCAGGACCAGTTCAGTCGATAGAGCGCTTGACTGCAGAGCAAGAGGTCACAGGTTCGATTCCTGGGACTTGACCAATACTCAGGGTCTCACAATAACTTAGAAATGTTGTACTGCTTTTGCCATGCAAACAGTTGGCCCCAGTTGTTTAAAAGGTGGATAGCGCTATCCACCGGATAAATCACTATCCACTAGGTAGCGCAATTGGTTTCCCTAACATTTATCCACCGGATAGTGATTTATCCGGTGGATAGCGCTATCCAGCTTTTGAGAAACTGGGGCCTGGACCTTTGCATGGCTCGGATGGCCATTAAAAATGGCGGACCCAAAACGGCGTTGTCCTTAATTATTACTTCCGTATTAAACACATTGACACTCTAGTAACTAAAGTGTGTTTTTATATGCCTTTATACTTACGGAAACTGAGTTAGATAACATCCATTCCGGGAGACGGTTTATCGGAAGGAGGGCTGGGTTTAAAAAATTGTTTGGCCGTAAAATCGTTGAGTACAGACTGTTTCTTTTTCTGTTTGTTTTGTGATTGTCTTTGAATTCAAATCCCGTTGAACGTCCTTTTTTTTCAGAGCTCTCCTCTTAAAATCCTCCTTTACGATAGCGAAAAGGCAACTGCGAATTCTTCAGAACTGATTACTTTCTGTTTTGCGTTTTATTTACAGTGCGGTACGTGTTCTTTGCGATCGTGTGGGTGTGCACATGGGGGAAACATCACTTCTGGCTTTTACCAAACCTTACGGAGGAATGCGGCTTTTTCGAATCATTTGTACCACTCTACACACACGAATATATGGGAAACAAGGACGAAGATAAACCGGCCGAAAACGAAAATGAGAATGTTGACGAGAAAGATGACGAAAAAGAAGAAGGGGAAGGCAAAAAAGAAGAAAGCAGCGAGGACAAAGATCACACTGAGAAAGAACCTTGGGTAAAGTTAACGGAAGAAGAAGTAGCGACAGCAAGAAGCGAAGTGGACAAGGAAGTTAAAGCGTCGGACGAAACGTTAGCTACTGAAGTCAAATGTTAATTGTTTTGTGATTTATGACAATATTGCTTTTAATTGTTGTGTAAAAAGACTGACAGAGGTAAATTTACCAGATTACATAATGAAGTACAGCAAAGGTAGAACAGAATGCAGCCTTGAATCCAGTCATCGAAGGCTGAAATTAACAGTTCTCAATAGACCTCTTTAGCTTGTATGTTCCGCCGCTGTGAACGTGAATAAGAAAATTTGAAAAAAAAAACAGTACTCAAGATTATTATCACATGAAATACTTGGGAAAACAAAACATACAAGCTAAAATGGTCTATTTCATGCAGTAATGCGAATCATTGTGCCGTTTCGCTAGTTATTGGAAGATGCTGCTGTACTAACCGTACAGGTTTTCTTCATTATTGTCACGTGTGATCATAATCTCATTCGATTGAGCGCCGGGTTTTCTCGCGATTGTCTGTAAGTATTTCTCAGTTCCCTCGATTATGTATTGCTTGAAATTGCTTGAAAATCTCATGGCAAATTGCCGTCCAATCAGAACTAAGCTGAAGCTAATCCTGCTTTAGCGGCGCCCGCTTTTCCCGCCTTTGACAGCGACCAGCTTTACTACGCTTCGTCATTGGCTAAACAAGTTTCTTGGCGGGTTGTCGACCAATCAAAACTTAGCTGAAGCTAACCCTGCTTTAGTGGCACGCTCTTTTCCCGCGCTTGACGCTGGCCATCTTCGACATTGGCTAAAAATCTTTTTGGGAAAGTTGTCGACCAATCAAAATTGAACTGAAACTATAAACATCGCATGAGTTGCGTGCCGTTTGGTTTTGGCATTTTGCTTCAGTCCTGCTAGACATTCAAAAATTCCTTCGTCTCTGTCGCTCTCTCGGCCGCTTCGCGGCTTAAAAAGCTCGTGAGGTGGACTTGTAGTAAGTCTACAGTCCTTTCTCGCCAATGTACTCTTTTTGTTATCATCTTTTCGGACGCTCAATGAAAATTTAATCCATATCCGTAAGTACTTTCTAGTTACAATCACAGAGTTCATTATATCCAGAGTCAGGTGAAATTATTTATAAAGTGTTTATCTTTGCCGGATATTTGCTTGTGTGTTCTTTTGTTGTGGCCTGAAGAAAAACAGTTCACTTGACAGTGCTCGATAATTACCGGTTTATTATGTGAATTCCTTGATCATCCCTGAGCAGAAGCAACACAGCAGTATAATTTGAACTGCTATAATCCTTGACTTTGTGGCATTTCTTCTTATTTTCTCAGTAAAACTTTTTGGTCTTCGTTTTCCATTAGTACTCTTCAAGTCACTATAATCCGTCGGTTCTAATCCTTTGGCTATCGTAAATCATCTCACTGGCAATCAGTCCGTCAAGTTGCGCAATTTAGAAATGGAATTTCATTGGGTGAAACTGTAAGGAAAGACTATTCATCGAAATATCGCAATAACCGCTTGAAACAGCAGAAAAATACAAAGGAAATGCAAACGCTAACATGCGGCATGAATGGGCAACACTGATTGACAAAGGTAAAAACCGATTGCTGTCGGATAAACTCGACTTACATGGTGTTAAAAAAAGGGTTTTGTACTTGTCAGGGTTAGTCTTTGTTTGATATGTTGCCTTGTCCATAATAAAAGACTCCAGACTTACTTTTTAGGGCTATTCATCGAAATATCACAATAACGACTTGAAACAGTAGAAAAATACAAAGGAAATGCAAACGCTAACATGCGGCATGAATATGAGCAACACTGATTGACAAAGATAAAAACCGACTGCTGTCGGATAAACTCGACTTACATGGTTTTAAAAAAAGGGTTTTGTACTTGTCAGGGTTAGTCTTTGTCCAGAATAGAAGACTCAAAACTTTCTTTCTAGAGCTCGCAATTAATGAAAATAGGCAATTTTAGACAAAATACCATAAAACTGTGAAAGATTAGAACCCCGGGGGGGCACTTGGGTATTTTTTGGGTGGGTATGTGCCGCCCGGGACTCCAAATTGGCACCCCGTTCTGGAAAAAATTTCCCCTAAATTTGATACCCCGTTCTAGAAATGGGCCAATTTTTTATACCCCGTTGTAGAATTCGCCCTAAAACTGATACCCCGTTCTAGAAATGGGCCAATTTTTTATACTCCGTTCTAAGGTGCAACAAGAGTACAACAGTTTGCTTGCTAACGCATTGAACCGTATGTTTAAAAGCAATCTGTCCTTGAATAATTTCAAATGTCTGCCTACAAAAGTGGAGCTTTCGTGCGTTCGAAATATTATACCCCGTTCTAAAAAACGCCTCTGAAATGGATACCCCTTTCTAAATCAGGAGCTTCAAAATCACGACCCCTTTGGGCGGCACATACCCGTATAGGTAATGTATGGGAGTACCCCTCCCCGGGATTTGAACCAAGGAGTAATTTCAAGACCGGGTTCATGACTTAGATACTTGAACATCTTAAACCAATATAAACCATCGTGCGTTTTTCAACTAGAATATATTTTTTAACAAACTGACAAAACTGTTTTAATGAGCCAACCTATTTCTCGACCTAAATTTTGTAACATCTTGTTGTGCTGTTACCTTAACTTTTCTTCCCTTTCAAAACGAGTAGAAAAACTTTAGTCTCGTGATTCCCTGGACGTCAAACTCCTGGGCAGACCCCTTGGCATTTTCTGCGTTTTTTCTCTCTTATTTTTTTTACACTGATTTCTTTTTTGGTTCACACGTCGAGAAAAGAAACAGCAAATTGAAAAACCGCCCAAAACTGGTGCAAATAAACAACACTAAAGAATTTATAAAACATGGCAGACATTTTTTTTTAATGAATACAGTAAAAACCCGCATGTACGAACCTAGTGATTTAAGAACCTACAGGCTGAAATTTGGCATTTAAATACCAAAAAATATAAGAAACTGGTCAGCCTGGCAAAGAAAAATAGGTTCTTATACAAAAAAAGATCACTCCAATTTTGATGGTCAAAATTTTGGATTGTAATTTTGTGTGAAGCCTCTGACAAAAAGTTGTTGCGTATATGTTTTCTTTGATTTTATACGTTTGTTTGGATTTTCACTAGAAATATGTTTTCCTTAAAGCTAAAGTGCAATATAGACGATTTGAAATCTAAAACAATATCTATATATTTCTGCCAATCGTTACACTACGACAACCTCTGAAACCTAAGAACCTATTAAGAACCTAATCAGGATGAACTGTGAAAAACTACCCTATAATATAAGAACCTTTTTATCCTGACCTCGGAAATTCTAGATTCTTATATCCGGATTTTTAGTGTATTGGGCCAGTTGTTAAAATTTGCTAACGATAATCATTCGGTTGATAAATAGCAGTATTTTTTGAGGCTGTTTGTGTGGAAAGAATTCGAAGCTTTAACTGATCCTTGTTTAAATGTGAAGATTTTGGACGGGGGCGGGGGGTGGTAGGGGTGTGCTGGGGGTCATTTGCATGGCAACGGATGAACTTTACTTATTTGTTTTTAGGGTTTTAGCTTGTGTTGTTGTTTGCGATCGAAGGAAAGAAATGAAAGCAAAAATAATTTGACTCTGGACGTTAATGAAAGCTTGAGCAAAGTACTTGTATGAAATGGGCTCGAAGAAACAAGCCGAGTGAAGTCTAGAGCTTGAATTTCGTGAAGACGGGAATGAGGCAGCAATATTCTTTCATTCTACGTTACATAACCTCAGGTAATGATTCATCGCTCTAAAAAAACACTGGTTTAGCAAAAGATGGAACGAATCTTGCATATTGGCCTGTTTTAAAGTATTGCGTGTATACAAAGAGGATAATTGTATCCCGAAAAGTCTCATTTCTTCAGTTCAATTCAAGACCTCTATATCCTAAAAGATAAGTCACGCGTTTGTTATAATGCAGCAGCTAGCCTTTCGTTTTCTAGACACTCAAACATAAAAAATAAGTCACCGCCACATGAAAAGTAAAACTGATTTTGATATTTCGAAAATACTAACTGAATAAACAAAAACTGTTGTTCCTTGGTAAATAAACAAACTAAATGTTCATGAGACAAAATCACTCAATTTTCCGAGCCGATATCATCTGGGACTGATGTCACATGCTGAATCAGATCGCCGGTAATTTTACTAAAATTACGAAAGATTGCATTTTAAAAATGATGATTTGTTTTAGCAACAACATTACGGTGATGTTGCTGCTACTTAATGCGTCTGTCTTTTCAAAGCTTTAATTGATCTGACAACGGTTTTCATATGACGAACTTTTAGAAAGTCAAATCCCAAGTTTTCAGCTGGTTACTAATTTACAACAATTTTTTGCCTTTGGAGGGTTTTCCGAATCATAGACAGCGGTTATAAACTTGTTCCCAATCAAAAGCACTTGAAGAATGCATCCAATACAGGCCAAACTTCAAAGATATTACTCCTGGGAAAATTGCGGGTGACTAAGCGAGTTAATATTCTATCGGCGTGTAACAATATAATAAACAATTAAAGGCAATTGACGTTTTTTAGTACTTGTAGACTCTTCGCCTTGTTGAAGACGTCAGTCTACAAGTATAAGAGTCGTGGGTAAAAGGAAACATGAAGAAAACAAACTGATTTCACAGCATGTAGGAGGACACGCAAGCGAGAGCCAAAACTCAAGCAGTGCAAGATAGGTACAACAACATCCAGCCGTATTGGTGTGAGATTCAAGCTTTGTAAGCTTAATACTGACCGGGCAAGGTATGATGTTGAGATTATTGTGTTCTTTGCTTTGTAAATTCTATTAGGATTCATCTTACATTAATAGAGACTTCAATTTTGGCTGACTAAAATTTCCACTTGAGGATGACTTTCACATCTTCTTTAGTACACACCGATATTTCGATAATAATATGATAAAAAACGTCAAAAAACAAGAGCATACCACAGAGAATCTCAAGTTCATAGCCATTTCTCTAAACAACGCCGCACGGTTGTATAGAAAGATGTAAAAACGCCTAATCGTCCTGGTATTGATTGTAGCCTCCTTGGCAGGCCCCGTTTAGTTTTTTGGTTAGTTTATAAAGAGTGCTGAAGGGAACACGATAAGGGAACATCGAGGAGGTCTCCTCTCATTTTTTCTCTCAAGATTTCTCCCCTTGTGCGACAACGTACTGATAAATGACACAGGGTTCACTCAGTCGATCGTACCAGCGCGTAAGCAGGACAGCTATCGTTCTTTACTTTCCCAACCTGCCGGTAAAAAGTCTAGAAAAGATCATTTCGCTTAAAGGAGACTGCAAACCGCTAGAAGTTTTATTTCTGTACTTGCTTGGTAATGATGAGTTGATTAACTAAATATCGATCCCTTTGAAGGGCACTTTCGATTGAGTATCCGTAATAAACAAACAGTGAAAACCCTCAAGAACCAAGTGAATAAAGACCCAGTGGTTTCTGAGCTCAAATATTTAACTGACTGGAAGATCAAAGAAACTCTGAACCTGAAAAAAAATTGAGTCGTGAAAACGACTGAATTACATCAGCACTTTAAGGATTGAGTAACTTTTATTTTCTCGTAGTCTCTGTAGATCCCAAACGTCTTCTGATACGCATAAATGGACAATATGTTACCGTTAGTTATCAAGAGGCCAATTTTCAGCACAAATCAGCTGTTCCTGCAGGATATTGTTTGCTGAGCTTGGATCGACCTTGAAAGTACTGATTGAACTTTCTGAACTTTTTCTCTGGAAACACTCAAAAGTAGATCAGGTCTTTATAGATCCTACGTTCTTCGGCATATTCGTTTGCGGTCCTTTGCAGTCCTTTGTGGTTAATGTTTGTACTCAAACGTAGCTCGTTTATGTATTACTTAATCAACTAACTATTACGCACAACTCACTTGTTTTATCTTCTCCCGCCTACAGTGGCACTGTCGGGTCATTTTGGCTTCGCGGGGTTCGGGGTTCGACTGATCAATTGGGGTTCCCGGGTAACTAATCACCTACCGCTACTTGCAATTTCAAATAGTTCCACAGCCACAGAAAAATTAACAATCAACCTGCTCCAAGTACATACAAGAGCTTTGAAATAATGGCGACGAATAAGACCTTTATTTATTTTTTATTTGTTTCTTTTTTTTGCAGATTGCAACAAATTACGTTCACAGCCTAACTAGGAAGTAGCTGATACCGCAAACTAATTAAGAAAAGTGGTATGACGAATACAACGACCAATTCAAGCTATGCCAGCCCCAATCTGGAAGCAACAAGAGAAAGGAAGATTCTAAATTCAGAGCCGGTTCCTGATTGGTACGAGGCAAAGGCCACTTTTAAGTGGGGCTGGGAGCTTCACTGGATCTCATTCGTAGTTTTATTTTTAGGACTAGCTGTTTACTCTTCTGTGCGCCTGGTCGAGGCTTCAAAGCGGCGTCATTTGAGGGAAAAAGTATCCCGCAACGTCTCGTATGCCGTGCATTCAATGATAATCGTCCTCGGGATAACCCGTGCACTGGCACTTGTGGTTTTTCCGTACGAAGTGACAACCAACATCAACAATGCCGATGTAGTGATTCCCCTTTATGTTCATAGAATTGTTTTTGGTCTTGGCTTTCCCTGCTTCATGGCAGCGTTCACTCTGATCCAGCTAACATTCACAGCAAGCATCAAGCCTACTCCCTTGACGTACTCCAAACTGCGGAAAGTTCGCTTCTTAGTCCTTATCATCGTGGGACATTTCAGCGTTGTGATTATAGCAGACGTGATCACGGCTTTTGTCGAAAACACCTCCGCGTTATTCATGGTGTGCACTGTATACTTGCTGTCTATGACTCTGTTTACGGGCATTCGTATCACTAGAAGTGGCTACAAAGTCTTTCGAGAGAGCAGTGAACATAGGAGAGTCACTGCAAGACCGGGCCTTCGAGACACACAGAAACCGTCTATTAAACGCGCAAAATTCAACTCTAAAGCTTTACGCAAAGTGTTTATCATCACCGTATTAACAATATTTTTCTGCTTTGCGCTTTTTGCGTTAAAAATCTACGATCTAGTCGAAGTTATAGAGTTTACTTTCATTCTAGGAAAAGATAAGAAAGTAGAGCCATGGCCTTGGTTTATTCATGAGACCTTATTTCGGTTGACAGAGTTTGGCTTAGCTTGCACGGTTTTGTACGCAGTTTCACCCTTTAAAAAGCGTCGAAATCCTTTGCTTTCCTTTTGTTGTTGTTGTCGTAAAGAAGAAAAGCAGTGTGACGTCAGCGTGGAGATTGAACCGCATGCGCGAGAAAGAACAGGAACAAATGAAATGGTGTTGTCCAGTCCACCTCCCCACGACCCTTGCAGCACGCATTTGTGAAAAGATTTTTTGATGTGCCGTATTCAGATTCAGATTTCTGAATGGTTTTACAATATAGACGAATATTGTAAATAAACATTACAGAACATTACAAGGAAAAGAGGAGCAATTTACACAATGGTGAAAAATAAGTGCGCAAGCCCGGGGGAGTACTCAAGAAAGTTTTATACGGGGAAGCTCTGCTCCTTACCCTTTTATATAAAATTTTTGACAGAGAAGGCACCCTTTTCGTATACCTTATATTGCCAAATGGTGCCCCTTCCACAGACCTAGTTTGGAACTCTCCATCTCATTTAACTGCGACCCACTGTCTTTTGAATATGAATAATTACATAACCAGAACGTCGACAATCTCCCCAATTAGTAAAGCACTGTGCCTGAGCTGTAAGACATGAGACTTAAATAAAGTTCATTATTATTATTATTGTTATTTTTCACAACAGTTAAGTGCATCTGTTGGCCCTTTTGGGCCTTTCTATAGATATACCTGAAGCCTGCTGAAAAACGTACCCTTTTCGAGAGGAGCCTCCCCGTATAGACCATTATAAGGAGTACCTTCCAGGGACCAAATAGCTTTATATTTCGAGTTGGTCCCTTCCACGTGCAATTACCTGGCTTAGATCAGAGAAGTACATAAAATTGCAAGAGATGGAAAAATAACTAAATAGCCCCTGTTAAGTATATATTGAACAACTATTTATCACAATAAAATTGGAAAAACGACTCAGCTTACCGATATTTTGTGTTTTTCATGGCAACTGACAACTCATCATATGCAACGCAATTGCAAGACAGTCTTGGATTCCAGGCCGTGGAGTCCGGATTCCGGACTTTATCAGTGGAATTTAGATTCCGGATTCCAATCGTTAGTCTGATTCCGGATTCCTTGAGCTATATTCCAGATTTCAATGCCCACGATTCCGGATTCCACATGCAAAAATTTCTCGGATTCCAGAATCTGGATTCCCCTATTTAGAGCGAGACAACTGACAGTGGATAAAACCGATACAATATATATCACGTAATTCGAAAAAGGTTGCTTTAGCAATTGGTCATTAGCAATCGGGCATTGGGTGTTTGAGCATACAGAACTCACGGCAATGATTTGCTTGAGTGACAACCAAACTATAGCTTCCCAGTGCGCAACTCCTAATGCCCAAAGCAACGTCCATAGCGAGGAGAAGTTGTCACGTCACGTTGCTATGATAGCAAAATTTCTAGATCTCAACCAACCGTAGCCCTGCAAATATGGTTTCCTGTGCTTGATTGCACTGATAGCCCATACTTTTCTTCCATCGTTTGACAATCCAATAGCAATCTCTGTAAAAAAGATTGTTGAGATCCGGAAATTTTGCAGAGTTAGTTATTAGTTCGTGCACTTTTGTGCGATGTGTGATCAGGCGGTCATAAAAATCTAACAGACTGACAAGACGTTGCCTTGAACTTCTCAGTAGAATTTATTTATAAATATTAATAAAACCTTCATAAAAAGAGGGAGTCGGAAGTCGGAAATCGGTGGTTGAAAATCGGAAATCGGAAGTCCCTCATCTGCTTTCGTAGTTGTGTCTCCTTGTTTGTTTTGTTTTGTTTTTGTTTTTTGCTTTTTTCAGTTTTCAGCCTCAACGTATGTACATATAAAAAAGCCACAGCTGTAGTTTGTCCCGCATAAATAACTGATACAGTGCCCTTTATTTCAACCATACAGTTTTATCAATTTATGAATCAAACATTATTGTATTGTCTTTCTACCAGCCAGTTGACAAATGAAATTTTATTTATTGAAAACAAATTGCTCAGAATGTTTAACATGCCACCCATAATAGAAATTTGATTTCTTTAACAATGACTTTTCCAAACATGCTTTTTTATTATGGCGAAAAAAGCAAACAGCCCGCCCTTCTGCACGATAAAGAAACTGTTGTTGATAAAAACTGCCTTCCTTTATCATTACTTTTTTGTAGACAGAGGTATGTTCTTTGTTGTGATAACACAAATCATTAGCTGAAAATTAAGTATGGAGCAACTGCGAAAAGAGTTAATCCTGTATCTTCTCTTAGTTTAAACAACTATATAAATAATTTTACAAATGCGTCCCTTACGAAAAATGCTTAAAGGATTCGTTGAAGTGCAACGGACCATGCCAGCCACGCATTGTGTTTCATAGTTCCCTTAAAATAGAAAACAAAGGCTTTAACCAACCGGCAACAAATCACATATCAAATGAGCGAGAGATATTTGGAATCTCATTATCAAGTCAAATTTATGTGTTGAGATACCATGCAGATAATTAACCAGAGTCTAACAGACAGTGCAGTCGTTTAAGTTCTGCAGTAGGGACGTTTACACAAACCCTTTACAAGTTTAGTTGACTAAAATCGAAACTTGGAGGACCACGTCAAAGAATTCCAAGTCAGCCTGAATACCTTTCCAACGAGGATTCACACATTCCGTGGCAAGTTTACAATCGACATTTTGCGCCTGAACAGAAACTATGTCTAAGAAAGAAGAGAAAGGAGCCAAAACATCCGTCTCGATTTTCTCGCTTTTTAGCTGTTGCGTTCAAGGCCGATCGCGTCCAAAAGTGGAGAAGAAAAGCACTGAAAGCATTGATTTGAAAGACGCTCCACCAGAACAAGGAAAGGACGTGTTACAAAATGGAGAAACGGGAGACAAAAGATCTGATTTGGAACTAGAATATGCGCCTCCAACAAGCGATTCTGTTGTATCACCAAGCGATGACTACAAACCGGCAAACTACGAGGAGGCTAGTACTGTCTCTGCGGCACCTTCCAGCGTCGGAAGTGAAGAGGATCCCAGTTACAACGCACCCGGGAGCGTGCAAGTTGTACAAGAACAAGGCTCAGCGTCGGGAGTTTCTAGGGAGATCGGGGTAGGCGGACGGCTCAATCTGCAGTTCGTTTTTGATCCTCAGCCGTCCAAATTGACTCTCACTGTCCTGGGTGTAGAGTTTCTTCCATTCCAAAAATGGAAGATGGATGATTTGGAAGTGAGCTGCATGCTTTTACCCGTTCGCCAGCATAGTTTTCGCGTGCGCCCCAAGAAGTTTAAAGACCCTTTCACCATGGTTCTTACCCCAAAGGATAAGATCAATCATATGTCTCTGCGATTCCGGTTGTACGATCACCGCGGTATGTCCAAGTTCCTGATCGGACAAGGAGTGGTGAATCTCGGAGAGATCAGGCTTGGTCCGCAAGCAGTCACCATTGCCCTGGATATGAATATTCCAGATACCTACGCCATCGATTCTCGTCAACTGTCTAGCATTACGGGAGAAACTGTTCAACCGTCCTCAGAAGACAGCAAACCCGAGATCCTTCTTTCGCTGGAATACCGCTCACTGACGAGGAAACTCATCGCCGAAGTCATCAAAACACGTAATCTGGGCCTCCTGAACAACTCCAAGCCGCAAGATATCGCTGTGGAAATGAAGCTGATCGGAGAAAACAACCAGCTTCTACGCATCTGCCGAACAACCCTGAAGCGTCACGTTATCGATGCCGAATTCAACGAGATGTTTATGTTCCGCGTCACATATGAAAAGCTAGCAAATATCGGCGTTATCTTCACGTTGTTCCGTGTAACGGAGAGGCGAGGAAAGAGAGAGAATATTGGCGAAGTTTGCTTTGGTAAGCAGTCAAGTAGTCATCAACAGCAGAATCACTGGAATGAAGTCATGAAGGGCAGCGAGAGAGTAATCACGCAATGGCACCCACTGTTTAAATAAGGTATGCACTAATCACATATTTACTGAATTGCAAGTAAATACCACAGTCTTAAATACTACATGGGTTTACGGTCAAGTCGCTCGAAAGTCATCTCCCCCGAAACCAGAGTTATGTCGCCCGAAATTAAGTCCCAGAATTGCTGAGTAATGTCTCCCAGAATTTTATCCGTACTCAACAGCATGCTAACATCTTTATTGCACATTCATCGCGCTTGTTTCGTCTCCTCAACTGAAGCTTAAAGAACGAAAATTATTGCGCTTTTATCCCGCTAATTCGTTTCATCAATGCGCATTATTAGCTACACATTTACCCTCACGATGGTTTAAAGAACGGGATATATATTGCACACACAGTTTATTTATCTTCATCTCTCTGTGTAGTACACCTGATAAAATTTTCGGGAGACATCGCTCAGCATTTCGGGCGACATAACTTTGGGAACCACGACTGGTTACCACTGCGTAATTGGTATGATCCTGTATCGTTTTCAAACTTTGGAGTCATCGTTTTTTTCTCTATAGCCAGTATATTATTATTTTCAAAGCTTCCCAATGACTTATATTATTTCTTAGTAGCTACTTTTTCTAATATGAGGTTCAGAACCCTTTCATTGTAGTTAATAACTTAATTTATTCAACTTTTAATAAGTTTGAAAAGTCTTCGAAGTTTGTCGGTTAATCCCTTATTGTCTTCCATTTTTGTATTTTCGACAAAACCTGTCTTCGCGATTGTCTTTCTAGTACAATATCAAATAATTGCCAAACATTCTAAAATTCTTTTGTTTGAATGTGCATTTATTTGTTTTGAACTTTTCAGAGACGAATTTTATCAAAATTTAAATTTAATTTGTTTTAGAGTTTTCTTGAAGTCTGTTCCAAACATCCTTTTCTGTTGTATGTTAATGCATTATACGTCCTCTTCCGCTTGTGAGTAGGCCAATTGCTGGACGACATCATACATTCACGAAATGAAATTTTCGGTGTAAAAAGGATTTAATGCATTGTGTTATCAATCCTACTTTTGCCATTTTCTCTCAAAGGAAATTAACATATCGTGGCCCCGTCTACATGAATCCCAACAGTTTTGAAGCCGCAAATCTGTTTGCCGGATTCGCCAGTTTGGACCGGGCTTTATATAACTCATGAGAGCGGTTTCAAAAAGATGCAGTTTGGTAAACGGATTCACTGGCTTCGTGTCAACAGAAGGACGCTTCATTGAACAAAATATGTGGTTTTAAAAATATCCAGATTCGTTTAGACGTGTCCTTACATGCCGCGTAGAATGGAAATCACTGAGTTAAACTTCCTTCCTTCCTGTATCACAGGAAGGACAATGCAATTTTGGTGAAGTTAATAGTGGTAGTTAATGGTATCACAGGCGTCCCAAGCTCAAGTTGCAAGACTTAAATTCCACCCTCTTAACGTGAGCTTGGGTCGCCTGCGACAGTATAGCTGACATTTCTTATGACGCAAGAAATAACGTAGGAAATTTGAGAGGAATGCACTCTAATTTAGAGGTTTGATCGTGGGTTTTGAATCAACATGCATCAATACCCTTAGGCTATTGATGCTTTATTATGTTCCAGAAGAAAATTTATTGAACAGAGATGTTTTGCGCTTTGTCAGATCAACTGCTTCTTCTTTGTAAAAGTCAAACTTTTCTTTTCTCTTTCTCTTTAGATCACAGATGAAGGAATTTTATAAAACAGCAAAAGCGACTACTCCAGGAATGTGAATTTTCAATGCCTGTTTTGAAATACTGTAAATCAATTAAAAAAATCAATCATATCTTTATTTCAATTCGGATTTTAGAGCAGCATTTCTGCAAATATCTCCGAAAGAGAAATAAAAAACGATATTACATGGCCGCGCGGAGATACGAAATTTCTCTTCGAGTGTTGAAAAATTATTCACGAGTGACCGCAGCGAACGAGTGAAATATTTTTTTCAACACCAGAAGAAAAATTTCGTATCTCCAAGCGACCACGTAATCTTCTATTTATTATATAAACACCAATCAAATGCCAAACCATTCTACTTAACGTAGTTTTTTGGTCTGAAAGGTGCGGTTTATTATGAAGCCATAGCAACGGTGATATTTTCACATATCAAGATAACATGTTATTTTCACATGTGAAGATATCAAGTTTTCGCACAAAAGCTCACTTGGTATTTCATCGGTGTTTATACAATAATAGATAAAATGAAATGCATTTGATTAAAGGCCGCGGTCCTTATTAGCAATTCTTAATGTTACGTAGAAGCAATGAGATGTTAAAAGTTCCAATGTCTCGCTTTTTGCTGAGATAGAATCGTAGTTTTCTGGACGGTGTAAATTAATCAATTATTGTATCGAGTTTTTCCTTATAATCCTCGAATAAGCGCCCTACTTCTGTGATTAGGTGGGGCGTTTATTGAGAAAAACAAAAAAAGGGAGACCGAATAAAAAAAAAAAAGATGTTGTAGTGCAGAACGCTAGGAAATATAGTTAAGCTGCGCCTTCATAGAGATGAACTGTAATTAAGGAGTTGTAGCTGTTTCTTTATCCTTAACGAAAGCGCAGATACTACATTTCAGTGAAATGTGTGATGGTCGACCAGGGCCGAATGACAAAAAGTCCAGTGAAACCTCAATATACCGCGCCCCTTACGGTCACTAGTTTCCATTTCTCTCTCCCAAATATCAGACGGATAAACGCCCAAATAATAGACTGATTTAGCAACAGGACGGGAACGTCAGTTGACGACGGCGCGCGCAGATCAAACAACTGGCTTGACCAATGGCAGA
>CALNXK010000036.1:1467500-1487500 GCA_942486035.1 Porites lobata
ACGAGTTCCCTAAATTTACGACATTTAACATAACAAAGAACGAATGAACTCGATTCAGATCTTCTCAACTAGTGAGAGGCGAGTAAGCCTCAAAATCCGCTGAAAACAAGGAGATCGGCTCAAGCGGGTTTAAAACGCGTAGACGAGGGCTTTCTTGTAAAGATTTGCATGTCTTTTGTCATGCTTGCAAGCCTGGTGGGTTAATTAATTTTGGGACTATTTACTTCTATGCCAGATGGCGTCACTTCACAGCATAGCATTCGAAATGAACGCCAACTACTAAACCGAGCGATACCTTATATATGTATAACCTGAAACAATTGTTTTTGTTTTAATCAGAAATATTCTATAGTTTGACAACGCAAAGAAGAAAAGATTGACAGAATGACCCGAAGAAAATGTTAAGGGATTTGCGAACCGCAACGTAAAAACATTAGGGAGAGCAATTCTCATTTCAAGTTGCGACTTTTCAAGTCTTTATTTGCTAACAGTGATTAGGAAAAGTTGGAAAATCATCCGCAAGAAAATAAGCTAGGCCGTTTGCGTCTTTTGTTGGGTAAAATAAGCCGTGTTATGGCATGAACTGCGCCAAAAAGGTTACTGTTCCAGTTTTTTAAAAGCCATGTATTTTTTCCATAGTTTTGATTCGATTGCGATGAAAGATCAAAACATCGGCGACAAATCGTGTGTTGCGAAAATACGACATGAGGAGTTTATGGGCAAAATATTTTATGTAAATATACACATTTGTGAGCAGGTGCTACGAAAAACAGTATATAATTAATTGATTTTCTCGAAGCTTGTTGGCTAGTATTTCGGGTTGTCGTAATTTGTTCTGTGAGATAATACTTTTGATTCTTCGGTTTCACACAGAGCCGAGTAAGAATTTACCAAACTGTGTTTTCGAATCGATTCAGAAACATATTGCGCAAGGTACTCTTTGATCTTTTAAGGTCTGGCCATCGTGATTTTGTCTCCCTCCATTTCGATTTTGCATTTAAATAATTCAATTACGTTCAACAGGGATCGTATTGGGAAAAGCATGAAATTCTTCTCTGTGTGGGCATTGTAACCATTTTGAAAAGGCATCGATAATTTCGGCGTCTTATGCTGGTAAGAGAAACAACAATGAAAGACAGTGGAAGATTGAAAAAATACAACGTAGCTTGAAAAACTTTCACCAGGTTATCAGCTCTGCATTAACTACGGTAAGTTTGGGATTTGTGGCTACCTTTTTTTATTCAAGCGAAAAAAATATCTTTTGCACGTTCCAGAAAAATACCAATCTCACTTCCTATTTTGCTAGAACGAGCAGTTTTGACTCTCTTGGCGAATTGCAATTTTCTTAATTCTTTAGAGATTTAAATCGACCAATCGAATATTGTTTACGCTCTAGAAAGTGAAAAGAACGCCTGTTAATTGATGTTCTTTCTAATATTTTTAGCAGTTGCAGTAAAAAAAGTCTTCATTTTAATTTTCACGACACCAGATGGACTGCTAGTAGCGTTTACAAACTCGGGTCTGTCTTCGAGGTTTTCGTTACTCCACAAAATGGATTTTACAGCAAAAATCGGTGGATTTTTCCGCAGTATTATCAATCCAGAAGGAGAAAATCAAAACACCAACGCATCGACGGAGGAAACGAGGTAAAAATCCAGAAATTGAGGGCATGGAATTATTTCTCTAGTGCCGGCTTAATTTCATATTCAATCGCGTTCTTTATTTCGGCTGGAGACTGCGAGGGTGGGGTGAAAGTTCCGCAGCCAATAAAGATTTCGAGTCTTCCTATGAACTATCTATATATACCAAACGCATCCTTGAATTAGATTGGTAAAAGATCTAAAATAAATGATTTAAATATGGCCCCAATCCGAGCCTTTGGTATGTTTTGGTTTGACGGCGCGCGAAAACCCGAACGGATCTCATAACATAAAATTCCAGCTGTTGTCGTAATTGTAAAGTCAAATTCATTGCTTGGAATATTTTGGCTTTTACTGAATAGGGAGTCACCATCTGATAGAGTTCAATAATGAGAAGAACTCGATACGCTTGAATAGAACATTCTCGTTTTGTAAAAAAAGAGGGAAATAATGAAAGAAAAGCAAGAATGCAAACCTCATTGAAAATTCACCCGAGCGTTGAATACTAGTCTCATCATATCACGGACAAATACAAGACTTGGAAAACATACATAATTGCCCGATCAAATGTTTTAATTTTGTACGCATACGAGAGAATCTTAAATAAGTTAAGAACCAATAGGAGTCGTGAAACGATACTGGCGAATAATTGAAATTGAGGCATTAGGCGTTTATGGGCAGACTTAGATGTAGCAATATATGTTTGTGTGGATCTATCTACCCAGGGTCTGTTTTGTTAATACTGCTTAATTAAAGCCACAGAAATGAATGTAGCCTCTTTTAAATTTTTCATACCTTCTGTGCCTTTGTTTCGATGTTGTCTGCATTTTAGGGCCGGCTCAAGCGATGTGAGACAAGCTGACGAAGAGGGCGAATATGATGATCGCGACAACGAATTCGTAGACGATGAAGATGAAGAAAACGCACCCGGATACTTCCAAAGAAATAGTTCCCTTCCTCTTCCAGGAAAACCAAAACAGGATTCCAGTGCTGGCGCTTTGGCGTTGCAAGTCCCTAACGCAGGAACGCAGTTTAGACGGAGGTATACCCTCGCTACACCAAGTTACGGTTTGAGCACGTTAACTAATGGGCGATCCGTGCCCAGTATCACACGCAACAGGCAGAATTTAGAAACAAGCAGCGTCGTCTCAGACGACGAGACCGTCCGAGGGAGCGCGGCGCGGAGAGACTTTGGGAGCGTTCCGGCAAGAAGTCGGAGTGAGACACCGCGAATGTTCGCTGGAACACCGTCCAAGAGAGTTTCTAGCTCAAGTTCGGATTGGACAATGGACGCAAGTGTTCGGGGTGTTGGTCGTCTTCATATTGTATTAGACTTTACTATGCACACTGCTAAGCTTTCAGTGACCGTTACTAAAATAGAATTCCCACCGTATCATCAGAGGGACACGTCTTTGTTAGAAGTAAGCGTTATGCTGTTGCCCGGAAAAAGACAGAGTTTCCGAACAAAGCCCAGAGATTTCAATGAACCCGTGGCCATGTACCTGTTTCCCAAAGACAAAGTCAAGGATATGTCCTTGAGATTTCGTTTATACGAGCAGGGTGCTATGGGATCAAAGCACTTGCTCGGCGAGGGAACTCTCCGGCTTAGGTCTGTTGATTTAGACTCGGAAATGATCCCCGCTTCAGTCGATTTGCAGCCGCCAGGGTCGTACGTTCCCGAAGCAGCTTCGGGGGCAATCATGTATGAAGGCGAACTAGCAATTTCAGAGGAAGATCGACCAGAAATTCTCCTTTCTTTGGAGTATCGTCCTTTAACGGGAAAACTCATTCTTGAGGTTATCAAGACGAGAAATTTGGGAATGCTAACCGATTCTAAAGCGCGTGAAACATACGTTGGTGTTCGTGTTATTAAAAACAATGGAGAACTAATAAGTAAGAGTAAAACTACTCCAAGACGTCATATGATAGACCCAGAATACAACGAAATGTTTCTTTTTCATATTCCTGAGCACGAGTTAAACGCCGTGACCGTTCTTCTTACCGTTACAAGCATTTCGACAAGAACACTTGCTTTGAGAAAACAGAAAGTAGGGAGGGTATCACTCGGTCAAAACTACAGCAGCGAAGAAGAATTGCGCCACTGGTACGAAATGACTCGGCGAAAGGAAAAATCGACGGTGGCATGGCATAGAATTAATGAAATGTAAAAAAATCTAAACCAAAGCAAAAATTAAAACGACAATAGCAAAGCATCTTACACCAAAAAACGCCGACAGCCAATATTAACCAAATGACATCCCTGAGTACATGCTCGTCAAGTGTTGGAATGTTGTTGTATTCGCATAGTGGAATTAGAAGTCGACTTTTCAAGACAGTAGTGCTATAACTAAACTAAGTATCCAAGAAATGATTTGATAGTTATTTTTTAGCCCTAAAGTGAATTACCACTTAAACAAAGTGTTAATAATTTTCAGGCGCCTAGGATTTTAATGGCGCATGTCTTAATTAAAGAGGCTATGTCGTTTTTTGGTCGTAGCTAACCTGCTAATTTATAATCATTTTCTCTCACACTTCGAACCCTAAAATAGAGATGAGAGTTATCAAATGATTCTATGAAAGGAAAAGCAAAGGATGAACGATTTTTGGTCATTTTTAGACAACCAGTTTTTTTAAGTTGCTTCCATTCTGGCCATCGAAAGCCAAAGACGTACATTAATAGTTGAGGTATTAGAAGTAGAATAATTGAAAATAAAACTGAACCATTATTTAAGAATTTTCTTTGATTCTAATATGTTTTGGGGTTAAAAACGAGTACCGAATTAAAGGGATTATTATACGTTTCTGGGAAACTGCCCACCTACCCCTTCCCTAAACCAACATTTTGCCCTAAGTGAGAAGTAAGTGTTAATGTTAGCTTAGGGGAGGGATGGGTGGGCAGTTTGCCAGAAAAGTATAATGATCTAAGCTATCTATAAAAACACTAAATTTAAAACAGAGATATAAGCTGACCGTAATTATATACATAATTATATAGCCTGCGACTCTAGATGGATTTTGTGAACATTTTTCAATTTATGGATCACTTGACGTCATTTTTCTCGTCCGCGTTTCTGCTGCATACTTAAGTGTACATATCATAGTCAGAACTGCACCGGGGGGAATGTGACCTCTCATGGCTCTCAAGAGCTTTCACCTATATTTTGATCCCCATGAAAAAGCAAAATTAGCCTGCTAGAGATGAATGAAAAATTTTTTGAAAGGTGCGATCTCGAACTTGTTAATTCTACACCTCCGTTCACGAAAGACGCTTCAACAGGTGAAAGTGCCAGCCATTTTGTGCACCTGTGTTCCTTTGCGCCTATAAAGTCAACCTTGTCCCCAGGTTCTTCTTGTTTTTCAATATGGCGGCGGACAAGGTTGCCTTCTACGTCAAACTGCTGCAAATCGAGCTTACATGTTTAGTTAACCAAGGCTTATGTGGATTGTTTTCGTAAAAGCTTCCTACCGATTACTAATTTAGCACAATTGAAAGTATAAGTTAACTTGACTTTGCTAAGCCTTATGCAGCTTTCAGCAGCTTAACAGCTTTCTCTGATCTTCTGCGGAGTTCATTCCGTAATTCATTAGTGCGTTGTAAACGGGCCTCTATAAATGACAAAATACATATCGGTAGCGTTTTAAAATGCTCAAAATCATCTCGTCTATAAAATTCAGGGCAAAGTGTTTTACTTTTAATACAATAGATATATTTTTGTTGCTTTGTTTCGTATAAATCACATCAATTTGTTACATGTAGTCTGAGACAAAAAGGAATTTAGTCAAGTTTGAAAGCAACCATTAAACTCCTGTAATGTCTAATCTCTAGAATAGTTCTCGTGGCGAAAGAGTCTATATTTGTTCCATAGTTTAATTTTATCGGTTTGTCTAACTAGTGTTAAAATAAATTCGAGAGAATTTTAGCAAAGAGTCAAAAATTGCCTCTAGCAAATTAGACCTAAAAAAACATTTTACAGCATTTTCAATTTTTGAAATCTTTTCTTCACCACTAAACACTTCAATACTTAGAAGTAATTATAAAATAAGCGAAGTATTTTGATTTACAACTTTATTAGATAAATTTCATAAAAAATGTTAGACTCGCCTCAAGCTTCTTTAAACCATTACCGGGGCCGATCCGCTCCTACCACTCCGTTAAATGAAACGATAAATGTTTAGGAGTGTTTTTTAAAAAAATTGGTATCATTATTATACATTGTACTCACTATCTGTCTTCTCATAGGCTAAGAGCCTACAGCTAATTTTGGAAATCAGCGCAACCTACAGATTGGTCAGTTTACTGACCAATCTGTAGGTTCAATTCTTATGTTCAATCGAGTCGAGATATTTCAGACGTGCCAGACGATGAAAAATAGTTAATGATAAAACGACTCTGAATTAAGTTACAATCTTGATCTTGGTGGACAAAACAGATGGAAAATTTAGACACCCCCCCAAATGATGTATGGGAAAATGGCGAGTTTCAGCTTTCGCACGGCTTCATCCTTGATTTGTGGGGGCGTGGTTGCTGTTCCATTTTATTCTGTCGAAGATTGTAGCTCTAGGAGCACTCAGACATGATCTTAAACCGTAAATTAAGTAAATAGTTCATTGTATCTTTGTTATCAAGGCGTACAGAAAATGACCTAAGAGTCGGACACCCTATCCAAGAGCTGACATCAGTAAAACTAAATATAGTAAAATCAGCGCGAACCATAAAAACGAATGGGAAATCAGAGATCTTAGTCTCCTTTTGAGTGAATAGTGTTTATCTGGAAAGAGGCACATCAGACTGAGAGGTGATAAAAACCGTGTCGTACTAGTAATCCTAATTTTCTTTGATCTTTTTAAATCTGATAAGCATTATACGTGTTCGAAATAAGTAACACGCTCTCAGCCATTCGACTTTAGGGAAATTATCTATAAGGTATTTCAAAGCGTGTATTTTTTTAAAGGTCCTGCTTCAAAGAGGGTATATTATTCACTGGCAATGGCGTGAATTATTCAACACTTTAACTAATACTGATTCGACTGGCTTCCTGAGAAAAAAATTTTTGAGAGAAATTGTTTAATGCCAAAAGATTATTCTTCTTCTTATTCGACTAACTCGGTGGGGTCCCTGCAGCCGGAGAGAACCTTCAGAGATATTTAACCATTTGTCTTACACGAAATGAGAATCTTTTGTCTGATGTCCGAATCCGTACTGTGTAATTCAACCATTAATTTTGTCTGTTGATCATGATCATGGTGATCATGATTATTATTATTATTATTATTATTAATTTTATTGTGCATTGGCTACATTGGTGAGACCATCAGGACCCTTGGTACCCGGATCAAAGAACACTAATCTAGTGAAACTTCTGCCGTTTTCGTGCATTGCCGCGCAACCAATTCTCTCTCATCAGGGTCACACCATCAACCCACTCAATGTAAAAGTACTATGCGAGGAAAATAACACTATCAAGCGCCGCTTGAAGGACTCCATTGCAACCAAACAAAGAAAGGTCTAACTCAATAGGCACAGGGGAACGTACTTTTCCGTTACGCAACCTAACACTTTACATCGCAGATGATGTTCGAGCGATTCGGACAAAATGTGTGCTTTTGTCTCAAATTTTGCTCTTAGTCTTGGATTTTTCTATACTAATTATTATTATCATTATTATTATTATAATTTCATCAAAGGTGGCAAAACAAATTTCCCAAGCTTTTTTAATTTCTCGCAGCGAAACTCCATACATTGTTTCAATGCGTCATTATTTGATAGAGCCAGGAGTCATTAAATATGAATGCAAAACCTTTCTGCACTCCTTATAATAGATGTAGATTAGATCTTTTTCAGCATCATATCTTTCTCTTTACATCTTTTTTGTATGATGTTTAAAATGTCATGTCTAAACCAGTATTTTTTTGGGGGGGATCGGCAATATAACAGTCTAATCGAAAGATGCGGGAAGGTTAATTAAACCAAAGATTTTTTTTGGCTGATGGAAGCCCTATTTTTCTTGAATATTCACAACTGGCAATTAACTATCAGACATAACGTTATAAGACCTTATAACAAGTGTGGAGAGATAATTGCCGATGGGAATTTATATAACCTTGATATGGCTCGAGGAAGTTAACCATTTTAATTGTTTGAAATGAGCCGAGCCAAACATTTCCAAAGAAAAAGTCGGAGTCATGAATTGAAAACCGAAAACAAAAGAGGTGAGCAAAGTTTATTGAAAAGTTGGCCTTCACGTGATTTTTAACTGTTAAACAGCGTTACGCTCAACTAAGCTTCTGAAAAAACTAAGGCTTACAGTGTTTCGTGACTTTGCCTTGAATACCCCGGAGGCTAGTAGCGCAAATATTTACCATTTAAATTGAGTGAAGCTAAAACACAAAAATTAATCAACAAGTTTTGACTTCTGCTTAATGGCTTGAGCGATTACCTTACGCAAACTAAACCAAAATAGTACTGGGGGATTAGAAAAAAATCATAAATGAAACAGAAGGAAAGTCTTGGTCTGTGCCTAAAAGCACATATGCACTGTCCAAAAGAGATTTCCGTTACTCTGTTGCTGGTTGCTGTTGTTTACCTCGTGGTTTCTCAACTGTTCTAGACTTGACATTGGTTTTTTTCTCAGAGAGTGGGTGAAGTGGCAGTTTATTTACAAAGAAGTTAAATATCTCCTTATGGATTATGATAATCAAGTGTCTGTAAAAGCAAAACTCCTGCATGGCTTGATTTTCAGACTTTTTTTTTGTCTCATTAACGAAATATTCTAGAAAAAATCTAGTCTCCGCCCAGAAATACAAACCTATCTAGATATTGTCTGCTTTAATTTCACTTTGAGAGGCAAAAACAAATTTTTGCTTACAGAAAACCTCAAATGATTATCTAGCTTTGAAAAAATCGGACAGATACCACTTATGTATCGCCGGAAGGAATTGAAGGACTAGAAAGTGAACTGGAGCTTTAAAATTAAACCTTTATAGATGGTGACTCTGGTTCGTTCCGCTTTAGCTGTCTTATGGTCTTATTGCTTTTTTTTTCAGCTTTTATGTGTTTTTTTTTTCACTCACTGTCATTATTTGTTGCGTTATCGTTTTCCGATGTACATAACTAAAGAAAACGAAGGAAACTCTGAAAATATCGAAAGCGTAACAGTAAACTAATAAAAGAATTAAGAATGATCTTCCCTAAAGAGAATAACATCGATTAAGGAACGGCACATTTGAAAAATTCTTTCAAGTTTCAGGTACTATGATCTAGCTGCTGTCGACTTTAGAGAATATGTTTGCGCATGGCAAAAGCTTCAAATGCGCTGGGAAGAGAGAGGGGGGTACTCAACAACGTTTTTTTACCGCAGGGAGGTGCCGGCCTTGAAGTCTAGCCCCTAACTGACCCTTTTTACACACCGTTCTTGACAGAACAGGTAATCTAGCCTCTTTCTAAACTTCGGTTTCCAGTCTTTCATGTTGCGCTTTTGGTCACCAGGCGAGGAGGCTATGGTATGTTCCACACCGCTGATTAGGATGACTAAACAAACCTATTTGAATCGGTAAAGACCATTCAAAACTCTTGATTAATAGGAACATTTTATTGTTGATGACTTATCTTGTTGTGGATTGGTTTGGTAAATTTTTAGACTGTTCTCAGTCCTCTATTTGTCCGTAAGATCGTCGGAGATCGGGCGCTTTGCGGAACGGGCGGCCATCTTGGCCAGTCAAATGTTCCGAGTCTAGCCTGGGGATGACTGTCAAATCTACTTTATAACGGGCCGGGGTGGTTTTGGATTTTTCTTTCTCCTCCCACTCCCCCTTCCCCCCATTACTATAAACCCTGGCGCCCTCCCCCTCGGTACATATGAAAGCAAGATGACTGCCTGTACCGGTAAGCGCTCGATCCTGACGATCTTACGAAAAAACTAGGGGACTGTGAGCATTCCAGAAAATTCGTGGGGGAAAAAAGAGACCAGAGACAAGTGATAAAAAGAAGAGCTTGTTAATCTTGGATGCGTTTTGATAGATAACATGCGACGTCCTTCGCGTTCAAATGATTTTAGATGAGACACTGGTTTCTTGTACCTTGACTCGACAGTTTTTAAACACGGCAGAGTACTTGTGATTGCATTCTCCATTCCACACTTCGCCTCGAAAATTTTGTCGAATCGTTTCTCTCTCTGATATTTAGGTAACCCATTTAGGAAAAAAAATCCAAATACTTTCCCTGAACGCGTAACAATATCGGCAGTAGTTAGAAACATTTTGTGAAGCAAGTTTATGTTCACTTCTCCATGCATGATTTCGAATGATTCGTGTAAACAAACGATCAAGTTCCTAATCGCCATCTTGTCTTTTCAACCTTGGCTTCTGATTCGTCAGAATTGTCACGTGCTAAAAATGGCGTGGCTGATAGATCAAAGATACTTTTCGATATCCTTTTGAATCAAGGCTACTGTTACCTCGCCGTACAGGTCAAACGTAAACCGTAGCAAACAAGACGAAAAAATGAACAAACTTTTTTCGTTCAACTCTGGTAACACAACAGAAAAAAAAACATGAAAAGTTGTCAACATTGTATTTACGCAACGGTTTTGGACCGGTCACCTTGAATACGGTGCAAATTTTTAAAAAGTTCATCTGTTTTAATCAAATCAATGCTGATACTAGGCCAGGGGCCTGTTTCTCGAAAGTCCCGAAAGTACCTAAAGCTTCATTGCAAGAAACAGAGTAATCAGACACTTACGGCGAATACAGTTAGCACTTTAAGAAGAACAATTTTAAGCTGAGTGCGCGGTGATATTAAAGAACTTCTATTCATTAAACTTACTTTGTATTTGTCCCTCTCTTTTGGAAAAAAATCTTAACAAAGCAAAATATAGCTTCTACGAAAAACTTTCAAGAGTTTTTAGCGTCGCAGGTTCCCGTTTTGAAGAGAAATAAGGCCACCAACTCCAGTACTTTTAAGCATCCATTTTTCAGCTGCAATGAAAACCCTTGTATTTGGTAATTTATTCACGCAAGACTTACCATCACATTCGCACGGGCAGTTTGCTGTTGGCGATAATGAGAAGAATAAGACGATTGTCATATTTGTCTTCATCTTTATTCCAAAGTGGTAAACTTCCCGTGCGAATGTGATGGCAAGTCTAAAAAGCTTGAATAAATTACCAAATTCAAGGATTTTCATTGCAGCTGAAAAATGTATGGTTAGAAGTACAGGCGTTGGTGCCCTCATTTCTCTTCAATTTTTCGTAGAAGCTATATTTTGCTTTGTTAAGATTTGTTTCCAAAAAAGAGGTACAAATACAACGCAAGTTTGATGAATAGAAGTTCTTTAATATTACCCGCGCACTCAGCATCTTCTTGTAGTGCTAACTATGTTCGCCGTAGGTTTCTGATTACTCTGTTTCTTGCAATAAAGCTTTAGGTAGGAATATCCTTTCAGATAGAAGATAGTCTGTCGGCACTCTACCTCTATTCGTGCGTCAACTTTCACAAATGTGTTAGCGTAGTGTTTTAATGTTAAATTTGACCAGCATTTTGTGCAGCGAGTTCTACGGTCACGATTTCCTTCAAACTTGCAATCTATCGCGGGATTTCGAAGTTGTTTGAATTTTTCGCAAAAATGCGGTTTTAGATATATGCCAATATCTCAAACGTTTTTATATCTACAAGAAGACAAATAACATTTTCTTAAAGTGCCATTATCATTTATTTGGTATGCCAAAAACCATAGAAATCGGTAGAATCTTTCATTCTGAAAAACGCAAATAAAAAACATAACCAACACGCATATAAATATGTTCGGGCCACCTTAAAAGACAGTTAACAAAGAAAAGTTGTATCTCAGAGACCACATATAAATGAAAATATTAAGCTTAATAACTTAACAACGGGAAAATTCAGGCCCTATGCTCTCTCAACAGCATGTGATTATAATCCCAGTGATTATATATAGAACGGAATCGGATAGCGGGTTGCGCTATAAAAATTATTTTCAAAACGCCTTGATATAACTACAAATTCTTTTTCAAAACTTAGATTGATATTTTTAACTTCGCCGATTGGTCGAAAAAGTGTAAATACAGGCATTTTAAAATAATGTTAAGTTGACAAAGCTGTGATGCATGAGAAAGTGTCAAATAGTTTGTTCAGTAACCAAGCATTCAAGAAGATAGTTCTAATGGCAATGAATTTCACGTTAGGAAAAACTAAATATTACAATGTTTCTTTTGTTCTTTGCGGGCATCTATACACTCCTTACTGTTAGCATCTAGTTAAGCTATGTGAATTAATAAGATTGGCCATAAACAATGAGGTGAAATGTGTTATATGGCTTTGACAATAAAAGACCCGCAGCTTCTCTGGGTACCAGAAATTGCGTGAAACACAATTCTTCAACGTTGTCCCGGAAAATTTGTTCAGATAGTAAAGTCTCATGAAACAGTTGATCAGAAAAACAAACAGACAAAACAAATAGTGTCGCCTACAAGACAGTAATGGGGCACTAAATGGGACGCTGTGGTTAACAGCATAAAAAACATCGTATAGGAACCAAAGGCGTAGCTCGTTAAATTGTCAACAGGTGTAGAGCTTAACTGCTCATGCGTGAGACACCTATCGAAGAAAAAATTTCAAGGTTATGTATCAACTTCGATGAGATGGTTATATCTTCAAGTCCCTGCATTCTATTTAAAGTATAAAAAGGAACAATTGCCGAGACATATTCAGTCTTTTCGGCGTCAACGTGTCTTTGAGGGCAGCTTACACAGAAGAAACCTATAACGTCGAATCTGAAAACACAACAGAGGATTGCGACATCAGTTGAAGCGCGCGGTTAAATCAATCGACCGTGACACGATAGATTTCGTGAATGGCCACCTTGGTGAGAAGCTTAACCAGGAGGAAAAGGCTTAAGCAGGAGGAAAAAACGAACTCGGAATTGTCGAAATGTCTAACCACTTGGGATTTGACATCCCTCGGGATTGGCGCTACCTTGGGAGCGGGAATTTATGTTGTTTCGGGACAGGTTGCTGCTAGTATCGCGGGACCTGCTGTAATCATTTCATTCGCCTTAGCAGCAATAACATCCATACTGTCAGGTTTATGTTACGCTGAATTTGGCGCACGTGTTCCTAGGACAACTGGATCCGCTTACGCTTACAGTTATGTCACGGTCGGGGAAATATGGGCTTTTATCATCGGATGGAACTTAATTCTAGAATACATGATCGGTACAGCAGCAGATGCTCGGGCGTTAAGCGCTTGCTTCGATTATGTTATTGGAAACGCCATTCGAAATTTAACGCTAACGTACGTTGGTGAGATGCAAATTCCTGGTCTTGGTACATACCCAGATATACTTTCTTTCGTTGTAACTATCATCGTTACAACTGTACTTGCAGTTGGTGTCAAGCAATCTTCAACTTTTAGTACAATTTTTAATGTTTTAAACTTCTTAGTCGTGGTTTTCATCGTGATAGCGGGGATGTTTTTCGTGGACACCCGGAACTGGACGGAAGGGAAAGGATTTTTCCCGTACGGATTTTCTGGAGTACTAAGTGGAGCGGCGACGTGCTTTTACGCTTATGTTGGCTTTGATATCATCGCTACGACAGGAGAAGAAACTAAAAATGCTCCAAAGTCTATTCCAACAGCAATCGTTGCTTCACTGGTTGTTATATTTCTATGTTATTTTGGAGTATCCACTGTAGTAACACTCATTGTCCCTTTTGATCAGCTGGACAAACTATCGCCCATACCAAACGCCTTTGTTCAGAGAGGATTTCCTTTCGCAAAGTACATTATCGGTGTAGGTGCTATTTGTGGCTTATCTTCAAGCCTTCTGGGATCTCAGTTTCCTCTGCCAAGGATCATTTATGCCATGGCTTCGGACGGCTTGCTCTTCAAATGCTTTGCTAGTGTGAACCCTAGAACCGAGGTACCTGTTGTTGCCACAGTGTACCCAGGAATTTTAACGGCTGTTGTCGCTTTGTTATTTGATTTGAACGAATTGGTTGAGATGATGTCTATAGGCACGTTACTGGCGTACACATTAGTGTCCCTATGTGTTTTGATCCTCCGTTATCAGCCGGATCTTTCAGACGCCCATTCCATGGACCTCTTAAACCTTCCAGACAAAGATCACAATGTTTATGAACAACTTTCCTTATACGAACATACAGCAGAGGAATTTGAATATCAGATGTCTCCAAATGGCCATCTACACTTTCTAGATTCCCCCAATTTCGATAAAAATCAAGACAATGAATTATCCTGGGAGGAGTTTACAACAGCAAACAAGAAAACATCAAGGCAGATTCCTCGCAATAAACTTACTAAAGGTCCTACGGCGGAAAGTGTAAAATTAGTGAACTGGGCAGTGGCCTTACTATTCATCTCGTTTATTGGATTTTGCAGTGCTACTGTTTATGGTTTAGAAGCCTTACAGAGACGCAGCTTTGTAATCATACTTTTTCTCGTACTTTTTGGAGTCCTCAGTATATTTGCTATTGTGGTGATTTGTTTACAGCCTCAGAACACTAAGGAAATATCCTTCAAGGCGCCATTAGTCCCGGCACTTCCAATTCTCGCCATCTTTTTCAATGTATTTCTCATGCTCAAGTTATCCAGACTGACCTGGATTCGCTTTGGAGTTTGGATGGGATTAGGTTTGTATTTGAAACCCCGTTTAAGGTTGATTTCCACTGACGCGTTTCAGGGGCACCCAACGGCAGTTTTCGAGAAAATATCTGTTCGGAAAACGATTTGAGATCTAGAATTTTCGGAGCATTTGTTGTAAAATTTCTTGCTTGTCTCCCTCTCCTAGGATTTTCGAACATCTACAAAATGGTAAAATTACCCATTTTTAACGGATTTTGACCCCAATAAAGGCCACCTAGAATTTTCGGGAGCCTTTTCCTGGTTGAAATTTTCGAGAAGGTAAGTTTTCATCCCTATAATTTTCGGATCACTAGACTTTCAGCTAGGAAATCCGAACAGATGAAAAGTTTTTAGGGGATAAAAATACGCCTATATCTACCGTTTGAATACTAAAATACGTTTAACAATGCTATGTTAAGTGGTTTTAAACTATATCCTCGTTGGGTGCCCCTGGCGTTTTTGGCTCCGCACGTTAACGCACGTAAATTTGAATCACGTAAATAAAATAGCGGTAAGATAAAAAGTGCTGGACCCAGTTCCTAGAAAGATGGTTACGTTTAACGCAGGATTAAGCGAAAATTTAAGTTCGGTTTGTAAGTTCGATTTTAGTGATATTTGGCATAAATACAGCAATTTGTTAACGTAATTTCGAGCCGTTAAAAAACAATAAATATCACGTTGACCCTTAACCCTGAGACACATGTAATTTGATTTACACAAAATGTTTTTCATGTAGGTATTTCTTTAAATACCACTGCTCTAAGCCAATCAAATTGCAGAAATTTCTCATGTAGTGGTATAATCTTGCTAACAGCATGTAACTCGAGCTTAAAAAATACTGTTGACCCTTAACCCTGAGACACAGTAATGATTTACACAAAATGTTACTTCTAAGAAATGCAAAGGAAGGTAACGCTTACGAGCGACCCTTCATGCACTGCCTCTATTTTATTAGCTAATGTAAATTTTACTCACGTACGCCTGTAAAAATTGCGCGACACTGGAAATCAACCCTTACACAGGTCCGGGCAGAAACGGATCAATTGAGGTTTCTGGGAAACTGCCCACCTACCCCTCCCCTAACCCAACATTTTGCCCTAACTGAGAAGTAAGTGATAATGTTGACTTAACTTATGGGAGGGGTAGGTGGGTAGTTTCCTAGAAACCTAAATTGATCCCCAAAAACTTGCACAGAAAACTTTCGCCAGCGACCTGCGGAAAAAGTGTGCAACTTTTGGAAGGGCAACCTGTGTATGTTTTTGGCCTCTCTGGTGATTATATGTACCAATTACGGTCGATGATCCAACTGATTAAAATTTTGAAAAAAAAGTAATTTCAATAATCCCAGTATCCCTTTAGCCCAATATGGAAAAATGTGGGTTTCTCTTATCAGCACAGAACATTTTGACCGTGCTTTCAGTGTAAGTAAACACGACAGATAAGAGAAGTGTGACGTAAAAAAAAAATCAGATTTGTGAAATTATGGGATTAGTAAGCATATTCAGAAGAACAAGATGAAAAAACCCTCTTGCCAAAATTCAGCCTGTCAGTGTTGTAAGTGAGTGAGGCCGGATATAAGCAACTTTGAGTACTGATGACTCCACATAAATCCTTCTAAAACTGGCTTGGATCGTAACTATCCACATTATCTCATTATTTCTTTATCAGAACTGAACTGTTTGTCCTTGTTTTCAGCTTAAAGTAATACAAACGATCAAGTTTACGTAGGCAAACGCCAGTTTGTACTACGAGACTAAGTTTTTTCTTTACTTGTTGTTCCCCGTTTAAAAGCGAGTTGTTTCACGCCAATTTTATCCATAAGAATTAGTTCGCACAGGTTTTATACCGTTACTTCCTTTTTATGAAAAATTGTCGTTTTGAACCTGACATTTGCCGTTTTCGGTAACCGTGATTCGAAATTTCTGTAATACCTCCCGGAGCCTGCCAAGTTTAACCGTAACCTTTTCCTGTTTTACTAGGAATGTTACTTTACTTTGGATACAGCATCTGGAATAGCGGTGAAAGGCATAGAAGATCACATCTGGGGCAGGGGATGTTTGACAGACAGGTTCTTCTCGCTGATGACCCGGATTACGTAGACATTGAGTATGAAATGGAAACAATCCCAGCTCATAGGGACGATACAGAATACTTAGCACCAAGTCTCTTCAAATGGGACAGCTTATGAACAACCAACAATTTACTACTGGAGGCCCCATTGATCTCGGCTTGTTTTCTTCCCACATGCGTCGTCATTTTTAGGGGCAGAAGTTGTGGCGTTTGGCTAGTGTAACCCATCCCCCTTCCCGATTGGAAACGTTTTCGTTGCAGCAATGGAGACATAGGACAGCAACGTTGCGATAGTTCATTCATCTTTCACCTTGTGCGACGTTGTCGTCTTATGCGACGGATCTCAGAGCGAAACAAAATTGTGAGCTACCTAAAAGTAGTGTAGAGGGACGTTGACGGTCTCAAATGTCGCCCAAATCAAAGCAATGAAATCATAATTACAAATCTCAAAAATCAGCAGTTTCAAGGGAAAGAGTTGACAGTTTTCAATGGAATGGTCATGGTGCTGTGTCTGGCAGAATGGTTGTTTTGGCTTTCCTTTCTGGTAGTATATACTAAAACAGTAGATAGTGTTTTTCGCGCGCTCTGATTGGCTACTGAATCAGTGAATATCCTGCACTATTCACTGATTATCTTCCAGTTCCCCCGAGCGAGCGACGCCAAACTCGAGTAAGTTGCGAGCAGAATGCCTTCCCGGTTTGCTGCCGTAACAAACAAAGAACATTGCGGGCCAAAATTGTAATCGTTGGCAACAGTAAATGAGTTAAAAAGCACCATTTTTGTGCTCAATTATCTCACTGTTTTAGTATACACTAAAACAATTATTCACCTCAGTGTCGGAGGCTAGTGGTGATATTTATCTCGCCGCTTCGAGGCCCCTGTAAATTTTCACCACTAGCCACCTCCACTTCGGTGAATAATTGTTTTAATTGATAATATTGTTGTTTTGTTTCTGTGTTTTGTGTTTGTGTCTGACCATAATTAGCCCAGTCAATTAGAGAGCATTTTTAACTTTATGGTTTTTCGAGTTGTTGGTACCCTAAGGTTTTTGGCCAAGTTAAAATCGTAATCTGTTTAGTAACTATAAGGGTAAATCAAGAGAAAATAGCATATTCTCTCTTGGGTAAATAAAAAAGGTTTTTGTTGTTGTTGTTGTTGTTGTTGTTATTGTTCTGCTCTGTAATGCAATCATTGGAAATCAATTTTATTTATTTATTTACCTATACAATGGAAATCATCATTTAAAAAAATATAAGCTAAATAAATGTAAACAACTAGATCAAAATGATTTACATGATTGTAATGTGGGAAGCTAAAGAAGAATTATAGTAAGTTTTAAGCTTCTTTTTGAAAACCTCCAGAGAGTTACATTTCCTACGATCCTGGGGCAGAGAATTCCACAAGGCGGCAGTGCTATACGAAAAACTGCGCTTCAGGTACTCTGCCCTAAGTTTAGACGATGCAAGTTTATTTCTTAACTGAGTTTCTAATAAATCATAATTAACGCTGAGTCTGCAAAATATTCAGCAGTGATACACTGGAGCAAGGTAATGACTTAAAAACCGTGATGGCCTTGTGCTTTTTGCCATCCCAGACTTAGCAACAATAATCAAGTGGCTAGATGAGGGAATCATAAATCTTTTTAGCCGTATCCAATGATACGAATGGCCTAAGTCTTCTTAGGGCGCCAATATCAGAAGATACCCTCTTAGAAAATTTCCCAGGTTTATTTGTCATCAATAAGAACAGCCAATGATTAAGCTTTCTCAACTTGGCTGATATTTTCCCCTATAATTTGGATTTGGATTTGCTTACTGCTTCGCAGCCGGAATCTTTGCCGAGTGCTAATTAACATGAATTCAGTTTTGGCAATATTTCGACTTAACATATTCGCCATGAGCCAAATGTTTAAGTTTCTTAATTCGTTGTTCATCTCCCTTCCAAGGACATTCATGTCCGACGCAGCCAAAGTAATATTAGTATCATCAGTATACTTTCTAGAGGCAACCTTCTATAGACAATTTGAGAGATCGTAGGTAGCTACTGTAGTGCTGAGCATGTTAACTCTTTCAGATAGTAAGTCGACGTCTGGTACAGCTACAAGGATGTATAGTATATTTTTGTTTTTGCACGTAGAGATCAAATTTAATGAACGAGGTAGCAATTTTTTAAACACCCAGTCAAGCGTTAGTACGTTAGTCGCTTCAGTAGTAATTAGAAAACTCAAAATATGTCTGCAAGCTTACATATTATAGAAGAAACAAATCACAGGCGTTCGATTTAAATAAACCACCGCTATTACGGACTCTCGCTGATACGTCCCTAGCAGAGAAAAGTTAGGAAAAACGACTGTTTCCGTAGGCTACTCCCTGTCTGATAGTATATAGCCTGTTCCAGGCTCCGAGATAGTGGTGACAGTTAAAAGTCGTTCAAAAATAAGAAAACGCGCGGGGGCTGGGGGGAGACAGGACATTTTTGCCGCCGCCAACGCCCCTTTGCCAAGTCGCGCGCGTCTTATTTTCGCTTTGCTCGTTTAATACGTCCCCGCTATACTATCTGAGAGCCTGGCACAGTCTAGATAGTATAGTACATGAACAAGTGCATAAAAGTGCCATCATTCACACAAATGAGTTTCCTTACTGATAGTGTTCCGGTACTCTCAAATACCTGCAGTTCTTAATCTCCTCGAATGTTTTTTCCATAGATGGTCGATTTTCTTCTGAAGCTTTATCTCGCTCTTTCTGCTTCTGGATTTCCATCATGGCAGCCTGAAAATAGTTTAAGTTAACCACGTTTGTCAGCGCATGAAACCATTTCGATTTTCTTACCGGTTCCGTAATTTCTCGAAATTTCACCGCAGTCTTTTGACCTGTAGGATTTTGTGTCGCTAGATTGAAAGCAGTTATGCTTGAAAAAGTCTTTTTCTCTTTAGATGATTCATGAAGCTCTGACATTGAAGAGGCTCTGTTCTCGACGCTTAATCTTCGAATTTCAGGAGAAGATCTCATTTCATAGCCATTTAAGTAGTTTACTGGTAACTCATCTCTGAGACATGCTTCGTGTATATCTCCAGTGGATCGTCGATGCAGTGGCCTGACGTTAATAACCGACAAATGACCATTTGGTTGATTCACAGGAAGTAAACGCTGTGCTTCGATGTCCGAAAAACCAACTTTTTCATTTTCACCCTCGCTTGCAACAACTTCTATTGTGACATTTGGGCATTTGTGTTGATCCGCAGCTTCAATTGGCATCTCTAACTTTTCGGATTGAGGCAAGGAATTTGGAACCTCACAACTTCTTCTCTGCAGCATTTTAGGTCCTTTACTGATAGCTCCTGCTTGTGAAACACTTTGTCCATTGTTTCCTTGGTCTTTCTTTGTTATTCGATCTCTAGAATTCATGGCAATTTGGCTGACTTTACAATCTAAGAAAGGCATGCATATCCCTCTGTGTTTCAATTGTGGACTGGGAGAAGTAGCCCCACTGATTTCTTCGGTATTGCTAAGGCAAACCCTTTCCTTTTCTTTTGAAAAACATTCTGTCTCCCAAGCTTGAGAGTTCAAGCTTTCAGGCTTGGAAAGATCCCTTTTTTTCCTCAAAGGTGTACGTCTGGGGTTTGTGCTCAAACTA
>CALNXK010000036.1:1490000-1615000 GCA_942486035.1 Porites lobata
GAGTCAGCCTAATAGAACAAGTCTCTTTGTACTGGACAAACTGCACGCGATTTGACAAATAGCTTTTCAACCAGCTAAGTGCTAGCCCATGAATCCCATAATGCTCAAGCTTAGACAAGAGTATTTGATGGTCTAAAGTATCAAACGCTTTTGATAAGTCTAAGAATATGCCAACTGTATATTCGCTTCTGTCAATAGCAGTTGCAATTTTATTAATAAGATGAATTAAAGACAGCGCTGTAGAATATTTTTTACGAAATCCAAATTGGCAACAGTATAAGATATCTAAACGATCTAAAAAATTTGTAATACGATTGTGCATAACTCTTTCAAAGAATTTAGAAAAATTAGAAAGAAGCGAAATTGGACGGTAGTTAGTGAAATACTGGGAATCACCAGCTTTAAATACCGGAATCAGTTTAGCAATTTTCAGTTCATCAGGAAATACTCCTTTAATAAGAGACAAATTGATTACATTGGCCAAAGGCTGAGAAATGAGATCAAAGGTGCTTTTTATTATATCCATTGAAACGTTATCATATCCAGGCGACTTTCCAGATTTAAAAGAGTTGCATATTTGATTTAGTTCCGAAATATTAGTTGGATTTAAGATAAGCGACTCATTAACAGAAGCGCCAATTAAGTCTATAAAGTATAGAGACCTTTCGATTCGAGGACGAGAACGCCTACGAGTACGAGATTTGACATAAAGTTTTTTTTGCATATTCTCAAAAATAGACACCCCGGAAAGTTTCATTGTACTTTGATTCACCAGAAAAGTTAGCACTGTTGTCCTCTCCCGATCGCAAAGTGATAAAACTTGTAACATTTGATAACTCGTTTCCGCCAGTACGACATTCTCGCAAAAACTCGTAGTAGAATGACGCCGGCTACCACGTTTTGCCGCCAAAATGACGCTGGTTCACGAAATTTTTAGAACGTTCTTAGTGTTAATTAGTGAAGTAAGCCGGAGGGACCAGACTTGGGCGTTTTCCCTAGTAGCATTTCTAAACAACTATGTTTTATCTCTAAAGCAATCTTGGTCTTAAAAAAGGGTAGCCTGCGAATACAGCAGGCATCTTGCTGGTACGAGAGACGGCTGTATTCGCAAGCTAAAACAAACGACTTGCTCTGGGAACGAGAGCCCTAAGGTCTATGACGTAGTTCCGTTTCCGGTACATGACCCAAACACAATCTCTCGCGGGTTGAGTTTAGGTATGCGTTCTCCTGTCGTCAGAGGCAATACACAAGCTATTAAAGTGTACATTATTCGTTACAAGTTGATAAAATTGTTAACTCGGAAGTCTATATTTTTAAGTCAGTTGGATTCTTGCACGAGATATCGTTCATTTTGAGACAAAATGGGTAATAGAAGAAAAATATTGGAACACAGATCAGATAAAAAGCTGCATTGCTAAAAAGAGAGAAGTAACAGAAAACAAAGAAAGGAACATGCGTGGACATATAGCCCTACCCGCCGGCGAGAAGCCGAAGCTTAAGTTACCATTTACAAGTCCAGGGTCCTTGAAGCATATGAATAGAATGCAAACTTACCTTTCTTCTTCCTTACTTTCCTTCTGCTCAGCAGTTGCAGCAGTCTTTGAATGGAAATCTGGTGTCAACTGCATTGCATTTCCTGATGTGCTTTTCTGTTGCTTAGGTGAGTTAAGGGTACCTTTCTTCTAAAAGAAAGCAAATTTAGAGAAAAATGTTGGTGTATTAGTTGCAATCTCCGCGTTTGGTTGATTATAACGGTGAGTTGATGGCTTACAATTTGCTCTTTAATGACTTCTTTCTTCCCCTCTTCCCCGGCGACCGTTTTATAAACTTTGTGAACTTTTACGATATATTTTTTACTTAAAGCTCATTTCCAAGTGTCTGAGTCACTTTTGGACGTATGATAGTAACTTTTTGCTACTAGCTGGAATGTCAAAAGTCTTAGAAGCTTCTTATTCGTGAATTACCCGCAAATATGAGCCTTTGCTGCGGCACTTATTGACCTCGAAATTAACAAAACTGTGATTGGGTCACCCCTTATGTAATATTTGGTCATAAATTTCTCAAATGGTTGACGCTACAGTCAGTCCATGCGTTTATTTGCTGGTGAAATCAAAATACTCACATCATTCTTTGACAAAAAATTAATTACTGTTTGTAATGATTAAAAGAAAGAAATATTAAATAATCCTTCATTTAAAATAGGCGCCAGGTAGGCTCATCGTTAATCCACGAATTTGTCAAAAGTCTTGAACCGCCTTTATATTAAGTAAAGACTGTTTAAACAACAAAAGAGTACGATTAGCTAGCACTAATATACGCAAAGCGCCCGCACATCAAAATTTAAATTCAAGCTTTATCTCCCTGACAAATTATGAAAGATTTTATCCAGTACTACATGATTTCTAATCGTTACTGTTTGAACAAGCTTTTGATGCGTTGTTTAAGTCGACCTCCATGCCAAAGCGGCTAATCGTCAAAGAATGTCCAACGTTTTCTTGGTTGCTAACACCGTTTCAGTGACCCTTTTCACGCACTGGCATCCACTGAATTTGAGTACTTTTTTCAATTCCCTCACCTCACTTTTCAACCAATCTTAACATATAACATCGCGAACGACTTAGGTGAACATTTCATACTGAAAAATGTTTCAACGAAGAGGCCCGGTTTTAGAACCCCTGAATTGCTATTATGTTGAAGGGCGTCTTGTATGAAGTGTTCAGAAAAATACCTAGCCTGCCTGATATCTCCATCGGTAGTCTCTTTTTGAGGCTGAATTGAGCTTTTTAAAGGTCTTTCAGTTTCCTTTTACGTATAGGCCAAAATGTAAAGTAGACGATTGCAAAAAACTTTATCTAACTTACTTTTTCGAGACTTAATAAGCAAAGTCTTAATTTTTGTTTCACCTAAAAATACGTTTACAAATACTATTAGACAAACGTAACAGTCCCACAAAAACAGTTCCAGTAGGAAGAACAACAGCTAGAACCGAAAATGATGGCCGGTTGAGAAGGAAAGACGATCGTGTTTTGACACTGAACAAAGTTTCATACTTTAACCTGTGATTTGTCTCTCATTATAGATGAAGCGGCGACAACTGGTCGAAAAACTATAAAATAATAACCATATGAATTGGCCAATTGGCCAAAATGTTTTATGATGTTGGACCTTATCATACAGCTAATGACTTCTAAATAAACAACCGATCATGCAACAACTAATTCCATTGATATCCGACGCGTTATATATTGAAGCAAGTTAAGAAAACGCTGCTTGAGATCAGTTTACTGACCTTAGGCTGAAATCTTCCTTGGCTTCGCGGAGCTCTTTGTTTCCTCTGATGTACATCCAAGTTAGGTTTCTTCTGTTTCAACTGTGAAGCTTTGCTGTCAGATGTTTTCAGAATTCCCTGGTCCTCTCTTTCCAATGAATTAGACGTCGCCACTTCCCTTGCTGTTTTGACATCCATTATATTTTAAACGACGTCAAAAAGTATTCACAAAGCAAAAGTTACTCGAGTATTGAACTCTATTTCAAAGGGTGAAGATGAGATATTGGCTTAACAGTGTAAAGTACAGCAAATGTTATCGTTCTTGTTAACATTACTTAGCTATTCAGTACTGCATGGTGATTGGCTTACGGCCATGACTCATAAATCATATAGTCGAGTAATACATGGCTAACAAATGCCAAAAGAGCACACATTAAAAAACAAAGGCCGTGACGCCTACTTTTAATGAAGGCTTTAATTAACAAGAAATGTCCTTTTATCGTGTGCTTATTTACATTTAAAAAGATTAGGACTAATTCTGTTGGTATAACCATCACTGCTTTCAGTTGTACATCACGTAAGCTTATTTCCTTGGCTTTGAAATTTCGTCTGACTGGCTTGTATTTATATTTTTTTAAGAATGTTGTTCACACCTAAAAATCGAAAAAATGCTTGTTCACCATGTGATTGTCAGATAGAGGATGTAGATAGTCAATACGGTCGGTGCAATCGTTAATTTTGTCGCCCCATATAGATCCTATTTGGTGATTTTTTTAGTACGGGCCAAATCGCTATTTACGATAACCCGGAATAATCAAATCATGTCTGAACGCTATATACTGTATTGAAAAAAAAAAACCGAAAAACTAAACGTAGGCTGTTAGAGAAAAAAACTTCTAGTTTAATGTGAAGACAGTAAGGCATAGTTCAGAAGTTTGAAAGCGCCCTTTAGAAAATACACTGCTAAAAGGGTCAAATGCTTTCAGAATTTATACGAAAATCAGTAATTAGTGCCCTGGTTAACTTTTTTTTGACGTCAGGTTGTTATTCTTTGCTAAACACCCAAGCTACCGTATCTTTTAGTTTATTGTCATCTTCACCGCTAGGCAATCGTAGGTATCTGCAATGCTTCAATTCTTCGTAAAGCTTCTCCAGCTCAGCCTGTTTTTGTTCCACAGCCAAACGATCCCTTTCCTTTTGTTTCTGAAGAGCCACCATTCCACCTAAAAACATGTTTACGTTAAAAACCTTTTTCAGGGCTATCAGCCACTTTGACTTGTCCAATGGCTCTGGGAGGTCCTCTTTCCGAGCTTCAAGGCTTTCTTGCTTCCCTTTCTTTGTTACTTTCATTCTTGGTTTGTCCTCTTGAGCACAAAAAGAAGACAGAGAACTTGATCTCGCAGTGATTTTTCCTTTTTTTAGGGAGGTGTCTTTCACGAGTGCTGTCTCTTGGCCTTCTTCCTCGTGGCCATTTTGGATACGAGATGACTGGCGTCTAAGGGACATCTTTCTTGTCGCATCCGTTTCGCTTCTACTGCATGCCCTCGGCGACTTGATGGGACTTTTACAAAGGATGCTAATAGCATCAACACTTGCAGTATCTTCAAGAAGATTTTCTTGCCTTCTCAGGGGACGATGTCGGCGCTGTAGGAAGTCCTTATTAGTTGCAGTGCCGTCAGGACTCTGATAAACTTTGTTTGCTTGTTTGCTGCAAATAGGTAAAGGATAAGGTGCAACCTCTTCTTCATTCCAGTCTACCTCGCTGCTTTTAGTCACCATCAGGCCATCCTGGTTCCTGAAAACTGGTGGGAGGCTCTCCACTGATTTTAAAGAATTCAAAGAGCATGCTCTACGAACTGGAAGTTTTGGCACAGATAGAAAATTTCCACGTTGCACATCTTCAGCTGTTGGGAAGGCCATCTTACAAATTCTATTTTGCTGCATTCCCGTTGTTGTTGAATCATTTTCAGAAGCACACGCGTCTTTTTGGTGGGCAAGATGAGTTTGCATATCATCACTTAACCTCGCGCCTTGTCCAGAAAACCTCGCTTCTTGCTCGGAAGACCTCGCTTCTTGTTCGGAAGACCTCGCGTCTTGTTCGGAAAAGCTGCGTATCCTTGGAGGAAGTGACAGAGAAGCACATAGTTTTGTTACTGTTTTACCATTCCATGTTTCCCGCCTTCTTGGAGGGCCCCTGTTTTGCTTTGCTTGTTCCTCCGTAACAAAACAAGTCGAAGTTTCACTGGATATTCTGTGTGGTGAGAGGGAATCTTCCTTTTGGTTGGTTGGTAATTGACAGGTCAGTCTTGGAAGCCTGAAAGAAAACCATTTGGGTGAACGAACCAAAAGTCAAATTTGAACGTTTCAGTTCGGAGTCTTTCGGGATGCTTCGGTGCTTTTTAGAATAATTAATTTATATCATTTTCGGAAACATAAGGTCAACTTTGGAAAGTTAAGGAAATCAACGTCAGATTTCAGTGGTTGATGAAATCAAGACATGATAAGCAAAGTAAAAGCATTACTGAAGAATGCAACTGAAGATAAATTGTATTGTTGCCTTATAATCAGAAAGGAAAAGGTTTATTTAATACAGTAGGACCCCGGAACTCGAACTGGGATAACTCTAACTCCCCCCGCTAACTCGAACTAAATTTCGTTTCTTTTGATCAAAATTTCACTGAAATTTACCCCGATAATTCGAATTCCGGTTCTCGCAACTCAAGACTACCATCCCTATACCGTTTCAATCGATAAAACACCTAAAACTAAGTATTATTCTTAAATTATAGCTTATGACATTTCCGTTTTAGAATTTATTGGGGTATATGTACATGTATTACATGTAGCGTTCATCGAACTGTCATTAGCGTTGAACATTTTGCTATAGCTAGTGCAGGTTTTTTCGTTTTGTTGGCTAGTTTCGCCGTTCAGGGAAAGGAACAATTTTATACGGTTGAGTTAAAAACATAAAATTGTATTGTATTTACAGATGTTTCAACACACAAAATTATATCTATCCTTTTAAAAATCTCAGCCTCGGCTTTATTCTTAAAATATTCTTAAAATTTCGCAAATTTCAGCCTCGATATTCTTATAAAATATATTCTTATATAAAAAAAAGAGAGTACACAATTTGTGTATTAGCGCTGCTCCAAACTTTATCGCGCTTATTCCATTTCGTTAAAATGTTAGCAAATTTTTCCTGGAGTTGAGTTCTTAAGACTGTATCGAAGCCGAGGAAAAGGAAAAGAAAGTCGTTGCCTTGTGTTTTCAGTCTCCACAAAGCGTGAAACTAGGAAATTTTACGTCGTAGTCGTGCAGTGACGGCAAAGATATGTACAAAAAACCGTGCAAAGTTGTTGTCTTTGAGGGAACTGAGGCCCAGCGAGGGTTTCCAAATACGGTACTTAGGAAAATGAAAAGTCACGAGCATTAAACTCGAGTTACACGTTTCAACCCCTTATGAGTTTCTGGTACCACTCGTTACTTTGGCTGGGTGAGGACAGTTCCATACAAACCTCCATGCAACAATATATTCATAATGATGCTCTACCGCCCGATAACTACTCACAGCAGTCAGGTACAATTTGTAAAACTATAGTTCAGTAGCAGGATGCTTAGCAGGCTCTGTTTTTTTTTTTCTTAAGGCGAAGAAATTTCGTGGATGCGCCCGCTCTATAAAAGCAAACCGCATAAACAAACCGGCGCCTGCCACGCAAGCTATAGTTCAACAGCAAGTCCTGTAAATTTAACTGCTCTCTATAAAAGCAAACTAAATAAAATATTAAACTTGCAATTGCAAATTGAACTGTGCTTGCCAAACCGTTAATTACTCACGCACTATTCATGTATATCCATACCTTTCGATTGTCTGTGGTGAATCTGCCTGGGTTAAAAATACTGGATTTCCACTCTCTTGGAATGTCTTGGAGGCACAAAAGCACTTTGGACTTTGCCGTTTTTCATACGAGAAACACATTTCAACCTTTTAAGATAGAAAAAAAAACACACACGAGGGGAACAGTTAATTTTGTTTCCCGAGAATGTAAATGTTTCCTGAGGGGAACTATGATGGTATATTGTCCCAATATATAATCGCAACCTCGTTCCTAGTCAGCAGAGAGGCAGCCCTGCTGTTTTGGCATGAGTGAACCGAAGAAAATAGCGAAAGAGTTCACTACTATAAATACTTTGAATGAATAATAAAACAATAATTGAATTCGTCTTTCGTATGATATGAAAAATTATACAGATTTAAGGAGGCTGTAAACTAACGCCCGCCAATTCAATCAGCATAATTCTTCATATAATACCCAGCACCATTTGATGATCTGATTGTTAGTAGTTGACAATGGCTACGCTTGCTTAGTTAGCAAAGTAATAAAACTTGTCACATCTTTAGTTTTACAAATCGATGTCGGTCATTTTCATTTACTGTTGTATCTATTGTGAACAGCGTTTATCGAGGTATGACGTTAAGTCAGCTCTAACTCTATAATATCACGGCCGAAATAAACATGGCAATTTCCATGTTAGGTTTATTGCAAAGATACAGATTTTTAGATGACGTTTATTGCCGTTAGTCTTTTAGGATCCATATTAGAAAAGAAAGAGAATCATAAAGTCAAAATGTTGATGATTTTACCAGCCAAATTGCAGCATAGATGAGGGTAATTTTAATTGGTTTGACGCGTAAATCTATGTGCGGCAATCAATTATACCATTAAGGTGGGCATAAAAGCGGTTTTCTTGTCCTTATTTACTTTTGCACAGAACTATCGTTTGTTTGAACAAAAGAATAAAGTTTTGTCGATTTGAAGACAGACAGAATAACTTAAATTAGAACCTTTGGGTAAGCCTGATGTTTTTAAACCAAAGGACTATATTTGAGCATTATTTTTTTAAAAAATATCTGAGCGCAGAAGCACAAATATTGCCTAGAATTCTCTAAAGCTTGAGGACGATTTACAAAGCTTTTCTAATAAATGCGCTTTAGGAATTTCTGAAGCTGAATTTTTCACATTATTTGTGAGGAAAGAGGCCTCGAATGTTTTGGATTCGGAAATGTAACGGAATCGAGAAATCAGAAAATTTCTCACTTTGCTGTCGTAAAGCATCAAATTGCATCTAAAATTTTCTGAAAAATTATATTGACGACCCTGTAAATTCCAAAAGGTTCGACAAGTTGCCCAAAGATGACCGAATACTGTAGATACGAATACTACGTATGCACCACGACAGGAAACAAAACCCTGACGTCATTACCAAACACAGACCTGATGAAACGATTCTTTACTTCAGTAATAAAGAGACTAAACCCGCTATATATCGTGATAATATGCAGCTGGGCTCATCAACATGGGCTGATATAAGTTAAATGAAAGCACGCAAGCAAGCATTTTATAGATTTTACTGTCGTTTAATTATTTCAGCAAGGGCAAACGGCAAATTTAACCATTAAAAAAAAACTTACTTCGTAACTAAACCAGTTGACGAACTGACTACACGATTTTTAACTCCAGCCCGCTAGCTGGGTCTTTTTCTCGATCTATTTGTAGTCTATTTGTCTTGTCTAAAGAATCAGAACTTCGTCTCATTTCTGTTCCAATGTTTTAGGCTTTTGATTAGACAGTAACCAAACAAATTCACGTGAAAAGAGTAGATTGCAAAAACGTCAAAGTAAAAGAACTTCAAACTACTTTCCAGATATATAGCTCATCGCTAATGATTGCAACGCTTCAACAATAGCGGCACTTTAAACTGCGTTTTACTGTGGAATTATTTTTTGTGTTTCTGAAGATAACTTTTGCCCCCTACTAAGCTTAGAAAAAGAGCATTATTTATTTACAAACCTCAGACGATTTAGGACTTGGACTCCCTTTGATGTGAGCGCCTTTTGTATCCTGTCTCTTGAGCGAAAGATTTCCAATTCGCTGTTCCTGCTTAATTTTGAGAAGTCTGGTTTCTGAACGATATCTTTTCATCAGTCTCTTCTGCTCTTGCTCGATGGAGCCAAGTTTATTCTTCAGAACTCTCTCCTCCATTTGGTTTGTCACTACCGCGAAAAACATTTGCACCGACAAAGGCCTGATGGCCTCATAATAGTTGTCACATGCCATTAAAGTCTTTTATGAAAATCACATGCAAATTCCACAAAATAAAACGAAGCTTGTGTGTTTTCCTATTACACTAGGTCGCGAAATGTCCACGATTGACAATTCACAGCTAATTAATTGGATAAGTTAATGGCACTCATATTCCATTAGATTCCACTGCCTTTTGTTGGATGAGCATTAAAAGTAAATAAAGAGTTAATTAGTCTTTACACCACTTTTTCCTTTCCCAAATCACTAAGTCAATATCTTGAAACTTAAATGAACTCACAAATGAATTTTTATTGCTCTTATTCCAGTCTTATAGAAAAAAAAACGTTTAAAAAGAATTTGGTAAAGCAGCGAAACGATTTAAGCTATTAGCGGAACGGTAGTTCTGCCGTATATTTCTTATTCCGTATAGCGTAGGTGGACATCTGAGATTTACCGTTAAGTAAAACCTGTCCAAAAAAAACCTTACTTGTTCTAAGCAATTTCTTTTTTTGGTAATTTCTGTAAGTTTCTTAATCATTGCAGGACGACATTTCGCTTTGAGTATTTGCCTTAATCATGGTCACTTTACAGTGAAAAGACTAATTAAAAGTCCATTAGTATATCTGATGTTCGTCAAAAAGGAGAGTGTGAGGTCTTTTGATTTAAATAGTCTTTCTCTTTTGTTGTGCTAAAATTGACAGGGCACATTCAATGGAGTTATTTTTTTGCTTTAAAACAAAATAAATTTGAAAATAATTAACTTGGCCTCCTCCTTTCTGTCTCCTGATCAGAGGCTCCCGCTGAGTACATTTCAGAGTAGCCAGCGCGAGGGGAATGATGGGAAGACTGGGTTCCCTGTGAAGCGAACTGAATGAAAGCACCTTGTACTATTAATGAAGATCCAGAAACCAACTCCATGAAATGTTCGCCTCCTGATGCTGTATTCCTTTCGAAAAGAAAAGCTACTGCAAAGCAAATACAATGGAACCCGGCCTTACAGTCACCTCGGTAATACGATCACTTCGTTATTACAGCCACTTGTTTTGGCCGCCGGGAAAAACGGCCATAAATTTTCTTGTACAAAAAAAAACCTCGTTATTATGGTCACCCATTAAAACGGCCATTTTTTTGGCCCATTGGTGACTGTATTAACGGGGCTCCACTGTAAATTTGAAGTCGAGCAAAGAAAACTAGATTTAAAGAACTTGGACAATGTGTAACAGAAATAAATGTGAAGAAGATCACCGTCGCTTAAGACACAAATTATCCAGATGCGAAAAGAAAGCCTGAAATAGGCCATTTGCAGCTAAAAGTCACGTGGCCTACTAAGTGCAAAAAAAAAAAAAAAAACGGGTTACAATTTAAACAGTAACAGAGACGGGAAGAGCACGAAAATATTTGCTCCAAAGCCAATTCGAGGTGAGGTGACCGACACACAAATTCAAGATTTTATGGATGTTAAAATGTCTGCAAAATTATCATAAAGGTTTGTGTCGAAAACCTGCACCGTCAACCTGCGACCCACGCAGCAACATTTTCCATTGATACATACTACATTCATTCAAACGACCATATAACTGATCTTTGAGAGTTTTCAAAAACTATTCAATTGGCAGGCCTACGATTTAATTCATCCTCTGTTAAGCTTTGTCTGATATCTTTAACGCTGTATTCCATAATTGTGACTTCAAAATTTCATAATTGCTATTTCAAATATAGAAAGCCTTAAAATGGTTTACAATTCTTTAAATGGTCTTTTCCTGAATATTTATCCTCTAAATTTGTTAAACGAAATGAAACGCGCTACTCCTTGAGGGACTCTGTTAACAAACTAACTGTCGCGTTCGCCGCGAACTAAGTTCGTGAAAAACAGCTTTTAAGTTATAGCGGAGCAGTTCTCTGGAACAGTCTCTCCCGCTGTGATATGAAAGAGGCTAAAACTTTAAGTCAATTTCAACGATTGGCTCATCTGAATTTCTGACTTTTAAGTATACACGGCATTCATGAAAAACAGGTCTTAGTTAGGTTAGTTGTAGCTAGTTTTTCCATTTTGTTTGGGGTAGTTAGATTATATTTACAATTTTTATACTCCTGGCGAATTTTAACCCTGTTTAATTAAATAGAGAACTATTCTATTCTATTTATTTAATATAGGTCACCTGACCTCGAGTCTCAAAGGGCGTATTACTGCATTTCGTCGGACAATATTCGATGGTGACTTTATCTTTTTTTCACTGTAAAAGTAGACAGTTATACAAGGGACGACCATAATTGAGGAGGGTGAGCTGTTCCCTCGATGTTTTAGGAACAATTCCTTTCAGATGATCCAGATCAGGAGTTATGAGTTAGGATCACTCGGATAATGGTGTATCAAAGAAACATTCATCCCATCTGATAAAGGAGTCATCAACAATTCATCCCATCTGATAAAGAAGTCGTCGGTTTCTTTGAAGGACCGTGATCCAAGTGATCTTGAGGAATAAATCCTCCTCCTCGGTAATCGTGATTCCGGAATCCGGGAAATTTTGCTTCTGCAATCCGGAATCCTGGGCTTTCGAATCCAAAATCCTGCTAATGATTGGAATCCGGAATCCCAATTCTACTGACAAGGAATTCGGTTCCTGGGATCCGGTATCCACAGCTTGGAATCTAGGAATTGGAATTTGGTTTCTTTGACTTAATTTTCAAAGAGGTCGGGTTATTAGTCAGTCTGGATCGGTGTCCACTTCAGCAGCGAGTCCATATTATTTTAACTGATAGTGTTATAACATAGCCTGCAGAAAACTGTGGTTCAAGTTTAACTTAATCCTTGAATAAACTTAACGCTGGTAACCACAGCAGCATTCCTATCCCACAATTACCAGAAACGGGTCTCAGGGTTAAGTTCAATCCAAAGGTTTCTCGTCTAGGAACGTGTAAATGGAGGTTAAAAAACATTGTGAAACCTGAAATCCGAGCGCTATGACTGGTTGAGCTGATCGCCTGTAAAGGAATCGGGTGCACGTCTGCAAATACTGCAAGGAGTAGATGGGGGTGAAGCGATTATTCAAAGAAGGCGATCACTTCATGAAAAAAAACCTGCAAAATGGGGCTATCAATTGCGGGACTGCTATTATTGTAGGACGTAAGGTGACAACATTCGTTTTTTCAGTTCGGTTCAGCTCAATTCTTTATTTAGCCAAATCAATTACAGAATTTAATAACTACAATGTTAAGCTGGAATGGGAGCCCGGAAGAAACCAAGAGGCTTTTTAAAGCCTAGGCTACCTAGTCATAGAAAGTAACTAGAATAAATTAAAGAAGTAGACAGAGAAGTAAAGTAAGGCTAATGTAATGGGGTGTAACGATAAATATGACCAAAGGAGAATTGACATCATGAAAATTTAATGACGGTAAACTAGGGCCCTTTCGAAACAAATGCGTTTTCAAAAGTATGCGTTTTCGTTGTGATCGATTCGCGTCTTCACTACTGTTTTGATGCGTTTTCGACTGTCCTCAATAAAACGTTCGAAAACGATTGAATTGCACGTTGTGACGTAAGTTGAAGTCTACGCGCACGCTACAAACAGACGCGTCTGCGATATTTTCGGTCATCGTTTTCATTTTGATTTGTTTTCGACCGTTTTCAACCATCCACATTAATACAACATGTATGCATTTTCGTTTTGTTCCACTTTCAAGACCGTTTTCAAATCAATACGTTTTCGATGAAAATGCTCAGCGTATTAGTGTGGACGGAAGGCCTTAACACATCGAAATGTAAGCGTTTTCAAGAGAAAACGCAAATGGAAAGTAGAGCCTCTGTATGGGTGTTTTCGACAAAATTGACGTCTCGAAGATCCCCATTGATGAAGCGACGATCTTACATCTTAGATCGTGTAGCGATTATAATAAAGTTTGACAGCATTAATCGGGTAATGATGGCAAAGAAATCTGCCAAAAAGTGTGCTGCACGTTCAGAGTTTTTGTTTTGCTTATTTTCTCGTTTCCTTCATGATTGTGGTTGCGCTGAGCTCGCTAGTAACTTTACCACGCTAAGCAATCCTTGATATGCGACGATTTGGCCCGAAAAATCGACGACTTGATGGAAAACGCGCCACGAAAGCGACGTCCTTAGGTACCCATACAAAGGCTCAAAGTACGTAAGCGCAAGGTTATCAGAGAAGAGTCCATTTTGTCAGCTTTTCAAAGAAAAAAGACAAATGTCCCATAAATGCCCGGAAGGAAGGGCAAGCTTTAAATTAACTTTGCCATTAAGGATGGTTAGTACGGGGTCACAGCCATGTCCTTTTTTTGCTTTGTAATTTCACATTCAAAGTAATTGATTATATTAGTCAAATTTCCAGGAAATGGGTTAAATTGCAGAAATAATTCTTGACAATGTCCTTTCAGACAAGTCAAATATCGGTTTAAAACATTATATTTCCACACTAATGTTAATCTATACTGTCGATATACCGTAGAATTCCGAAAATAAGCCCCTCCATGTATGAGCCCCTCCAAATATAAGCCCCCCAAACTCGTATTCAAAACACCCTCCCTTAAATCACCTCTCCAAATATAAGCCCCCGCTTGTACTTGGAAATTGCCCTCAAATACAAAGTAAAACAGAGCAATAACGGTAAATGCACTTCCAACTATAAGGCTAGCCCAGTCGATTTTGAAACCCAAATTTCCCTCCATAGATAAGCCCCTCCGAATACAAGCCCCTCCAAAAATAAGTCCCTCAAAAAGGGCCTTTGAAAAATATAAGCCCTGGGGCTTATTTTCGGAATTTTACGGTATCATCTCTTATATTCATATTTAATTACTAATTCATATGCAATGATGAGTTATTCTTCACCATCCGGTGCTTTATTTTCCTCGCTTTTCGCGTCCATTTGTTCTAAAGGTACATAGCCTTCTTGTTCTTTTTGGCGCTTTCCTTCCACGCTATGCCGCAGACCATAAAATAAATAAATTGCCAAACCTAAAAGAAAAAGAAAAGAATAAGTTAACTTAGAATTGGTCAAGACCAAGGCTGTAATCTTTCAAATCCAATCAAAATATTTCTACGTTTGTGATTGGCTTAAACTTCCCGCCTAATTTTTTGTAACACGCGGGAACTGATCAAATGAAAGATTTGCTCTAATCGTCCAATAACTACGGCACGGATGATGCAGATCGTCCAATAATTAGCAAAGACGACGAAGCCGTTTACCGGTCTTAAAATGGAAATTACCTAGAGAATGTAAAAGCTGTTTAAACTGTAGGCAGTAAACTGGCAGGATAAATTCATCTCTGACACAACTACGAACTGATTGCCATTATAGTCATGAATGTAACAGTGTAACAGGATAGAAGCGTACTATTTCCATTGCCAAGCCGAGACGGATGCAGGTTTTGCAGGTTATCAAAGTATATAATTTACTGGCTTATGAAGTTTATCGCTTCCACTCCCAGAGAAAATGATGAACATATCGTAACGCAGTTCTAATTCTGGAATCCTATGACGTGACGATTCAAATAAAACCTAATTCCTAGTCTGCAGCAGTTTGACATGGTACTATTTATTTAGTATGTACTTCTACTTTTCAAGTCCCTCGACAAAATCTTATGGTTTTACCATTCAGCTGAAATCTCTGCAGCAGTACTTCCACATGTTACTATTTTACAAAATCCTATGGTGTGACCATTCATATGAAACCCCTTAAACAATGCTTTAACATGATACTTTTTCTTCCTTTGGTTAGTCTTATTGCTTTGTATAAATTTGTAATTATTTGGTCAGTGGACAGAATGTCAATCCTACATTGCGGCCGTTCTTTGGCACAACTTTGTCCCCAGGGCTTTAAGGGAAAAGCTCTGAGGACGGGATTGTCTTTAGCACTATTTAATATGGTACAATTTCCCTTCAATGAAGAATGAGCAAGTTTTCTCTCGTTCTCTTACAATAGTATACAAGGCGAAATTTGAAATTTAAATTTGATTTAAATTCGGCCAATTCTAGCTGGTAGTACCAGGGTAAATAAACATTAAGAACAGCTGCAGTAATAAATATCTCACCAATAGCCATCCACACCGCGAATCGAAGCCACGTGGCCGGATTAAGCTCCATCATGAGATAAATGTTAATAAACATCGAAGCAAGAGGAAGGAAAGGAACAAGCGGTACCTTAAAAGGCAATGGCGTTACACTCTTGGGCAACATGCTCAACACAACGATTGAGGCTATAAAAATAAGAATCAATATAACTGCTAGTATAATGGCCCATGCCTTTCCTTGGTACATTGGAATGAGCCCATTGATCAAAAATGCACTAAAACAAAAGAAATAAAAGAACAAGAACCAGATCACGCATTTTGAAATGTTTCCTGATCGCACAGTTGGCTCCCAAACAGGACTAGAGGGTTCGGTTTTCGTTTTCGCGGCGTCCTCGGTGATTTTCACGAAGCCGATTGTTCCCGGTTGATATCGAAGAATAAGCACTGAAGTGGAGACGATAGTGTACGCTTGGAGAGTTCCTATTGACATCATCTCTACAAGGGCCTGCAGTTCAAAGATCATTGCTAGAAATCCTGCGAGAATTCCTGAAAAAAGGGTCCCAATAACGGGCACCTCGGTGGTCTTACTGACGCGTGCGAAACTTTTGAAAATAAGTCCGTCCGAGGCCATAGCGTAAAGCAGACGTGGTAGTGGGAAAAGTCCGCCATTGATAGCGGCTGTCATTCCGCAAAGTGCTCCCACCGCGATAATGTATTTAGCAAAGTAAGCACCACGGTGCTCAAAGGCTTTTGGTAAGGCCGCCCCATAATCCAACTTGTTGTATGGCCAAATTAAAGTGACCGCAGCAGAAACACCGAAATACGCCAAGAAACAAACAGTTAATGCCAATAAGATAGATAAAGGAATTGTCTTACTCGGGTTCTTTGCTTCTTCGCCTGCTGTTGCAATAACATCGAAGCCAACGAAAGCGAAAAATGCAGTAGCCGAGCCCGCGAGAACTCCCGATGGACCGTAAGGCATAAAGTCTGACCAATACTCAGGTCTGGCTAGAATGACACCCATGACGATGATAAAGACGATGACAACGACGTTTATGCATGTCACACCAAATATAAACACAGTCGATTTTTTAACGCCGAACAGTTGAACAGTCATTAGGATCAAAATAATCCCCACTGATAAAAAATCAGGGTAGCTGCCAAGTCCTTCGATTTTTATTGGTCCAACATTGTCCACTATCCAGTGCCTAACTTTATCATGTATCATGGAATCAAAATACGCACTCCACGCTCGGCCAATAGCCGCTGCTCCTATCATGTACTCCATGACAAGGTTCCATCCAATAATAAATGCCACCAACTCGCCAACAGTCACATAGCTGTAGATGTACGCTGATCCAGCTTTGGGTACGCGGGCGCCGAATTCAGCGTAACAAAGTCCGGACAAGACCGATGCTATTCCAGCGATTAAGAAGGAGATAACTGTAGATGGTCCGGCCACATCTCTTGCAATTTCACAAGCGATCACATAGACACCGGCACCGAGGGTACAGCCAACTCCCAACGCGGTTAAGTCGAGAAGAGATAAACACCGGGCGAGTTTTGTTTCCGCCAAGGACGCAAGATCTATGCACTTTCGTCGAGAAAATTTACGAAAACAACCCATGTCTTCTTGATTCAATAAGCCGCTTCTTCTAGAAGAACTTATGAGAAGAAGTATTTGTGTTTGTTCGGGTAAATCAAAGATCCATTGTTACAAAAGAACCGGCATTCTAGTTATAAACCCCTCCGACTCGAAGGTTAAAACGCAACGAATATTTCAACGATTACACGTCAAACGACACAAACCTCCCCCCGTCGTGTATTGCATCGATCAAGCCGCAATTCTCCTCACTTACTCTGTCACAATGTTATAGGAATGTTAAGGAGAATGTATGTTTTGACAATTTGGTGAAAAGGACCTGTCATTTATATTCATTGGAAACAGGAAGGCCGGTTACGGCAGGTAATGCCACGGATCGAAAGACCTTGACAATAATATACATGTGGGTAATATATTGTTTGCCCAAGACAATTAATTACTCTAATCTTTTCGTTTCAAACAAAGGGCCTACAAAACGGTAAAATCTGACATTTCAACGAGATAGTTCATATTTTTTTCTTAATTTACCTTACTAAGAAATCGTAACCAAACGACGGAACAAGTAAATAAATTAAAATTTACAAACAGTTTTGATTGTAGAAAGTGTTAGTCCATCTTCGCCCATGCGTATAAATACATGCAAGACTCTTTAAAGTTAAGTGGACGCAGAGGATAATGCTTGGCTGAAATAGAGTGATATCTTATCTTTTTTATTTTGATTATTTTTTAATTTCGTTCATTTTCTATAGATGTATTTTTGTTACTTGCATTCTATACTGTTGCTTTAAAAAGTATAACCGAATTGATAAAAATTACCATAAAGGCAGAACTAAGCATAAGATTGCAAAGACGTGAGTACATTTTTCTAAGAACGCGGAGGCTCCATAAAACAGAGTTCTAGCAATAATTAAGATTAATTAAGATTCGCCGCGGTGCAGTACCGGAATAGAGACCTCAAGATCCCACGACGGCGGCGGCAACGAGATAATCAAAAATGAAATAGGTTGAATAGGCAAAACAATAACTTTGCACGTGCATCTCTCTTTTTTGTACATTTCGTTGCCACCACAGCACGGCGACGACGTGAAAATGCCTAATTTCATGTTTGATGGAGGACGTAAACAGGCAACGAGGAATTTTTTTCCCTTTCTGAGCTTGGATAAGGTTCTTAGGAATTCAACTCTTGGAGAGGTTGCATACATTTGGCATAATAAGCGAGTTGGGATAACCTCGATGAAGATTTAAAAACTGCGAATACTCTTTTTACGCCTCGTTTTCTCCGCCGTCGTCGTCGCATCTTGAGGTCCCTAATATAGCTGGACTTAGAGCCGGTTAGGGTTCAGACAGTCCCTTGTTCCTCCTCGAGTTAGTAATGTAACACTTTTTTAAAAAGTTTAGAATGACAAAAAAAACTGGTAGGTCGTTCTTTGGTCGTTATTATACCTGTGTGATCTTCAGTTAATAAACGAGGACAGGGATGTTCGGACCGAGAAGGATACTCACAAAATGAGCCATACAGAGCCTGATCTGTGGTTCCTACCCGGATTTTCTGCCGGTTTCTCCCCTGTTTGTTGTTGTTGTTGTTGTCGTTTTTTTTCAATCGGCAATTCCGGCAAGATTTACCTCGAAACGAAAGAAAAAACGAAGGCTCTTCAGCAGTAGAATAGACTTTTAAACAGAGAACCACGGAACAAAGAGCTCCAGCCAGGTCACCCCTTCCGAAACTCTCAGATAATAGAAACCGAGCCTTGATATGGTTTCAACGTTACCGGTAGCAAGTGGTCGGACAAATTTCACTGAAAGATCGTTCACTTATCTGAGGCAGCAGAAAGAGTTTGCTGCGGATGACAAGACCGATTTTTATAACAAATTATAGACATCCTTCCATTTCTTCATCGCATACTTTACATTAATGCTTTAAATATAATTCACAAAGGTGAACCGAAATTAAATCATTTTCACAACGGAATACAATTTAGTTACCGTCTTTGCGCATGCGTACATCAAACGCTATAATTTGTAACAAATAGCACAATGTATTAAAAATGAAACAAAAAATACTGAACAATATCAACAATAATTATCATAAAACTTTTTGAGAGGTATTTAACGAAATTTCGTTAGACTCCGGAAACGAAAAATGGGTAGAAATGTTTGCACCACAAGCGAAAGAAAGAACAAGCCGTGTTGTATATATAAACAGAAAGGGCCAGCTGTAGATCGTGTTGTATGAGCCGAGAGAAGGTTAGCATCTCCCTCGATAAGGACGAGAAAAGTCTTCGGACTTTCAACCTACAACACATGGTTAAGGCTGTGCCACTTACTTCGTGGCATCTAACCAATTTTTTAAGCTCCGGCAGTTAAAAAACAGACAGTCATTAAACACAAAACGATGTCGTTTTTACAAAAAAAAAACTTTGAAGTAACAGACTAGAGTGCGATTTCTATAAATTCATTCATGTTGAGAAATTAAAAGGGCGCGTTTCAAAACACCGAAGCTGAGAGTAATATAGATAAGAATAACAAAGTGGTACGTTCGTTTGCGTCAAGGAAAAACATTTCATCTGGAAATAATACTTACCAACACTTTGCAATGATCGGCCTAACCTTTTCCCCCCAATAGTGGCCAGAGTCTAAATACCACAAAATTTCCGCATTTTTTTTTCGAAAATGCTGGAAATCAAATATTACCCTGTGAAAGTGCTGTTAAAAACATTTCAGTTGAATGGTCACAACAAAGGATTTTATCAGAAGACCCAAGAACCACCTTTCTCCATCTCCATCACTAAGTAGAAAATTGAATTGAAAAGTGAAGCTTTTCAATAAAACTTTAAATTAATGCTTAGTATATAAGCAAGGAAAGTTAACAGTCTATTGTATGTTTCTAACCAACAGGAGCAAAATGAGGCCTCGTCCACATAAGCCCGAAAAACGGAGTTTTTTGCTCTGTTTTCGAAAAACTACACTCCACACGTGGCGAATTGTTTTCGCCCGTCCACAGGAAAACGCTTATAAGATGGAAATACAATATCATGCCATACAAGGCATGGGCTGTATGATTTATAACATCATCGTATTTGAAACCCTCCGTTTTCAGTTCGTTCTGCAAGACGGAAACGATAAGCCGGTGTTTTCACATGCATTTTGGGTGGCCGTCTTCACCGGATACCTGTGGATGGTAGGCCAAAGGGGAGAAAAAAATCTCCGTTCTCAAACAAAAACGGATAGGTATGAATGGGGCCAGTATTCATATCACTTTTAGTTTTGACTTTACTCTGATACTTACCAATAGCCATCCAAACGCCAAAACGTATCCACGTCAGGTGAGAAAGCTTCAGAATCAGAAAGACATTAATAAATACTGAGAAGAGGGGGATTGCAGGCACAAAAGGCACCATAAACGGCAGGGGCGTTTTGTTCTGGGGCTGACGTGTGAGGAGGGCTATGCAGGCAATGACAAGAACACCTAGGATAATAGCCAGAATGATAGCCCATGATTGACCCTTCGAAAGAGCCTCGGTTCCCCAGATGAGAAAGACACTTAAGAAGAAAAACAAGGTGAGGCTGCAGTAAATTGCAATGGCGGCAAGCTGGGCAGTTTGTAGAGTTGGGCCGTTATTTTCCAATGCACCTGTGAGTCGAGTGCCTTCCTCCGCCATTTCTTGTTCGTTTTCTAAGCTTTCGTCGTTGGTTGAGAAAATTCGCTCCCCTCCCTTTACAATGCCTATACTACCAGGCTGATAGCGGAGCAACAAAACGCACAATGCCACTATTGTATAGGCTAGCAGAGTACCAATGGACATCATTTCTACCAGTGCTTCAAGGTCCAATATTAAGGCCAGGAAAGCTGCAAGTGACCCGGATAGGACTGTACCGATTACCGGGATCTCAGTCTTGGGGTGCACCTTGGCGAGAAACCTACAACAAATAAGAAAAACAGCGGGATGTAAGTTAGTATTCATTCAAAATAAGTCGCCTTTTCCGATCGGCTTTAATCCCCCGACTAATTCTTCATAACCAGCTTGCGCTGACCATATTTGGAAGACGCGAGCATTACACCATCGATTCGATGGCATATTACCACTCTATAACATCGTCACCTCGTTTCCAGACAGCGGCGCAGCAGCCTAGCTGTTATGGCATAAATGAAATCAAGAAAAACAGTGAATGCGTTCACGGCGATCCAAAGACGAAATAGCCCAGTTCCTAACAAAAACTAAACAGAAGAAATGCAATGAAACGCAAAAAGTATTGCTCGATGGATGTCATCTACTTTTCGACGAGTGTCTCAGTGCAACATTGTCTATATTCTGAAACCGCTCCGAAATAACAGGCAAATGTTTTGAAGAAAGAATACGAAGAGGTAATAAGGAGGTCGATAAAAACGTAGAAATATTTCGCATGAATAACAAAACAATTATTTAATTCGGCTTTTCTAACAGATGAAGAATTATGCAGATATCGAAGGGTGTTATAAGCACCGGCCCAACTCGTTTTGCATGATTTTTGACAACATACTCAGCATCATTCAATAATTGTAAATTAACTGTAAAGTCAGTATCATTGTTTACGCTTTGGGTTTCCATCCGTTGGGATAGGTAAAACCATTTCTCATAACTGTTTTTCCATCTGTCCAGTCCGTTCTGTCCATCGGGATACGTAAAATCATTTCCTAAAGATGTTTTTCAATCTGTCCGTCGAGTCCCTCCAACAAATCCGTCCGTCTGCCAGGATAGGTAAAATCAGTTCTTATACATGATTTTTGTCCATCTGTCCGTCTTTCCGTCTGTTCATTTGTTCGTCCGTCCAGTCTGTTTGTCTGTACGTCTGTCTGTCAATCCAGTCCTGCTGTCCATCGGGATAACTAAAATTTCTGTCAGAGTTTCCGTCCGTCCAGTTTCTTTACTTAGTCCTTCCCTAAGTCTGTTCGGTCCATTCGTCCGTCGGGATAAGTAAGATCATTTCTTCTACCAGATTTTTGTCCATCTGTTCGTCTGGTCTGTTCGTCCGTCTGTTACGTCTGTGTGTCCAGTCCGTCTGTCCATCCGTCCGTTAAGATAGGTAAAAGTATTTCTTTCTTTCGATCTGTCCGTCCATCTGTCAAGTTTGTATGCCTAGTCCGTCCGTTCGTAAATTTTCCTTTTCCGTCAGATGCGACTCAGTTATATTGCACATTAAGCTAGGACACCCCCCAAATTCTACAGTTTGAACCCAACAATTTCAATTAATTAAAACACTGTCGACGTTCTTTCACATTGTACCGTGATTCGGTGATTTTGCCAACATTTTGCCACTTATTTTACCATTACCCGGAGATAATATAATTTGATAATGCTCAAATGTGTTTTTCTAGACTTCGTGATATTCCCTCTGCATCTTAACTTTACACAATTTCGTCAGTATCGTTTAATCAAAGCACTAGAAAACTTAAACCACATACGAGCGATATGTGTGACACACATCCGAATGCGGGATACAAAATCTAAATGAAAAATCCTAGTACTTATAACGGAGAATAATTATTTCTTTTCTTACTCGAAGATTAGCCCGTCACTAGCCATGGCATACAGCATTCTGGGTAAAGGAAACAAGGATCCAATTAAGGAGGCACTCAATCCGCAGAGGGCACCGACAGCTATAATGTATTTGGCCCACGGGGCTCCTCGAGTTGCGAACGCGTCAGGGAGAGCGCTTCTATTGGATAATTCATTGTAGGGCAACATCAGTGTCAGCACGGCTGAGACACCAAAAAAAGCCAGAAAACAGATACCTGCAAAAGATATAAATTACAAATGTGAATTGAGTAAAAACACTTTAAGATCTGTTCATGCAATACCGTCAGAGCTGTCTCAACGCGAACCTCTGCAGACCCTGTTAGACTAAAATTTCTTTAAAACGGAAACCGAGACTTGGTTTCCAACAGCATTAGCCTGTCACAGGAGATTTTCTTTCTTTTTCGACGAACTTTGCGAGTGCAAGAGCCAAGGGAGCAGGCAAAAGCGAGCGCAAAGCGTGAGAACGCGGAGCTCGAAATGTAAGAACTCATTTCAACGCACCCTGCCCTCCCTCTTTTGCCTAGTGCTCAATAAACCCCCACGGTTTTTATTTTCATACGCGCGCTTGGCGATTTCTTCGGTGAAAGTGTGAACATGCTGCACCGGCCAGTCCGTCTTCCAGCTTTTCCAGCTTTTCTGTGATTAACTGCTCTCAAAGAACCGCAAAGGTTTAATAGGAAACAAGGAGCCAGGTTAGACAGCTCAGCTGAACTGAATTGCCGTTGGTGACTGAATAATTGCTCATAGATTCCCACCACATACAAGATAAATATTAGATATTATATCAATACTATCCATACTAGATAAGTTGTTTTCCATCTCTCTTGTTTATTGTTCTCGACTTAATGAACCGTGCAGTATTGAAAGAAACGATCCTTGTCTCCATGTATCAAAACTACACGGTGTACGGGAACTGGTACAATCCGTGTGCAACCAGGTGGCAGAAGTTTAATCTAAACATTTTGAAACTAACAAAACGGCGAATATAAAATACATAAAAAATACATTTAAAATGCAGATATTTAAATTACGGCAAGAGAGACATTAAGTTAAGAAAAAAAAGATCACGCATTCAATAGACCCTTTGCGGCGTCAAATTTCAATCACCGTCTTGGCGACGGGTGCCGTAACAGGTGCAATTCATAGTTAACTGCTGGTACGTAATAAATTAAGCAGAGAAAACCAGAAACTCATTTCGATTTACTATGTGCAAGAAGACTGAATTATAAATACACTGAAGTATAGCTACAGATGTCTTCAATTTGAGAGCCGCTTCATTATAGCACACAAAATCTGATACCGTAAAATTCCGAAAATAAGCTCCTCCAAATATAAGCCCCCCAAACTCGTAACGCAAAAAACTCTCCGATAAATCGCACTCCCAAATACAAGCCCCCAGGGGCTTGTACTGGGAAATTGCTCTCAAATTCAAAATAAAACAAAGCAAAAGCTGTAGAGTAACACATAAATTTTTGCATTTGCCAAAGAACTATTACGTCCGCCAAATGATTGAAGTCAAAAAGTGTCACAGTATATTGCCGTTTGCGCAGTTTACTCTTCAATCTTGTCTTGGATTTCCTCGGTCCATATAGACAAAGTACTTACATGGCTGAGTTTTAGAAAGATCTACGTCCTCAAGGCGTGTTTCAGTAAAAACTTGTTGCTGCAAATTACTGACATAAATTTCCTTCCAACTATAAGCTAATGTAATGGATTTTGAGACGCATATTTCTCCCAGTATATGCCTAGCCGATTTTGAAACGCAAATTTCCCTCCGTACATGAGCCCCTCTGAATATAAGCCCCTCCAAAAAGGGCTTTTAAAAAAATATATGCCCCGGGCCTTTTTTTCGGAATAATACGGTATGTAAAAAAGGTTAAGGGAGCTTCGTGACCAAACAAAACGCAAAACTTTTAATAAATTCTCCCTACTACTTCTATTGAAAAGTATAGGGGCTGTAAATGAGAATCTTAATGTTGATATTAGGGTTTTACAGGGTTAAATACTTTGGGGTTTTGTTGGCTAAGAAACAATTCCAGAACTAGTAATATTGAATGAAAACGGAACATGTGTCGTGACAAATAGTGTTAAAGATATAAATGGCATAATTTAAAGTCTCAATACCTACTTAACTCTGTTTAACGATAAATAATTCTCCACAATAAATCAGTATTATATAGAATCAAAAGAGATTGTCAGAATATAGCCTGCCTAGCAAGCGTTTCCGTTCGGTTTTGGAGCAAAGAAAGACTGAGGAATGGGATTTTCGGTTTTGACCACGCTAAAAATGGAACGAGAGCCAAAAAATGAAAGAGGGGGGAGGGGGAGGGAAAGGAAGGAAACTCCTTACCTTACCTTTCTTCCCCACCCCCTCCCCGCTCTTTTACTCGCGCCATTTTTTCGCCATTTTTCGCGCGGTCTTTGACTCACGTTCCTCGTTCTTTTCTCCGAAACCGCACGGAAACGCTTGCTACGCAGGCTAGTCAGAATATTAGCCTTATAAAATTGGCGCAGCTGAGCTCACAAATTAAACCGGCTAGCGGTCGGTACCGAATTATTCATTGCGTTTGTAAAACAAATTAGCAGGTTAACAAATTCGACTGAGCGACGTTCCTTACCTAAAGCCAACACGATAGAAATCGGTATCGCTCTGCTTGGATTTCTAGCTTCTTCGCCGGTCGTCGCGATCACATCAAAACCAACGAAAGCGTAGAAGCAAGTTGCTGCACCGGAGAAAACACCGGATATCCCAAATGGAGCGAAATCTCGTGTCCAGTTTTCGCCCTTGGCGAAATATATCCCCACGCATATTATAAACAGAATAACAAATAAGTTTATGCCGGTGAATATTATGTTAAATCGAGAAGAGTTTTTGACACCGATCCCAAGGACAAGAGTTACAAACATCAGAAGTAATACCGCAAAAAAATCGGGATATGTTGACAGGCCGTCGGCGTGAATTTCACCAAAATGTTCCAAAGTAAAATTTCGAATTCTCCCGTCGAGAATGGAGTCAAAATAATCGCTCCACGCTCGAGCAACGGACGAGGCGCCGATCACATATTCTAAAAACAAATTCCAACCGATTATAAAAGCGCATAATTCGCCCACAGTCACGTAACTGTAGATGTACGCCGAGCCTGCTTTAGGTACTCTGGCACCAAACTCGGCGTAACACAATCCTGAGAGAACGGAAGCAACAGCTGCGATGAAGAAAGAAATAACAATACTTGGTCCGGAGATCGATCGAGCGACCTCTCCGGTTAAAACATAAATTCCAGCACCAAGAGTACTGCCTATCCCCAGCGATGTTAGATCGAATATGGATAAACAGCGAGACAGTTTTGATTGAGAGAGTGATTTAGTATCGATGTGTTTCTTCTGTGTAAATCGTTTGAGCAAGAATGCCATTTTCGGATGTGATATTCCTTGAACCATTGACTTGCTGTAGATCAGTTTAAATTAGCCATAGTTTAGCGTCGGTCGACGGATCGCCAAGGTGAACAATCAGTTTCAAATATATCCGGCCGAAAACTGAACTTGTTGGTTCCGTCGTAAGACCAACGGAAGTTACATGCTATAGAATCGATATAGAATTTCCATTCAACACTTCATCCAAGTCAATACTGCTCGCGCTAAAGAAATGCCCGTTCCATTCTTTGCGTCATGGTTACTTGTTCGCGAATAATTTAAACATGATTTGTTCAGTAGGAAAATTGAGCGGTTTCAAAGAATTTTCAAGACTCGATCGGATCTCGGTGAAGCAATGCTTGCAAGGACTTATGGGAAATCAGGAACCGAACACATGTCCTACTGAACACCCGGAACATCTGGAAGAAATACAGTCAACTCTTGATAACTCGAACCTTGCAAGGAAATCGAAAAAAGTTCGAGTTATCGTGAGTTTTCAATAGATAACCGAAAATAAGAAAATGAATGGGCAGTGAAAATGTAGTTAAGCAAAAAAAGTTTACAGAGATGGACACTGAAATTGAACTGGAGTATCAAAAGGGATCAAAAGTAAACACAAAAGAATTGACGCTGTTGTTTTGAAATAAATTCATTGTCTCGGACTTCAGTACACGTTTTTTTTCCGAACGTGTCGCGTGCTTAAAACATGGCTCGAGTTACGGAGGGTAAAATTATATAGGAATGATCTGAAGGGAAACAAAAATTACTTCGAGTTAGCGGGGCCGATTCGAGTTGTCGAGGGTTCGATTTACCGAGGGTAACAAAACAACTGATTACAGTAAATGTGTGGAAATCCAAGGGAAAGCGACTTTGGTTCGAGTTAGCGAGGGTTCAAGTTATCAGGGGTCGACTGTATGTCAAATGACTTAACGAACAGAAAGAACATTTAATATTTACATATTACGGGTTACGGTTTGTTACTTTCATATTTTACCTACAGACCGTTTCGGGATTTACCAGGGTGTTTGGAACTGTACCTGGTTTTAAAATCGTGCCGTTAACGCGTTATTTTTAGCCACCAAAAAAAGAACATATCTGTGATATTCATCATAAATTATCAACTGTTACCCCATTAGTCTGATATATCTGCCCTTACTGCAACTGGCTTCAACCACCAGTCTTATTTAAACACAAAAAGCCTCTAAAGTGGCCAGATGTATAAAATTATTTTCAAGGACAAACAGATGGAAAAAAGGACAACGGCAAGATAAGTTAATTGAGCAAAACCGCATAAACAGCGCTTTTTCCTTTTTTATTTTTAAGGTAAGAAAACTATTTATTACTCATTTGACTGATAGGGCTCGGCAACCCAAGTTCAACAAATAACGGCAAAGTTCTTGACTGAAAAGGGGAATCTCGAATAAAACGCTATTTTTATTTACATAAGAATGTTGTTTTTTCCGGCGAGGCTGAAACAGTGGCGGATTCAGGGGAGGGGCCCGGGGGACCCCCCTTATTTTTGGACCAAACGGAGGCCCGAAGGGCTGAAAAAAAATTTTTCTCAGACCGCCCCCCCCCCCTCCGTTATTCTTGAATTATAATTGAAAAAGAAAGAATTTATCACATCCTTTTTTTGTTTTTTTCTTTTTTTTTGCTGTATGCTATAGATATGTATTTCATGTACAGTTCATCGAACGGTCATTAGAGCTGAACATTTGGCTATAACCAATGCAGGTTTCTTCGTTTCATTTAGGTAGTTTTGCCGTGGGAGGAAGTAATAATTTAATACTGTTAACTAAAAACATGTTTCAAGTTTTAGAGTTTCATCACTCAAAATAATCATCCTTTTCGAAATCTCAACCTCGGGTTTATAAATTCTTAAAATATTCTTAAAATTTTGCAAATTTTAGCCTCGATATTCTTATAAAATATATTCATAGTGGGAAAAAATAAAGGGTGTAAACACACATCTTTTTTGAACTTTAAAAATCTTATCCAGTAATCCTGCATTACATCATTCCCGGCAGACACCTAATACTAACCTGGCTAAATAGGTTTAACGCTAACATAAAAAGAAAATATTCTTGTTCGCGTTGAATAGAATTTTACGTTTGGTAGAAATCATTATTTCTACTGACAAAAGAAAATTTCGCTTCTCTAATTGATCGACGCTCATGAGAAAAACCGAAAGAATTACATGCAAAAATTAAAGTCGAAAAAAAAATTTTGACTTTTTTCGCAGAGCTAAGCTATTCAGTCCTTACAGATAGCCTCGAACTACTGAGTTCACCTGAAACTGCATCATATTGAAAGAATGATGCTCGGCGACAAGCTGTCGATTCATAAGCAATTAAAACAAGGAATATTCATATCAAACCCGATAATACGGACAGCAGTTACCTCTAAGATAAAAAGCAATTATCCTGATAAAGATTAAGATAAACTCTCGCTTTTACAGAATGTCGAGGTCCCGTGTCTGCAATAAGACCAGGGAGGGGGAGGGTCAGGTACCCTACGTATGTCCCTACTCTAAATTTCAAATACAGTCTGTTTCGCGTTTTAATGAATAGGCCATGGCCCTGTCAATATATTTGACCCATCTTTGTGTCGTTTGTCATCATTTCATCTTGTCTTATGGCGTTGATTCGAATCCCCGCCGCTTGTGGGAATTTGACGCTAACAGAGCCTCACTAAAGTTTAACATTTTTATGGCCGTTTTTATGATAGAAACGTTAAAGTCGTCTAGAAGCATTTTTAAATGCAGAGACGTTTAAGTCGTATGGTGTAATAACGGAAAACAAAAATGCATGGAAGCGACTTTTCTGAAAAAAAGACAAAACACTGACTCTTTCCATCGTTTCTGGACGAGATGGGCATAAATGAGTGCCAGTTCAGGTGTTGCATTTTTATACTAGTCGCACTTGATCTCTGAGACGTTTAAGTGGTCTGTTCAAGTGCGCCTTAAAAAAATAAAACGATGCACTTAACAGAAGAAATTAAAGTCGGTAAATACGTTTGTCAAATTGACCGTCTTTATACTAGACGTAAGCTTCGTTTTAGGAAGAGCTTTTAAAGACTTTTTAAACGTTAAAACATTTCTAGCATAAAAACTGAACGGCCTGTGGCAGCCCGAGGTTCTATACGTTCACACTACACTGGGCAGCCTTTCGTGCCGACACGAAAAGCTACCCAGTATCGTATGAACGCCTATCCAATACATGACTCTCCACTTTAGGTATTGACAGGGCGCAGCTTCCCTTCGTTACAGAAATTGCGCCAAAATCAGCGTCGTAAGCGTCAACAGAAGCCGTGTCCGGTATGGTTTTCGCGCCGGCGCGAAAGCTGTCCGGTAGAGTGTGAACATAACCCAAATGCTTACCTATTGTGAGAACTGTTGCTATTGGCACATCCTTAGTAGGGTTTTGGGACTCCTCAACAGAAATAGCTATCACATCAAATCCAACAAACGCATAAAACGACGAAGCTGTCCCCCCTAACACGCCAGAAAACCCGAACGGTAAAAAATTGTTAGTCCAGTTCTTGCTCTCGGCAAAAGTAGCTCCAGCTATGATGATGAATAATATAACAGCTAAGTTTATAGATGTGATGGCACAGTTTGTAAAACTTGTGAGCTTTACGCCGAAGCTTAATGCCGCGGTCATGGCAAAAGTGAAAAGAAATGCTACGAAGTCTAGTTGATTTGCGATGACTTTACCAACACCGAGTTTTAAGAGCCCGGACTCTGTTAAATTAGATATAGCGTTGTTGAGCAAAGCAGAGTCTAGACACGAGCTCCATGCTCGAGCGGGTGACGAAACGCCAGTGATATACTCAAGAACTAAGTTCCAACCAATTACAAAAGCACACAGCTCACCGATGGTAACATAACTAAAAGTATATGCCGATCCAACACGAGGAACTCGCGCTGCGAATTCAGCATAACACAGTCCGGATAACAAACTTGCCACAGCAGCAAAGAAAAAAGAAATAACCAATCCTGGGCCAGCGACATCTCGAGCTAAAACTCCAATGAAGATGTAAACCCCAGCTCCCAGCGTTGAACCAACCCCTAGGCATGTCAAATCGAACTTGGTTAGACAACGCAAAAATTTGGTCCTCTGTGCGGTGGTTGGATCAACAAACTTCTTCCTGGAGATCGCTCTTGCAAACCGATCCATAGTGAGATTAAATTTTTTATAAATATCTCGTCATAGGTTTGTCTGCTGTCATTTACCATGCTATGTTCACACTCCAGACTGTTGTATCAATGTTTTTATGTGAGACTCACTGCTGAACATACATTATGTCAGTTTCTGTTCCTTGGAGACAGTGACATAGATTTCAAGTTCAATCAATTGAATCAAATACATTCTGCTCTCGATTCAATATGCAAAACTTTGTAAAATTTTTCTCATGATGTCTTTGATGAATGGAAATATTCTACGTAGCCAGATTCTTGCAAAGAAAAAAACTGAACACCATCGATATTTTGTTCTAAAAATTTCTGACTTTGTTGAAAAAATTATTTTATGAAAAACATTTTTTGCGACTTTACAAACTGTAAAAGCATTTTTCAAGTTAAGGGAACTTTTAATCATTCTTAATGAAGTAAAAACTTGCAAGAGTTGACAGGCCGCACATCTTCACCGGCGTGAAACGTTTGAAAACCTTTTTCATATTGCTCCATTGAGGAGAACTCTTTCAGGGATCTTACAGTTTGAAATTTGAACGATGATATAGCTTCTATATAGCGGACCAAAATACGGCTCGGTACAGTTTATGTTCAGCAAGGGAAAATTGTGTAAGTTGAGCAGAACCTTTCAAATGTACAGCAGACAATTTATTCAGTTCGCGCGTATTCCTGTTGAATTTGTAGCCGGTTTATGAGATTTGTCTACTCAAAAATATAATAATTTTTCCATAGCTGCTGTTATCTTAGGGTATCTGGTTTTAATATCTCCGTAAAGTTTAGGTTTACACGATATCAGAGAACAATGTTCAGCTGTACACAGCACGTAGTCTTTAAATATATCCAGATCTGACACTGGTTTTGTGTATTTATCACGTCTTTAGTAGAAGCACGATTTAAATACATTTTGATGCTGTGTCCTTTGAATGTCGCTTTGAAACTCAATCGCTTTGTAAATGTGACTATTACTTTTAATATCAGAAAAGAGTATTTTAAAGCTCGATATTTTTCAATACCATTAGCATGTTGTTTTTATACCAATCAATTGACTGGCTTCTTTGTGCCACTACATAATGTCTGCAGCTAAATATAAGTTTACAAGCAAGACCGGCGGTTTCGAATTTTACGATTCTCATCAGTTGCTATGTGGTGGGATGGTTTAGGTGAACTCTAAACCATTCCGTATTGCTTGATTTGGTAAGCGTTTATATATCCACCCTGGTTTGTTTGGAGGATCGAAAATGGTGCGGTTTGATTGGTTCCTTGCAAAAAACCAATCAGGTTGCTGTAGGTTCGATCCGTGTTTTTTCAAAACTAGGTTGTGTTTTTATAAATTTGAAAAATTGGTGTCTTGCCTTGTAAACTTATATTTAACTGCAGACATTACGTAGCGGCACAGTCAGTCATTTGATTGGTAAGAAAACAACATGCTCGCGATTCCGTATGCAGAACTTTGTAAAATCTCTGTCAATGTCTTTGACGAATGGAAATATGATTCGTAGCCAGTTTCTCGCAACAAAAAACAACACCATCAACATTTATTTTCATTTGTTCTTAACATTTCTGACTCTGTTCAAGGTTTTATATACAAAAAGACATTTAAACGATTTTTTTTTGGAAATATAGCAATATTCAAAATAAAGGAACGTTTTGATCACTCTTAATAAATCAAGGGCGGAAAACACGCGTTCAGAGAGAGTTTTTCAGTAGCCAACGTAACAAAAAAGTACTAGAACTTATAGAATACAATGAGCTCCGAAATACTGCATTTATTCAAATAAGCGCCCAACTGAAGGACACACTCTAGCAACGAAAACGTTAATCCAGTCAAACTCTGTTAATACGAATACTGACGGGGCAATTGAAGGTGTCCATATTAAGCCGATCATGTTATTTAAACTTAAAAGTTTAAAATATAGCTTTTATTTTGAACAAAATACTAAACTTATTAGATATTAGATATTCGTCATTAGAGGCTGAGGACTATTACGCCCATTGTGCTTCAGAAAATAGCAAATTCCACAGTAGAAACAGTTTAATTCAGTTTTGCAGTTATATATACCTGTATGTAACTGTTACAAGCGGTTCATTTTGCAAATGTTATTTATTCACGTTTACGTTTTATTCATTTATTGATTTTTAATTAACCGTTCTAATTTATCACTGACTACTGTACCCCTTTATCTCCGCCCGCCTCAGCTAGCACCTGTTATTTGCTGGCGGAAACGGACTTCATGTATGTCAGTTGTGAGTGTGTGAATGTGAAATAAAACAGGACATAAGCACCGTCAAACTAAACATCTCTAACCCTCAAAAAGCTGTCATTCCCCGGATTTTGTCCACGGAAACACTCAGTAACAGTATTGCACCTAATGATGGTTGCTTCAATTAAACTTTGTGACTCTGTATCGCATGAAATAAGCTTCTGTTTGCAAAGGTCGACCAAAGGAAATCCTCTACTGCGGAAACTAAATGTTCATAAGCCTCGAGGCTTTTTTTTCTTTTTCTTCAGTACAACTAAGGTCCACTAAGCAAACGCCTTGAAACGTTTCAGTGTACGTAAAGCAAGGTAAAGCCCCGTGAAAACTGACGCAACATTGTTGGGAGTTGTTGCAACTTTTTCCACGTTGGCTAAACTTTGGACAGGTTTCAAACTTTGCGCAACAACTCGCAACAACATATTACAACAGAATGTGCAAACGGACACAACATGTAACGTCCAACATATGTCAGTGGGAGTTGTTGGCCAACAATGTTGCGTCCGTTTGCTCGTAGTCAAAAGTTTTGTTCTAATATTTAGCGCAGAGAAGATGATTTTCCTGCGTCTTTAAAAATACAGGGTATTTAATTTAAGTGATCAGAGCAATGCTTACCGATAGTAAGAACCGTTGCTATTGGCACATCCTTAGACGGATTGTTTGACTCCTCAGCAGTAGTAGCGATCGAATCAAATCCAACAAACGCGAAAAACGCTGAAGCAGATGCCGCTAGCACGCCGGGAAAACCAAACGGCAAGAAATCATCCGTCCAATTCTCGCTCTCGGAAAAGTTAGCTCCAGCGATTATAATGAATACTATAACAGCTATGTTTATAGCTGTCATGACATTGTTCGTTACACTTGTCAACTTCACGCCAAAGCTTAATGTCCCGGTGATCACAAGAGTTACAAGAAATGCCAAGAAGTCTGGATAGTTTGATATTACTTTATCTGCGCCAAGATTCATAAGTGCGGACATTGTTAAATTTTTTACGGCGTCGTTGAGCACAGCAGAGTCTAGGTACGAGCTCCATGCTCGAGCTACTGACGAAGTTCCTATTACGTATTCAAGAACTAAGTTCCAACCGATTATAAAAGCGCACAGCTCGCCGATGGTAACGTAACAGTAAACATACGCGGATCCAACACGAGGAACTCGCGCTGCGAATTCAGCATAACACAGTCCGGCCAACAAGCTTGCCACAGCAGCAATGAAAAAAGAAATAACCAACCCTGGACCAACGACATTTCGAGCTAGAGTTCCAGTAAGTACGTAAACTCCCGCTCCAAGCGTAGAACCAACACCAAGCGACGTCAAATCCAACTTGGACAAACAACGTGACAGTTTGGTTCTGTGAATGGTGGATGGTTCGACAAATTTCTTTCTGGAGAAATTTCTCGCAAGCCAGTTCATCATAATGAGATGAAATCGTCTATGATAATTTCGCCCTTGATAAGTCTTGCGTTTGCTTTTTCACGGCCGGAGTCACTTCAGTTCAAGCGTAACAGATGCTTCAACTTCCTAACAGCTGGCTCTTAATTGTGCTTAGAGATGGTAAAAACCTTAAGGCGGCTAAGTCCTATTTAAAGAAAAGCCAAGAAAAAAGTAATAGTTCACTTCAAAAGGTTCCATTTTCAATATTAAAAATACCTTTTTGTAATTTTCGCAGCTTTCAATTATACATCTTGTTCTTTTATAGCGATTCAAAATGCAAATCATCTGTCAATGATCTTAAATTAATAAATGCAAATTTTGAGCAACAGATTCCCGCCAAGAGAAATCTTTCTTCCGATATATATACTTTTTTCAATTTAAAATTTTTTGTACTAGATAAGAATTTCGATATAAAAACAGACTTAAAACTCCGCTTTATCGCGATTATTCAAACCCCTTCAAACATTATCTCAACCCTTTCAACGGTGTTTCTTTTTCTTCTTTATTTATCCGTAATTGAGCACCGTCTTGGTTGGTTAGTTTTTTTATGCTACTGCCCAAACGATCATCTCAAATCAATAAGTGACATAAATTACGAAGTAATTGTTGTTGCTGAATTCAACTACCATTAGTAAATAAGGGAAAGAAATGAAAAGATTAAGCAGATGTTCACTCGAGACCAACAGAAACGTTTTTGTAAATCATTTCAATAAACCTCATCTAAATGTGATTTTAAGTGCTTTTTGAAAACGTTTATTCAGAAATTTTGAAAGGCTGAGTTGGTGCGAGCTTTTAAACAATAGCATAGCTTAAATTAACGAAATTTATTTTAAGAGCTACAAGCAAAATTTGTGCAAAACCACTGCCCAAGAACGGAAAAGGTCCATTTCAGGTTGACCTGCGTCGCTTAAAGACACGTTTGCTTAAAGGAACAGTATCCCGTTACTGCGCATGCACCAAACTTTGATTTTTGGACAGGATGTCGCGAAATCAAAAGATGCGAGGAGAGTAAGAGAACCTTGAAAAATCCGTTTGCATCGCGCTTGGCCGGGTTCAATACGACAATTAAACTTCTCAGGATCAGTGATATACTGTTCCGGTTAAGTTTCGATTTGGGCAAAATCTGGATTTTATGGCGTTACTTTTATTGCCGTTGGCCGGAGGACCAAAAGATTGGAAGCACTTTGATGCCGATTGAAGGCTTATTTCTTCTGCTAGCTTCCATACAAGCTCAGATAATTGTGAAAGGAATACGCAGAAATGAAACAGCAACAATAGAGACTGTAAGAAAGAAACCATTGATACATTGATGTGACTGAGGAGATCTTGAGGAGGGGAGCTTCGCGAAGCAGAATATTTTGCAACGACGCGTTAGTAAACTGTTAAACGAATCTCCCTACACAGGCAGCCCAAGCGCACTATTTGTGGGTTCGGGTTTCAGAGGTCATTTGGTCGGAATATACTAGAATTATTAGTGTATTATCTGATGCCAAATAAATGCAAAAAGTCTTAAAGATATGAAGTCTTCTTGTTTGTCTATCTGTTCTAGTAGCCTTTAAGATAACGAAGGTCGATATTTCTTGCATTATTACATGTGATTTGGGCCCTTATTGTTCGAATTTTATCACATGTATTCGAATCTTCAACGCTAAGAAAAAAAAATCATGATCACGCGAAATATTGATTCAAAAAGCCCGTTTACCTTTAGTTCATAACCACTCTGTGTGCTACGGCCGGTTTAAACGCCGTTTAGTCGACTTTTAGTATTCGATGGAAAGAAGGGACCCGAAGGGACCCGAATGAAACTTTGTTAAGTACTCACCCAATCCACACCCAACCCCCAGCAGTTTAGTCAGCTGATGTGTGCATTATGATTGTCTCCGACTGCTGTATTCACTATTTTCGGATCCGTAACAAACGCTTCGAATCGTGTATCCAAAGTATCCGATTTTTGATCCATAGAATCCACCTTTGTTGTGGATCATTTAGATCAGCAATCATTAAATCCTTTCTTGGATTTTTTTAAGGAAAGAAGTACCGTCAAACCTGTATTAAGCGGACCTCTACCCAGCGCTCACTTACCAAAGTCAGGGAAATACAAACTGACCTGTATTAAGTGTTCACCTGAGTAATCGCAGTCACCTTTTCCGAGGTCCAAACGAGTAGTTATTTTTTATTGTCTTCAACTCTATCAAACCGTCACTTTGGCAAGATGCACCATACAAGTGCAATAGATAAGCTGTGTATGACGTCTAGTATTCCTTTACTTTCTTCTGTTACAAGGGGAGACACAGTTTGCGGTCAATTTGTCAAAGTATCATAGACACTTCGCGCTCTTCACCATTTTGATCGTTTTGAGTAACTCTTAGCTTTGTCAAGCCATTCCATAAGGGTGACCGCCGCTTAATACAGGTTTGACTGTATCCAGTTTTAGCATAGCTAAAAGTATAGCTAATAAGCCGGGTTATTGCTCATAAATTCTACAAGACGTCAATGAAATGATTCTAAAAAGTCATTTTATTCCCCCTAGATGTATGACAAAAAATGAAACCATTAAAAACACTGAATTATACGCGATAGTTAAAACAGTTTCAATGACTGACATGCAGCATATATTTACAAAGATGATAATAATTAAAAAAACACACACACACACACGCTATCATGTACTGCTCAATCGCCGTCTTCTTGACTTCCTTGTGCTCTGTGATTCCACACCACGCGATTTACCCCCATTGGAATTATGTTTGTTTGACGCATTTGGATTAACATTTTCATCAGCTTCGGAGTCCAGTTCAGTGCAGTTTTCTTCCTCTTCATCCAAGTCAAATAACTCGATGCTATCTTCGTCGTCACTTTCAAAAACAGGCATCTTTCGACCCTTTTGATTGGTCGATTTTGCTTTAGTAGGCTTCGGCGGTCTAGGTGCGTTGCGCGGCGTTCTGAGGGGCATGGGACTAGGTTCGTCGTCGCTATCTTCCACTGTTTTCTTCTGTCGCTTTTTCTTTGTCGCCGGTGTTCGACCTTTCTGAGCTCGGTTTCCTCTTCCTACAAAGTAAAGTCTGGCTGATGGAACTTATTCAAAAACAGCACCGAAAAAGGTAGACCGAGAATTCAAAACTAAACAGGACAATTATCTTTTTCGCCAAACGTTAACGCGGCTTTGTTCGACAATCGTCAAACCAAAAAGGTAAAGTCACGTTCCAAAGGCCAAGTCAGATAATGGCGTTCTCTGTCAACCAAACAGGACGAATTTTTGTCGGCGGAAAGTCAAGCGATGAAACGTCTTCTAGTTGCAGCCTTCTAGCGCTTCTGATGCGCGAACAACGAAATATGCCATGGGAAAGGAATGTGATCACGTGAGTTAACCATTTTGGTTTGAAAAAGCCACGTGACCTAAATTGTTGACGTCTGGCGATCTAAATAACTGCTAGGAGTATTTTTGAATTTCCTTGTCTAACAGGTTTCGGTAGCGACCGGATTGATTTTTCATTCTCTAATAAATGCATTTGCTCTCTGCATTAGGATATCTTTCGAGTCGTACTGAAATTCTCGATTATTATACAGGCAGCAAGTGTGCTTACTTTCCGGTAAATAACTAACGTGTTAGTTCCTTTCTTTGAGCATAGATAAATATTACCATACAAAGTTACATAGAGGGCTAAAAAAATATATAAAAATATAGGCTGTCTTCCATTTGATCGCAAAAATCAGTGAATAATAGGCCAGCAATTGTATTATGTGGAAACCACTTTTCAATGGTTGCTAAAGGGATTCAGAGTGAGCGTTAAGGTGATGTCACAGGAGACCGTCGTCGTTAGGAATCGGCGATTCGTAACCACGATATTGAGCGCAACACAGCGTACAAATGTTGGAGCAATGTTGCAGCCATTCGAAACAATGTCGCAAAAATGTTGTAATGCTTTGCTGCGCTAAAAATGAAAAAAAATAAAAATCGGCCCGTGTAACATCACCTTTAACCCGAGAATTTCGGTTAATTTTGGTTCTGTTACATATACCCGAGACGGCACCCAAATGACGTCGATTTTAGGCCCGGTCCACACGTATCCAGACATTTTTGAAACCGCATATCTTGTTCCCCTAATTAGTGTGAACAGGGCCTTAAACCACTCTGTCAGAGAGCGGTTTTAAAAATATGCAGTTTCAGTGAACGGATTCACTGGTTTCGTGTCTATTCGTGTAAAAAAAAATGCAGTTTTAAAAATATCAGGAATCGAGTGGACGTGGCCTCAGTGAACACAAGGATCCCTGTACATCGGCGATTTAATATACAGCCTTGAGTTAACCCATTTGTTAGGCAAACAAAGTGAAATTTTAACTTTCGAGAAATCGGTCATTTTACAGTTGTGCGCAGAGTATTCTGGTCTTGCGAGGAACAGGGGCTGGAAATACTTGAACCTTGTTTTGATAGAAATATGGCCTTGCTACATCGCCATAAAACGTCTAGGGCGCTTTTTGTTTTAACTAGTGAGATTTTTACGGGGTATTGGTAATACTCTAAACATTCCATAGTGAAAGTAGCAACCTTAGATTTCAAGGTCTTTTCTTGGCCTTTGCAAAATTCTCTCGTTTGCCTCGGTGAATGTCTTTGCAAATATTTAGGATGTTCTTATGCATACAAATAGAACCAGCCTCGTTTTCAATAAAAAGGTTATGTTACTGTACATTCAACTATAAATTAGCTATGTTGAGAGTATTTACCTGCAGGAGTGTTGACGCTTCTTTTAGCCTTGTTAGCGCCAGTCGCCGCTCCTAAAGCTTTGGATGCTCGTTCATAGTCCTCCTCGTCCGCCATGCCTTTGGTATGACACTGACTGATGCGCTGCTCCAACTCATCCACTAAAGCCTGATGGGAAACAACAATATTCGGCCTCGGCATATAACACTTACCTACCTCGACCTTGATTATTATTCCGGATATCACAAAAACCGAATCTAACAACTGTTATAGATTAGGGATCTTAAACAACGACGACGACGACGAACAACAACAACGTCAATAACAGTTGGTTTTATGAGCAAAACAACTGCTCTGCACGTGCATCACGCTTTTTAGTATATTGCTTAGACGTCCACTGCACGACTACGACGTGAAAACTCCCAATGCGACGTTTTATGGAGGACGTGGACATACTACGTCAATTTTTCCCTTCGCTATTTGAACATGGATAAAGCCCTTAAGAATTCAACTCCAGGAAACGTCGCCTACATTTGACGAATTGAGCGGTTCCAAACAGACGCGATAAAGTTTAAAAGGACGCAAATTCATTTTTTTTAAATGATGTTTTCACTGCCGTCGTGCGTCGTCGTTGCTTAAGGTCCCTATTGTTTAGCATAAAACGACAAACACACCGTTGCACGGAACAGAGTTTGACATTGCTCTTGAAAATCATACATCGCACGCCCAACCTACAGATTAGTTAGTTACCTGTTAGCAGACAACTAACTCATCTGTAAGTTGTGCTGATTTCCAAAATTGACCGCAAGCTCTTAGCAAATGAGAGGAGAGATAGGAAATACAAAGTGTAATAGCAAAAATTATCCTTATCATTGCTATGTATATGTTTGCTTTCCCTGAACATTTAAAACAACAATAGCCGCCCGTAATAGTAGGCTATCGATCTGAACAATCGTAGAGGAGTGTGAACAGCTGTATTTTCATAACAACAAAACCTAGGTCTACCTTGACTTCTGGCTTAGCGAATTTTTTGCTCTTCCCTACAATGGCCAGGAATGATTGGTAAACATCTTCCTCAGCTAACTTATCGTGGAAGCACGCAAAGTTCTCCTGTAGCTTTCGGATTCCTCGCTCATTATACGACAGCATGGACAAGCAGAATGCCAAGTCACGCCATTGACGCTCAGTTCTAAATGAACACAAGAGAATAGGTACGCTGTGAGAAAAAACTCACTTCAAGAAGAATCTAACCTTTTTGTTTTGTTTTGTTTTGTTTTTTAAATTTTTGTTGTTTTCTTATTTTTGGCCTCGTATTCACACTGAAATGAAGAACAAACAAGAACAAGTCAGATTTCAAAAAGTAAACGGGTAAAAACAAAGGTTAAAAAAGGTTGACGTCATAGCTATAATTATACATGACATATTAACAAGTTAAAATGGTGAGACAAGGCGGTGTTTCAGTGATATGGGCATCTCCTTCTCATATTATCTTAGCGATTTGAGTTAGGGTTAGGGTTAGGGGGATGCCCATATCACTGTGACAACGGGAGTATCGCGAACTGGGTAGTTTGAACATCCGAGAATAGCCTGGGAAGGAAAACATATTGAATTGAGCGCGGAAAGAACGCTTTTTGTGTATTTTATGTTTACATGAAACAGAGGAATTTCGAAAACCCAATTAAGCTGCAAAGGAGGTGGCCCCAGTTGTTCAAAACTTGGATAGTGCAACCAACCGGATTTATAACATAACAAAAGTAAATCGCGCGCTCTGATTGGTCAGTTAGCCACTACCATTTGCCCGTGGGTGCACGACAAGAAACTGAGCTAGAGCGGTAAAATTTAGGCAAATTCAACAAATCCCCTCTCCTGACGGTAAAATACACCGATGAAATGCACAAATGAAAAGTGGAAGTTGAAGAAAATACTAAGCTGTCGTTTTGAAGGAAAAAAGACAAAAGATCAAGCGACAAATTTGCCCTGGATGAATTAATCACTGTTTTCCTCGCGGCTAGCATCGGCTGAAGGAAAATCGAGCGAGCGAAGATTTAAGGTACATTTTGTGTGTTTTTTTATAGAAGAGGTCTGTTTGAAATGTAAATTTATCAATTAGCATTGTGTTATAAACTTTTTGGTCAAGCTGATGCTAAATTCAAGCAAATGTTTTAGGAAACACGCTCAAATTCGAGACAGCTTTGTTGTGAAGTTTTCATCGCATCGATTAAAAATTTTAGATGAGTTTAAACGGGCACATATACGCTGAAATAAGCGAATTTATTTGTATACAGAAACATTTGGGTTTTCAAATAAATTTTTCAAAAAATATCTTGTGTGTATTATTTTGTTTCTCAGTGTTCATTCATAACAGTCGTTCAGAGAACGGTCGAAAAACAACAGCTTCAGCGCCGGCTGTGTGTCGGCGAATTTCAGTTGCAACTTTGACTTTCGTAGCTAGATTTCCCTTGACAGATTTCGATACAAAGCTAGTTAATTTCTTTTTAAAATTAGTGTTAACTGTTATTCTTAAGGAATTACAGTCAAATTTTCTCATTTCTACTTGACGTTTATTTCAAAAATTGTCACATAAATAAGCTTGATAGTTATTTCATTTATTTAGTTTATAGCTTATTTTTTAGTCTTTTTAGTTGGTGTTTATAGTTGCAGCTATAGTTTTCCCTCAAAGTTTTTACCCTAATAATAAGCGAAAGTAGACAGATGCCATTCAGAATAACAACGAAAAACGTTTTGCAATTTACCTGAAGACGGAGAACGGTTGATTCAGGGAATGCAAAACTCACAGACGAGTTTTTGAAAAACAGAACATGATTTGTTTACGCGCGGGCAGATGGCAGCATACATGAACTCGTACCGATGACTCACCAGAAGGCAAATGGAAAATAATGTTTTTCTCTTTTGATTATGTTATAAAGGAAATGGTAAACGTTGCAGCTGTGCAACCATGAAGTTATGGATGCTCTTGAGAGGTTTGCTAAGCACTCAAGAAGCTAGAGTCGCACTCGGCTATCGCCTCGTGCGACTCTTACGCTTCTTTCGTGCTTAGCAACCTCCCGCGTGCATCCATAACTCCATGGTTGCACGCTGCACGTTTACCATTTCTTAAAAATCACTATCCAGCGTTATCCACCTTTTATGTGTAAACTTACTTTGTGGCTCGGAATCTATGGCACAGCTTCTCTACAAGACTCTCAGATTGACGATCTTTCTGGATAAATGACAAAAGGTACCTGGAAACAATAATGACAAGAAATAGGCAAGAGTATTAATATGGATGGTGAAGATAAGCAATACTCAGAAAGCCATCCCAAGAAAGAAACGAATTTGTTTCTTTTGCTGTTTACTACAGGGTCTCACAATAAAATTATCACTTATTTCTTTCTTATACCTTCGTTTACAACCCGGTATACAAGTAAAATAACATCAAAAACTTACAAAACCAGGGTGCAAAGAAAGTCAGTTTCACAAATTAACCGTCGAGCAAGCTGTAGCTAGCCCGAGAAGTCGTTTTAACTAACCCGAAGAAAATTTTGTGACGAGCAGGTTGAATAATTAATTGATCAATATAATTTGTTAATTACATCATTCGTTAATTTATCAATTCAGTATAATAATGAGTGTGATAATTTCCCTTTGTCAGATCATTTGCAGTGAAAAAACAGCTTTTGATGGAAATGATTTTATCAGGGATTGATTTTAAACAATTTGCCTTACAGTAGTTACTTCCGTAATTTGAATATCCCAGAAAACTTCACTCAAGTTAAGAACAGAATTCAACTAGCCCAACAGCAAAATCCAATAGCCCCAAGCTATCGGACATCAGACTTTCTTTGCACGCTAAAAACAAAAACATTTATTCATTTTTTAAAAAAACTGAATATAGGGCGTGAATTTCAGTTTAGTAAATTAAAACAGGACAATAACGTTCAATAAGTTCAAAGCCTAGTTGTTTCTCAGTCATGAATCGTCACAGCTTTAATTCTGGGTTATCTGATGGTAGAGCATACGAGCCCTAAACGGTCGCTTATCTTGGATTTGCGCGATGGTCCTTCTTACAAATAGGTCCGGTTAATGGTACAACAAGGCAATAAACTGGAGCTAGACCTCATGATATTCCTGAAAGGTTCTTCTTCAATTCCACAATCAGGATCCGACAAGCGGCTTATCACATCTGGAAGAATGTTGTAGATTGCGTTGCCCTAACGTTATAATAAAAAATAATTTAGCTTAGATCTAGGAAAAGAAACTACACGACTAAGCCGCGAGTGACGACAGGATTAGCTCAGTCGATAGAGCGCTTGACTGCTGAGCAGGAGGTCGTGGGTCTAATTACCGGGGCCGGACCAATAGTCCATTTTACAGTTACGGATGTAAACGACGCTGAAGTTGACCTTGTCTTGATACAACCCTTCCTCGCCACTAAATCCAGTACTTGAGAAAATGGGAGACTTCTGTCAGTCGAGTTAGAGAATAAAATAAACAAACAGAACGTAGTCTCCATGAGCAACAATTAACAGAAAAAAAAAACAATTGCATTTTAGCGGGCTCCCTGGTAAGCGAGCCTAAGAAAACGCAGCGCACGTTCCTGATATTTTCGCGATTTTGTTTTTCGATTCTTACCTTCTTGGATAATTCCAGAAAGAACAGTTTGGCCAGATCAGATATTCTGTTGTCCTTGTCTTCCAAACACGTGGCCATCTCACTTATCTGACCTTTGACCTTGACCATGTCATTCAGAATCAGATGCGTGAGCACCATTAGCGTGTTCTTACGTACGTGACCTGACTCGTCACGCAATCTGTCAAATAACATACACACTGCTGTCAGTATTTCAATTTGTGAAGCGAAGGTAGCCTGAGAGAACAGCTGATATTTTACGACGTCACCAACGGTTTCCCCGCGAAAACACGTCTGAGAAACGAGTGCATAAATTCCATACTGATAACTTGTCACTACCTAGATCTGGGCATGGCTTCTGATTGGTCGTGCCGCGTGTGAAATTTGATTCACTGAACCAATCAGAAGTAATATCGGATCGAAGGCATAACACACTGCAAGTTTGGTTCACTGATAATGATAGAGAGAATGCACAAATCGAAATGCGGTACGAAAATGAAAAAATACTGTTATAAAGGGAACGTTACACAGTGTGAGACCTGGACTTCTTTCAGTTAACTTTTGTCAAGATTTAGTTGGACCATAACTACATTCTTTGGAACGATATAAAATGACCGATTATGTCCTTGATGAGATTAGTATTTGTGCAGCGACAAGCTTGTTGTAAGAACGGGAAGAAAGGGCTGGGAGGGAGGGAAATGGATTGTCCATTTGACTCCCACAGACTTCCGTGGCTTTCTTTAGACACGCCCAAGAACACGTTTTAAAACTTTGTAAGTGAGTAATTCTCCATTTACAAACCTGGCATATAAATGAGAGGTCCACGGCTCAATGAGGTTTGGAAATCTGAACGTCAGGTCGCCAACTGCTACGATCGTGTTCGCTCTGATTGTCGCTTGAGGAGCCTTTTCAAGGATCGTGAATAGAAGTTGTAGATGTGCTTCGCAAAACTCAGAACTATAAACGAAAAAGTCAGTGAAGAAAACAATTTTAATAGGAATTCACCTTCTAACACACAGTGAAACTGGAGCAAAAAGACGCAATACTCAGCAACTTCTATCCAGTGGAACCTTTCCACACCGGCCAAAGACACTGTTAACAAAGGCGAATGCAGATAAACGTAATGTTCTAAGAAGAAAAATGGCCATAAAGAAGTTGCACTGTTCATTTCTATGGACGGCAAAATCTGCGCTAGATCGGACTGAAGCGCTAATTACAATGTACACAGCACGTTTTGGCATTCTTGTCCTTTTTAATGAAACTCTTGTCTATTTTACGAACTTCTCAAGGTAATCCTTTTGGTGTAACTAGAGAATTAGTACAAAAGTAAAAAAACAGTTTTAGCCTTAAACAGGGTACACGATTTCACCATTTTATTTTAGCGTCTTGAGCAGGATGTCTTTTTGGACCGGAAGCCTCAAAAGGAGCGTAAAGATTTGGGATAAGCCCTCTAGTTTCATGAGTGGTATCAACACTTTTTTTCCAAAAATCTAATGCAATGATATGGGTTTCAAAAAATTTCTTAATTCTGTAAGCAAAACGAAATGAATCAGGGTCGTGAAATGATGTCTCTTGTCTTAAACAGGGTTGCGAAATGAAGCATTTTTGTCTTAAACAGGGTAGCGAAATAAACCATTTTTGTCTTGAAAAGGATCAGGTTTTGAAGGCCTCGGTAGCACATCTCTACCCAAAGTACCCTTGAGTGCCTCTCCCGGGGGGGGGAGGGTGGAGGACTGTAACGTACCTGACCAACATGAACTTTGCCAGAGCCAGTGATGCTGAAGCTCGTAAGTTAGGATCACTGTACTTCACAGGATTACTGCAGACACATACTAACAGCGGGCGCAGGCTAGCTAACAAAGTACCACCTGTGGAATCCAAAGAAATTGCAAGCAGTTTTATACGAGTTCTATCATCACGTGAGGTTTCATGAAGTTTGCTGAAAAAACAAATGCGTCATGTTCGCTAATAGTGACCAACATCAATTTTCCTCAAACAATATCGATACAATGTCGAGAAAAAGGCTAGGTAAGGAGAATATTAAAATGTTCACCAAAGAGAAAATGCTTTCACCTGTCATCAAATTCTTTCAAGTAATTCTTTAAAGGAAATCTATGAATATCAGTCTGGAGAATTTGTATTTGGATCTTGGGGCTTAAAGACTTAAACAGGTTTGACTGGCTGCATTTGCGGTTGTCTAGAAATCAAGAATCGTACATACCAGTAACAATGTCGTGTTCGCATATCTTTCTGATGTATTCTGTCTCCACATCATCGGCTGTTGCTCCAGTAAGCCCCAGTTCCTCCTCGATCGTCTCAGAGGCGCCTGGGTCCTAAATTAGCGTTTTAAAAATGACTTTGTCAGTGAAAGGTTTTAAACTGGTATAATAGTGGATTGCAGTTACCAAAAGCATTTGAGGGAAATATTTCCAAACCACTGAGAAATTAGCTGAGTATTTCTATTTCTTTCTTTCTTTCTTTCTTTCTACCCCCCTCCTCTTTTTTGGGGGGCAGGGGGGAGTCTTCAACATTTTTTTATCCGTTTTAGAAGTAAAAATTCAAAAGATAAAACGGACAATTTAACCATCAATATTTTTCACACTGTGGTTGTCACGGAATCAGATGCAAAACTAATATTTTATCAGACACTCACCAATACCTCTGATCTTAATTAAGCCGAGGTTAAAGTTACTACTGTGAATCCATTGAGGAAGAAAGCCGCTTAGAACACTAAGCTGTATTTCAACCCCATAATAGAATCTCGGCCTTAGGAATAAAAACCACAGTTCTCCCCCTAATGGACTGAGCATGCCTGGCAAAAATAACCCAGGGAAAAAGACTGCACCAGGGAAATCGTATTTGCACCTTGTGGAAATAACACTTGAAATATATAGAGGTGAACTTTGAAGTCCCGGGAAATAGATAATTTTAGAGAAATAACTTGCATCACCTGTAGGAACGTTTTAAAGCAGGAGCCTTCTGTTTATGGTTATTACTACAGATGCCAGCCACTGAAATCAATTTTTACCTTCGTTGCATTAGTGTTCGATTCGTTGTGCGGTCCTTTTCGTTTGTTAGCTTGTTTCTCTTTCTCTTTTTCATTCTCCTCAATCACCTGCCGACGTTTGATTTCACCCAGTATCCCCACGTCCAAGTGAACCATATGACGTAAGGCCACGTGACCGGACAAGCTAAGAAACCGAGCTAAAACACCGGCATGACAAGTTGTCAGAGGATTACTTGAACGGCCATCGTTGTCCATGGTATCGTCGTTAGAAACTTAAAAGGAAGCAAAACAAAGCATGGAGACTTCTGTTGACATCAAAAGTGACTATTTCCTATACTCGCTATTTTCACATTGTGCCCATAATTCACCTCTTTAACTCTTTTTTGTGCTCAAGTCTCTTCTGGGAATTGCGAGACAATGAAGTCGTGAAAATTTTGCAATTTCGTCCCTAAAGCCTCCGAGTCATGCTAGAATTTTTATACACCGAACGCTCTTTTGAGCTGAGGATTTTCCCTAAGTTGTCCATGTCAAAACTTTAGAAGAAAACCGTTGAAAAGTCTATTGCAAAACCCATCATTTCGCCTATTGAAGAGGAAGCCATGTTGCCCCTGTCGGTTGAGTTCACCATTACATTTGCGCCTGTCTTTGTCGCCGTCCCAGCTTCAACCCATTTTAGTGCCTTTTGCCCCCATTTCGTCTGTCTTAGGTCGCTGTTTTAAGGCTCTGTCACTTGACGGAATTTTCCCCTCAAAGTTTATATTTAACAGCCGAGGTAATATCTATGTACAAAACGTTTCATTTTTTACCATTCTCTCCCTTCTCTGATGTTGTTTCCTCCTCAGCGTCCACCGAGTTTTCAGATTTGTCCAGCAAGCAAGCTGCTATTTTCTTAATGATGCTCTCAGCGATTGTCTCCGGATGTTCCGCCAGAAAGTAAATCACATTCAGTGCTTGTTCCATCATAGGAGTCCAGTCCGGTTTATCCAGCTTACGAACACCTAACATATACGGAAATAACACTTATCTTTAGGCCCGTCCAGTGAAGAAGGACCATCTGTTCGCGAAGATGTGACTTAACAAAACTAAACCAACAACAAATTAACTGTACAGTCCATATATTTATAAAAAGTATTTACACAATTACAAAGAGGCAACACATCTTTGAAACTCAGAATACCAAAATGAAGTTAAAATAAGCGATTTCATCACTTCCGTTTGCTTTTTGTCATTAAAAGTCAGACAAACATTGCAGATTAGTCACTCTGACGTCATTTGTGCGCTGTGCTATTTACGTAATTCTGAGAATGATTTACTCTGGGTTTTCTGTACAAGAATCACTTGTTTGGGTTCCCCGTGTAGAAGCCGAAAAGGAGCCGCAAAGAAGGTTTAACTAGAATGGTTAAAATATTACAGCGCTTTGTTTTTCTGTGTAATTTTAATACAATGAAAGCTATTTTGTTCCTCACCTGAAACGACAATCTCCGTCAGTCGCTCAAATACTGCATGGCTAGAAGCGAGTCTGAATGGCTCCTCGGCGCTTAAACCAGGCTTCTAAATAACAAAAGATAAACGGGACCCTAGAGACAATGGTTCAGGTGAAACACTACAGTTTTACAAGGAAGCAGTAATTGATCCGTCAATACAGATCAAGGAAATAGGGAGTACGGAAGATGCGAGGAGCACACTCGCCTTCGCTTGCAAAATAAGGCCGCCAAGCAGCTATGTAAATTTATTTAAACAAAAGAAAGTTTTCACATCACAAAAAAGGTTCAACTACTGCAGGAATAGTTTGGAACACCAACAAGGCTGCCGTTTCTTTGGGTGTTCCTTGTCGATGTGTTGTGGAAATCATTGTTGGTTCACTTTTGTGTTGTGGTGTGGGTATTTTTCAGTGTCTTTTCAGCCTGTTGTATTACGTTAGTTGGTGATCTATCTGCAGCACCAAGAAACTACCGTTTCATTGTTTTGAAACACCAACCAATATGGCAGACGTGACGCCATATGAAGGCAAAGCTGTTTTAGGACCTGTTTACATGGAGGGGGGACCCCAGGTAGGTGAGGTAACATGTGGCGGGTCACCCCACCTATCACTTCAACGTGATCAAATTGAAATGAGAGATTATACGGACAGACGGGTTACCTCACCTACCTGGGGCCGGCCACCTCCATGTAAACAGGCCCTAAGTAGTATCTTGAATGCTACATAATATGTGCGCACTGGAAATATAGAGACAATTAGCGCGTGCTTACGTAAACGTAATCAGAACATTCTTTTACCTTATGGGTTTTAGCAAGTTTCAACAAAGCTACGCACGTGACACGTGCTAAAAGAAAGTCGTCTTCAGCTCTCGGTCCCAGTCCCGTGGACACCAACACGTCAATATTACTGCGAACAATGTCCGCCTCTGCTCTGAAACACACATAGCAAAATAATAGTGTTTTTATGCAGCACTACTGTGTGTCAAACTATCATTACAATGCTCGACACGTTTGTCGAAACACTTGTCACGTTACTCCCTCTGCAATTTTCATTTACATAATCCATTGGCAAAACAGTGCGGGACCTAGCTTTGGAAACATATACAGAAGCAGCTAGCACACACAAGAAAAAAGAGAGTGAGTCGGTTGAGAATTGAAACCGAAGGAATGTCATGAAAAATCTGGCGAGTACTGTCAGTATCTATCAAATGATAGTCTCCGCATTGCGTGACTCCGGCCCCAGCGGCTTTGAAGGAGACTTATCAAATATGAGCTTGGGTATTTTGCAGGGGGTTCAGCTTTACCTCTCCTTGAATACTGCGTCTACTCATACAGACAAACCAAACACTTTTTTAATACAAGAACCTTTTCAAGCCTTACCCTGCCAACATTCCCAAAAGCACCAGCGCAGCTCTGCTCTCTTCTTGAGTGGTCTGGGCAGCCTGAAATTAAACAAGGAACAGTTCGCCAGGGACTGAAGTATTTCTTTTCTGAGTGAGACAAAGAGTGGGGAAGGCCCAGGTAATATATTGCTGGTTCGCTGCGCTCACTCGTGAAATATTTTTCAACACTCGAAGAGAAATTTCGTATCTCCAAGCGGCCATGTAATGTTCTATTTATTATATAAACACCAATGAAATACCAAACCATTTCACTGAAACAGTTTTATCCTGCAAAAGGCACGATTTATTATGTAGTCATAGCAAGGTGATATTCTCACATGTGAAAATAACATGTTATTTTCACGTGTGAAGATAACATGTTTTCGCACGAAAGTTCACCTGGTATTTCATCGGTGTTTATATAATAAAATAAAAAACTACATGTTGACAGGGGCGGGGCAGCAACCCCAGGATGGAATACTAAGCGCTCTTAAGCGCTCATTTTCTTATCGGGGTACAATGGCTTGGAATCAACTGTCAAATCAAACACGTGGGATGGAAGATCTTACTAGTTTTAAACTTGCGACATCCTAAGGTACAGCTTTTTATCTTATTTTTATTTATGACTTATTTCTTCTTTTTATATTGTTTCTAAATAAATCTTGCTGACATAAAACTACATAGGTACGTTTATAAGAGTCGATAGGAACAGATACAAAATAGCAAATCCTAGTGCTAAATTATTGTTAGTTAATCACTAGTTTTAATACTGATAGCTCGTAATTTTTACACGGCATGTCTGAAAACCAGCTTGCTGAGCCATTTACCGTGTTTAAATAAATTTGATTGAATTGAATTGAATTGAATTAAGCGATTACCAAATTTAACATTTTCTTTGCTTGTAGTCTGAGAAAACAGCCACCACCGGTTTTCTCGCGAAATAACATCAGAAAAACGAGCCCAGAAATTCTACACTGAAGACGCGTCACTATACAGATCTAGGTAGCAATTCTGATTGGTTGAAAATTCGCTTCATCCAATGAAAAGCACTCAATACCTACATAATAATCCAATCAACGCTCGTGCTTTAAAAATCAAATCGAGCGGAGGTTTTACCTTCATTGTAAATTTCTCCCATAAGAGCTTTATAACAGGGCCGGGGATCAATTTTCCTTTCATCAGCTCGCTTATCTGAAGAGGAAACACAGAGAACACGTTGAAGTTACAGTCAACTCCCTATATAGCGAAAAATGAAGGGACCTCTAGTTAGTGAAACTATTTCCAGGACTTTAGAAAGTAACCGCTTAATAGATGTGGGCTTTATAAAAGTTTGAGAGTAATTGGAAAGTTACAAAACCAAAACTAAAATGCACTTTACACATTTTAACAAATGCATTTGACTTGCCACTTAAATTACAGTTGACCCTCTTAAAGCATTTGGAGAAAAGGACCACGTACATTAAAAACAGTCCCTTCGTTACTGATAGTCTCTGCATTTCGTCGCATATTAAACACGGAAAAGAATGTAAACAAACACAACAACCTACCAACTCTTCCAGAGAAGTTAAGTCTCCTATAGAGGCCCCTTGTGTAAGAGCAATCAGGTTTTTTACGATCAGTGCTGTTTTCGACCTGAAACGTGTTACAAAAGAATAAAACATATTGTAGGCTTCAAAGGAAAAGTACATGAAAACAAAAACGACAATGAATATTCCGCACAACGCCTGGAGTTTAACTCGTTTCATTTCCCTGATCCCTTTTATGACTAAACAGTCCTCATACATGTACCTAGCATTTGGTGCCTCTGGGTCTAAATAAAGCCCTTTGTATGCCTCCACTACTGCATCTCTGACGGCAGAGTCACGTGACCAGATCAACACCAGCATCCTCCGCACGCCCACAATAGCTGACTGGAGTCCAAATTCAGAAGCCACAACAAAGAACTCAATAGACTCATTCACGTCGGAGATGCTTTTAGAACCAAGCAACTGGCACAAAGTAGTGAACGCTTTCTCCATCTGAGTTTGAAAATGCACATAATCCTATAAAGTAAAAAGAAACAGGTTACTCAAAGTTACCAGGCGCATTAAAGGTTCAATCGCGTCCAAGCGATGTAGAGTGTCATGATTTAAAAAGAAAACCGAGTTTAAAAAATCAATCCACACAGGACCTTACTTCTAGTCAAAACAAAAGAAGACATTTATCCGTCAGTATTCACTCTTGTTCACGTTGCTTTACGTTTATCTGCTACGTTAGTGACTGTGACTAGAGTGCTCAAGGTCTTGCGGTTGACTCAATTGTCAACTAAGTGCGGTCTAGAGCGCTCTTTGTTCTTCCATTTCTATTTTTTTGCCCTCTCTGTGTTTTTAAACTCGAGACGGAAAAAAAATTGCGAGAAAAAACGAGAGGGATTGACACTGCTCCCTCACCATCTGAACAGGCAAGTCAAGCGCGACAGACAAGGGGCCAAATGCAAGCGGGAATGTTTAGCGTGAAGGTTGAAGAATTCCGCTATGGCTAAAGCTCTGTTTCAGCTCTTAAGCAGAAAAAACTCCTTAATCTCTGACTGGTCTGTTCTCAACAAAAGGCTTCAGTTGGAAAGTGAAATTACCATAAAATTAAAGCAGGAGATTAAAGATAATAAACCAAACTTTCTCACCTTCAAAAACTGAACAATCATTTGTTGTTTAGTGATATCGTTCACTAGTCCATTGACTGGTTGGTTTGTTGAGGAGTCCTGCTTTTCATGTTCTGTGGACACTTGAACCAGTTCATGAGGATCAATGTCTGCACCTTCGGCAGCTGTGGTTTCCGTTTCGCCTTCAGAAGCTAAGGAAAAAGAAGTAAGTTAAGACCAGTTTCTGTGGGCAGTCTGACGCGCTTACCACACGTCCGACAATATTGCTTCGAGGAGAAAGACGCGCGTGGGAAGAAGGAATCACGCGAGTAGAACATGACTGCGTCTTTCCTCCTCCCTCGCGAGTTCTGTTTTCGAAGAGTGAATCACTACTTTACGAAAAGTCAATGGAAGGGGAGGAATGGAGAGCGATGACAGGGCCGGGGAAGTGGATTTAGATTTAAACTCCTAACAATGAAGCAGGAATACGTTATTCTGACGATGTACTGTAGTCAAGTTGTGTAGGAAACAATAACCTTAAGAAATTATAAATTTTAGTCATCACACTGGAGTGAAAATTCTGAGCTTTGGCCTTGCTAGAGCCCTGTTGAGACTCACGTGACTTGTCACCTGATCAGACTGATCAAGATCGCTGGAAGATTCAGCGATAGACTCCTGGGCTCTGATGTAATAATGAATTCTTTTTTCTTTCCACATTTTGAATCAAACAAAACTAACAACTAACCAAAGAAAAGTGTATGTTTAGAACAAAATGTAAAACATACTAACCAAGGAATATTGCCTTCATGATTGACAACTGGTCTTCCACGGACTTCGGCAAACTGGCATTTTCCGCTTCATTACTAATGAAAACGAAAAAACAGGCGAAACCGTTCAATGATTTACAATGTAAGTTGTAAAATTTATAAATGCCACAGCTTTAAAACGTTAAAACTTGAGAGAGCCGGTCAAAGTACCTTTGTTCATCCTCCTGCTCAGTAATCAACTCAGTAGTAGCAAATATGTCACAGTCCGGCCACGTTATCATGGCGGCCTTCAGTACAGCAAGAGCTCTTTTGTGATGACCATTGTTCAAATCATTCCTGATCTGCTTCAATGCACTGAAGAAAAACATCAAGACTCTTTCATTGGTTATCTTTCTGTGACAATATATATACCGTTGCGTGTTCTCAAGTAACAACATACAGATTGACATTTCAGTATGTTAGTGAATAGTTAGAGACTATTGCGTTGCGTGTACCTCGTGATTGTATACTTGAAATTCTAGTGAAATCGTGATTAAAATCAATCTTTAAACACTTTCCTCCACCATATTTTCATATTGGTTATATTGATTAACAATGATGGCAATTAAAAGAAATCAATAGACTTAGAAAAATGCAGTCGAAACTAAAGAGGGCGACCACCCAAAATGCACAGACTTAGTGGTCGTTTACAAGAATCGAACCAGACGGGACCTCTTCCACATCTACCTTACGGAGAGTAATTTATTGCATGCAATTTCTAAGTTACGCCATGTGTAGTTCCATGTTGTTACTAAAATTCTTCGTATATTCAAAGTAGCACAGTGCACACAGCGAACATAGAGATCAGAGAATGCGTCAAGTGGTCGCTAGGCCCAAAAAGTGGTCACGGACGTTTACAGGAGGTGGTAGTTTACTAGAGGTTCCAACTATAAGGCTCTGACTGGGAAAGTTTTGGTGTTTTGGATGAGTAGTCGACTATTGGAGGTGGTCGCTTACGAGAGGTGATCGCACATGGGGAGGAGAGGAGAAACTCATGACTAATATTGATGTTTTCAAAGCTAGAAAAGCTTGATGCGATGCGGCAGTGACAAATACTGTTCAAAATAATAATATTGGTTAAGATCTTTACAACAAATCGTACACCAGTACATAGCTTCTTTTTTTCACTGAACAGACATAGAAATACCGATTCGCCTCTAGGCTTTCACTGAACAGCTCTGCTGTTGAAGACTATCACGGCGTAAAGACAAACGATATGACTGCAGACGAGTCAGGGAATCTCGTTTTATACATGTACTTACTATCACGGCGTAAAGACAAACGATATGTCTACAGACGAGTCAGGGAATCTCGTTTTATATATGTATTTAACTTTATCCTCTGCAAAAGTGGGCACTGGAATTTTTCTGAGGTTTGCCAACGACTTTCGGAAAAACGTCCCAATACATGCATCCCCTTTGATGTATCACTTAGCCGTTTTTGTTTTTTAGTTTCTTACAAAGAAACTGGTGACTTGTTGACACAATATTTTACCATGGGGTGGAGTAAATACCAGGAAATGTGTTATAAAACCTGCGGCCAACTTACTGGGCGACCGCTGACAAAGTTCATATAATCCCAATAGGTCGCTACAATCAAACCTTTCTTACGAGCGCTTACCACTGCAGAGCATCGTCCATATCACCTTGGAATTCAACTGGCCCATCATCTTCATCAACAATGTCTTCCTGATCAAAGTACTCCTCGATCGTAGCCTTCACCTCAGGTTTAATGGCCTCCCAGATTTCATTTGCATTCTCTGTTGCAGGTACTACAGGTACTGACCAAAGTAGAATACAGAAATTACTAACTATTTGAAGGGGCTGTTCCACCCAAATGTATCAAAATTCAAACGGACGGCACTGCCACCAAATCGGGTGAAACATCAAAGTAACTGCTCAAAACATTGAAAGAAAGTGTAAATAACACGGCAAATACAAAAAATAAGGGAGGGGGGTGGGTAAAGAAGATAGGAGCAGATTACAATTGTGCATGTTTTTTTTTTTTTGGAACACTTGTTTATCGCCCAACAGTTTTTCAAAGTTCATTTTTGCTGCTGGTAACGATTGAATAAATGCTTGGGAGACATTAGTTTGTTTAACACAAAGCTGTGATGTTGTCGTCCAATTCTCACGTTCTAGAGCGAATAAGGGCACGTAATTGGCTTTATAAACAAACTGAACTAACTAGCCACAACACAGCCTCTTTAAGCGGCAATATTCAGTTACAATTTCTTTACACTAATCTCTCATAGGAAATGATGGAATGGTGATGCACAGGCTAACCTACTTTAATGGGCCCCCTGCAATTTACCTCAGCAGACCACAGCCTTAGACGTATAAGTTTTTTAAATTGACCAATCATTTCAATAGACCATTTTCGATTTTCCCATTGAAAGTCTCTGTTTCAAAGCGAGGCTGTGTGTGCAAATAAGACTCATTATCAGAAGAAAGGTTTTGCACTTGGCCTCGTTTTGAAAGTGAGAATTTTTGGAACTCGGAAAGGACCTATTGATTCTAAATTGGCCTAGCCTAGTTTTGGGGCAAAAAATTACTTAAAACAAATTTTACCTTGTCCATCCTGATCACTCAGATGTGGAGCCATTTCCTTCAGTTTTTCTGTCTCCTTTAAGAGATTTTGCTGTAAGTGTTCAAGCGGCAGCTAAAGACAACAAAATCATCACGGATAATAAATCACCTGTAGTAATAAGTTTATGAGGATAAGCAGTTGGAGAACTGAGTAGTTTTGCATCTTGAACTTCAGATCTGGAGGTGCAAGTTTAAGCCTTGCCAATGTGTCGTTTCGTTGGACAAGAAACTTTACTCTACTTTGTCTTCCTTCAGTCAAGGCCGGTCACTTACAGGAATTGAGCCAGACGGGGTCTTTTGGAATTGAGGTCCCAACAGATCTGTGTTTTGGCTTTACTGCAAGTGATTTCATGATAGCAACGTATACATTGTATTTTGTGGTTTAATTTTATCCTTGGTTGAAATTTTATTTTCCTTAGTTTCTGGGTATGGTAATGTATGTTACTGACTTAGAAATAACATTTACATAAAGGATAAAATCATACACTGTATGTGTAGTTCCATGTCAGGGGTTCCATGTAGTCACAAACATTTCTTCATAAACCATGAGTGGTTTAATCCATGTACATACAGCGAACAAAGAGACCACACCAGGTATAACGTGGTTGCTTACAAGAGGTTAAAAAAATAAAAATCTTTGAAATGTCCGGCCAAGTATTGGTGACATTTGGCTTTGAGAGGTGGTTATTAACATGAGCTTTGACTGGGAAAATTTTGGTGTTTTGGATAGGTGGTTCCAAGTAGGAAGTGGTACACGTAGCTTACGAGAGGTGGTCGCACTTGAAGGTTATCGACTGACCTGTGCACCGAATGGGTTACAAATAAGACAAGTCTTCAGCAGCTGGATAGCATTCTTGCGTACAATGCTGGATTTATCTTGAAGACGACTGATAACCAGCTCCAACAGATGGGGTTGCCGAGAAAGAGGTATAGCCTGCAAAACATAAATAATATGGCTCATAAAATGATGCTACTTGTTATTTTAAAAACTTTCTAAATTTATCTACATTAACCTGCACAGTTATGTAATACTGAACTTTCCTTACTTTTAAAACCACCTTATATCAACAAAAAACGTTTACTACACTGTACAATGTTATGCATACACTGTATACCACTTTATTACAGTAAAAATAAATTGTGACCCTGAAGAATTTGCTGGCTCCCACCAAAAGCATTGAAATAATTTTCATGATCCTTTTTAGACAAGGAAAATTAAATAAATGAATACAAAAAATTCAATGTAATTTAACCTTTTCTTTGCAAAGCTCCAGCCAAATGTGGAGAGCTTTACTTCGGACATAAGCATTCACATCATGAATGTGCTCCTAGTTAAAAGAAAAAGAACACCAACAACTTTAATAACCAACTTTGCATGACAGGTTTTAAATAACTGCTGGCCAGAATAATCCCTCCATATGTTGTAACTGTGGAAAACCAGCAAACTAGTAAATGTTATGAACTCAGAACTCTACATAGACAGGGCAGTCACCAGCCTGAGAAATCAGCCAGCTTTGCAATGGGACCACTCACCTGTGGCTTGTGGTTCCACTTAGGTTTTGAAAATTTTGACATCATTTCCATGGTTGATAAGAGTATACCCATAGAAAATTGTTCTCAATTTGTCAATTATTAATACAGGGTTTTCATTAAGGTTCCCAGTAGTAGGAGAAAGGTGTAATGTTACAGGAGAAGATTTTGAAAGAGGCTCCACGTCTGAATAAAAAATTAGTCATGAGTTACCTAACATTAGCCTAATAAAAACCCTGTTAATATGCACTTGCATACACGTACATTATTGAATACTGTATGTAGAATGATAGCCTTATGCTATTATCATTTCTGGTATCAGCATTGTCTAGGGTGCATAGTGTTTTTGATGGATTCAAAATAAATTTGAAGTTAACATTAATGAAAAGACCTCAATGAGCTTTGTATACTTTTTGTCAATATTGTGTAACACCAACCTCCAATTTGTCAAGCAGTTGATCTCTGAGTTTCTTAGCAGCATCATCCAGATCTTCTTTACATAACACCTTGACAACAATCTCTCCCATGAGACCAAGGATACCATTTCTCATGGAATACGACTGCAAACAAACAAAGGGAATTATTGAATAGACCCCAGCTTTCTGGTGAGGATATTTTTGTAGGGTCTAGGCTTGAACTGAGAATATAAAAATTAATGTTAATCATTTCAAGAAAATGAAAATTACACTGTAGTAGGGCTTTAACAAGAGTTGTTTTTTTTTTTTAATTTTCTTTTTAAGTTAAGCGTGTAACACCAAAACACTAATAATAATTATTTGATGTCATGAAACGGCTCTCATCACTTCAAGATTTTCATTACCATACCTCTCCATCCAAATGGCACAACAGCACACTAATGTTAGGAATGATCTGACTTGGGACCCGACCAGCAAGCTCTACTAAGAAGTCAGCATAAGCACGTGTTCCACTGGTGTCTCTTGCAAGATCCCTGGGATCCATCCTACCAATCTCCCTATAATAACCACAAGAAAACTGAATAATAACCCAACCATTTGATAGACAGGCTTAGAGTGTTTTTACATGATGTCACGACCACCATATTGGTGCCCCAAACAACGTGCAAAGAAAGTACTGTCTGACAGCCCGGGGCTAGAACATTTTGCTATTGGGCTAGTGAATTTTGTTCTTAGTTTGCCTGATGGGCAAGTGAAGTTTTTTGAGAATTCAAATTACAGAAGAACTGCGAATTCAAACCCACTCATCAAAAAGCATTATTTTGGGGCTAGTTAAAGTGATGTTTGTGCTAGTACATGCTAGCTACAGCTAGCCCGAATGGCAGGCTGTAAAACTGACTTTCTTTGCACCCTGCCCAAACCTACTGGGTGAGAGTTAACCCTTTTCTGTTATGTTATAACTTTATTGTGTTTTCCACAAAAATTTCCATAGATGCTGGCCACATAGGCATGTAAATGCTCCAAAAAATGTACTTGAGATGACTTAACGGGTTTTTTTAGGGCACTATACATGTACCTCCCAAGTTCGAGCTTTCAAAACTATGGTGCCATTAATAAAGATTTGGAAAAAAAACCACCACAGCTGTATTAGATAAGGATGATGTCAAGATCAGTGTTGCAACGACATCAGAGTTGTCATAGCAATCAAATGACATCATTGCAGTCGTGACAGACTTGCGTCACGATGAGCTTTGAAGCTTTAATGAAGAACCCTGTCTTTACTACTGGTGCAAAATATTAATTAATTCCAATTTATCTGGTACAAACATAGCTATTTAAAATAATAAACTGACCTTAAAACCTCAGAGACAATACTTTTTACAGAAAACTCGGTGACAAATGTTTCAACTGCTTGTGCCAGTGGTTGAACAAGATGTTCAAAGTGCTGCAGGAGCTGAACAATCTTCAGACTTACACCTAATAACAAAAAGCAAAATTGAAAAAAGTCAAACAGTAAAGTCTTTTATAAGATTTAAGGTGGCATGAACCTATTTCAGGTGTTGGTTATGTTTTGAATTGCATTTTTCAGCAAGAACGATTTAACTGTTTGCTATGATTTTTATGCATCCTTATAAAGAAAGAATGATGGAACGTAAAAGACATCATTTTTAATCTTGCATGCTGCAAATAACAAAAAGTGGTCTCACCTAAGCCATAGTTATATTTCTTGACCATCACCCCCAGTAGATTGAAAATCAAGGACTTTGTTGTTCCACTTTTTATAGATGCTGGATTTTCTAGGAATTTGTAGCAACAACCAGTGATCAAACTGAAAAAGAAAAATTAAAAAAAATAATATTGACATTTTGTTTAAGTACAATACAGCTGTGCAGTGTGATATAAATATAATCTGAACACAAAGTTACAGCTTTTAACCCTTTAAACCCTAAGATCAAAATTTGAATTCTCATTTGTTGCCCCTATTCATTTCCTACAGAAGCAGTGAGGAGAAGTTGATAAAATATCAAGCACATTCATCTTGTGTGATCAAGTCTGTAATTCTCATGACCACTCTGTTTTACAAAGCATTGATTTTACAAGGAGAAATTTGATGCTGATCACTCTTAAGGCTTAAAAGGTTAATGCAGATGCTCAAGAGCTGATGACACATACACGTACATGTACATGTACATGTTGTAGACTAGTGAGTGGGAAGGGTTAAGTATCTCTCAAAATAATCATTATTGAATTAAGATAATTATATGAAATGAATCATAACATTTTGAACTGTGGATAAAATATGAAAGTGGATAGCTTTCATATCATTATGTTCAGTTCAAAATATGAGTCATTTCAAATATTTCAATTTGCATCTCATTTCCACCATCAGACAGATTAACCCTGAAACCCTAAGATTAAAATATGAATTCTCATCTGTTGCTCCAATTCATTTCCTACAGAAGTAGTGGGGAGACGTTCATAGAATATAAAGCAAATTCATCTTGTGTTATCATGTCTGTAATTCTCATGACCACTCTGTTTTACAAAGCATTGATATAACAAGGAGGGCTTAAAGGATTAAGGACTCCAATTGGCCTGCATGCTCTCCAGATGGCTTGATAAAAAGCTCAATGGATAGAGCATTACATTGTGTCATTGCAAAGGTCAGGGTTCGATTTCCAGTCAAGCCTGAATTCTTTTAGGTTCTTTTTCAATTGTTGTTCATTTAACTGCAAGGAACTTATTCACTTTCATATAATTTTTTTTATAGTCATTATTCTTCATTAATGTTTCATGAACTAGTATAAGCTAATTCAAGAATCTAGGAGTTTGTGTTTTTATTTCTTGACAACCCTTTCAGGGTTCCAATATGGCTTTGAAGTGAAAATTAGTGATAAGTAGGGTAATTTAAGGTTACAGTGGAACCCTGTTAATATGGTTACCAATGGGCCAAAAAAAATTGGCCGTTAAACGGGCTGGCCATATTAACAAGGGTTTTTTTACAAGAAAATCTATGGCGGTTTTTTCCATGTGAACGAGGGTTTTTTTACAAGAAAATTTAATAATAATAATAATAATAATAATAATGGAATTTATATAGCGGTTATACATCGCTGTTCTAAGCGCTTTACAATGTACAAAAGGACATAAGAATATCATTAAGCACAAGCTTACATATAACCCTACTGTACACATCTTAAAAAGGAAAGAAAAAACAAACAAACAAACAAAAAACAAAACAAAACAAAACAAAACAAAACAAAATCAAAAACAAAAACAAATATGACGAAACTAAATGTCATATACCTTTAAATTTATGGCGGTTTTTTCCAAGCGGCCAAAAAACAGTGGCCGTAATAACGAGGTGACCATATTACTGAGGTGGCCATAAGACAGGGTTTCACTGTATTTATCTTTTCCATTAAGTGCAGTTATAGGGGTTTTTAACCCTTGGTGAACAGTGATTCCTAATTCCAGAAAAGCCAATTGTGCATGATAATTATTCAATGGACAACCACTATTCCTTTTTCATTTTTTTTGTGATAGGCCAATTTACATCAAAAAAGTTTGCTTCCAAAGAGGTACAGGGTTACCTGTGCAATTCAAATCTAGACATGCAGCTGTACATGTCTCTGACACAATAATAATAAGTATAGCATTTTAAACATTTTTAAAAACCTTACTTGACAAAGTCTTCCTCCACAATGGGAGGCTCCCACAGTCTGTTGACATCCAGTTGTAACAGTTGACCCAGGGTTTGAATCAGTACATCACGCTGTTCATCCCACTCCCAGCAATTAGAAGTCTTTTTCTTAGCCATGGCTGACTTGCCTTTTTTCTACAAAAATTAAAGTAAACTTTTAAGGGTGTGTCTCTTTCTATTTAATTCTTTTAGTCACAGACTAATACTGTATCCACTTGAAGATTTTCAAATTTTTTTAAAAAAATGGGGTACAGTCACATATTAATTTTGAGTGCTGTACAAATTTTGATTCACACAAGAGGCCCATTTTGTGGGGGCATCTCCATTGATTTACATGACAGTGCTTTAGACGGCCCTTCGCAAAATCATGTAACGGAATGGATCAGATCAAGTTCAACCCCTGTAATCCTATCCCTAACCTTTTAGTGAAATACAGGGGTTGATATAATCCCGACCAATCCAGGATTTGTTGATACCTGCTTTAGGTTGTACTCAATGTTTTGTGAGTCATACCTTTCCACCAATAATTACTTCCGTTGAGGGCTTGGTAGCTTCTACTTCAAAGCTGTCCGCTAGCTGTGTCAGCAGATAACACAACATCTACAAAAAATAGGAGATTTTCAATACTCATTTCAAGAAATTACATTAATTACTTTTTTTCTTTTAAATTGTTAAGAAGGTGGAATATGATAATATGGGTGAATGTAGTCCAGAATGGGACTGTTGTTGAAAGTGACTGACATATAGACAACCTGCGCAATGGTCATTTTCAGTCTCACTTTGACTCTAAAGTTGACTCCACAAAGGTTGTGATGTCTAAACATCAGTCACCATCAACAACAGTCCTATTCAGGACTTCACTCACACAGATGATCATATTCCACCAACTAATGAAATGCCTTCTGGCTTCAAACCAACACTACATGTTGTACATGAACTTTATTGATTGCTAATTACCACTTGTAAACAGGATCCACAGGAATTTCCCACAACCATAGAAAAACAATACATTGACCACATCAAGAAAGTTAAAATGCCCTGCTCCTTTGTTAATTATAAAATAAATGAGAGTTAAAGTGTTTTTGCCTTTTTCCCCTCTGTCATGCCTGACACTTACAGGCTATGTAAATCAGTATCAATCAAAATTCCAGGGCTGTCGTTAAGAGGCAGGGGCTGGGGATTTCCTGCGGCTACCATCAATGTGGCCCCCACCTACTTTTAAAGGAAAAGAGAAGAAAATAGAACCAAAAGAAACCCTTAGCTGTTTAAATTCCCCGCTTACTTGTTGTATTTACCTGGCAACTTGAGATCTTAGTGACAACCCTGAAATTCGTTTGTTGCGTTGATCTACTGAATTCTGATAGAAAGAAGACCTCAAAAATGTGCTCTAAGAAACATAGCAGGGAGGCCAGCTGCCTTAAACCTGTGAAATCCATGGTGTCCAGCATACAGTTATGATTTACATGAAAAAAGGAAGATTTTCTAGTTGCCCAGGAGCAAAAGTTAGGCATCAGGGGCCAAAACTCGAGCACAGCCTTGAACCAGCCCTGCATTTTGGTTTCCATCTCAAGGCATAGTAAACGCGATGTTAAAAATTAATGAAAAAAGAACATTGATTACACATAATCCTGCAAAGATTGGTCATAAAAAATCACTATTTTTACCTTTAGAGTATTTAGGTGGGTTCTTCTGACTTGAAAATCAATATCTCCTTCTTCCAAAACTGATGGAAGCATATTGGTGAACTGTGAAAGGACTATAAGAATACAAAACAGACAATCAGACATGTACATGCGGCTATTTATTAATTAGGCACAGTATAAACATGAACGTCAACACTGAAAACCTGACCTCCCCTGTAAACCCAGACACTTTCAGGGTTTTCTGTAACAGTTCTGTAAGCTCCCCAGACCAGCAAAAATTGTCATTAGTCGTCACTAAAGTACCAGCTACTCACAGACAGTGATATTTCTATCTCATTTGTCACTCTTAACTCTAAGGTTTATAATTATAAATACAAAATAAATAAATAAAGCCAGTATGGGTAATAAAAGTGGTGTTCTTGTTGCAAAAATCTTTCTCTGGACGCTCGAAATGCTCTTAAAATGGGCCCCTAAAATAAACAGTTTTCCAGGGAAGGCCTTTGGACTCACTCTGGCTCAGTGGAAGTTAAGCAACCCTCCCCAATCAGGGCTGTGACAAAGTCTTTACATGCAATATTATTACAGTGCAGTAGGTGGGGAGCCAAACAACGTGGGAGTTCTTTTGGTCTCATTTTCAATTTATGTCCTATGAAAATAGCCCAGGGTCATGCCCATAATAAGTGACAGCCATGCCAATACAGTTAACCTACTCCCATAACTGGCTGTGCCACATTAATTCACTCTCTGTCTTTCAAATCAATCTTTTCTCATGACGCCTACTTAATAATATTTCTTTGACTACTTTAAATTTTATGTACAACTCTGCCCTCCAAAAACGAGGTGAAATGGGCCTGATTAGAGAACTGAACGCCCTCTGGAGGCCATCCTGTTCCAAAGTACTATATAAAACAAAGCCAAGGCTTGTACATAATTAGGTTTCTGGTAAACTGCCCACCTACCCGTCCCCTAAGCCAACATTTTGCCCTAAATGAGAAGTAAGTGTTAGTGTTGGCTTAAGGGAGGGGTAGGTGGGCAGTTTTCCAGAAACCTTGGTTGAATGTATGGTTTCTATACCGTAAAGTAGAGTGTCCCATGTTCCCTCTCTGAGTGTACTTTCCACTTCATTAAAATGTCTGCCAATAAAGGAGTAAAAAGTGTCACATTATGTCTGTTATGAATATGTGTTGAGCTGACGTGTACATGTACATATATCTAGATCAATGATTTCAGGTCTTTCCAGAGAAACCATGCACAGACATTGGACAGATAGTGGAACCTCATTAATACAATCACCAATGGGACACAAAAAATTGGCCGTATTCACGAGTGACCGTATTAACGAGGGTTTTTTACAAGAAAATGTATGGCCGTTCATCCGGGCGACCAGAAAAAGTGGCTGTAATAACGAGGTGACCGTATCAATACCGAGGTCGCCGTAAGGCGGGTTCCACGGTATTCTGTTCCTGGAGCAGACATTTCAAATCACCACCCAAAATTTTCACCCTTCAAGATGCATCGGCTGTCTTTTTTTACACGGTAATAACGGAAAGTAAGTTATATCCCTTCAGAGTGTAATAATGTTAATTTACTCTCTAGAGACTCTTTTCTAAGCTGAATTCCAAGACTAAATTAAATTACGCGGAGTAAGCAGACTGTCAGATCGCCCCAACATATCGAAAACAAATAAACCATTTCAATTATTTAGTTTGAAGCTCTTGCCCTGCGGAGGAACTTGTTTATTAAAAGCGTGAATTTCGAGGACCCGAGCGAGATAACTAACCTTTCAGAAGACAAACTCCTGGGCGATTGGATCGGTTTAACAAATTAAAATATACATTAGGTTTAATCTAAGCATGACACTGACCTTAAAAGACTGAAAAAGCAGTCAAAATTTTCTAGAACAACAGCTGGTCCACCAGATCGAAGTTCCGTTAAACAATCTGCAAGCAAATCAGCAAAGGTAAAAGATCGTATAGAAAACCAAAGCAAACCAAAAAATAAGACAATATTTCTCAACCTCGAAGTTTGTTTGGGAGAACACGCGCCGACAGAACTTCATCCACAACATAACAGCCTGCTTCGCCACTCAACAAATCGTCTTTAGACAACGGAATAACAAAATCTACATCCATGCTTTTGGTATCTTGTTTTTCGCGGTTAAAAATGCTAGTAAAAGTACTATAAACACCAAAACAATATCAAAAATCAACGCTTCATTCCGCTGTAAAATGGCCGCCTTTTTTTCGAACGAAGGAGGGAACCAATAAAAAGCCTGGTTACCAGTCCTCGTTAGGTAGCAGAGCTTGTACTCCGTGTAAGCACCAATATAGCGAACCGGAAGGTGGCTTCTTACATTACAAAACAAATGGGAAAAATACACTTTATCTGAGTGCGGAAGCATATTTCTACTGCTGAGTGTCAATGTATTTAGCACGAAAGTGCTAATTGGGACGCTCTTTTTACGTCCCCCACTGGAGACGGGACCGCCATATTGCATGGTCTTCCGTGCCCGGGAAAGTCTAGCGGCTTGCAGTGCAGTGCCAAGGAAGTACACACCTTCATTTCTCAGTTATTTTAAGACCCCGAGTATTGGTCCGGCCCCGGGAATCGAACCTGCGACCTCTGCCGTGTAGTTATTTTCCAAGCGCTCTATTGACTCTATTTACTGAGCTAATCCTGCAACAACCGCGACAATTTTTCACCTTATATCCCCTCCCATGAAGTATATTGTTTTTAGACCCGGCATGTGCAATCGATAAAACCGATAATCGATAACATTCGATAACAATCGATAAAAATTAGTAAATTGTATCGGAAATCGATTAAAATCGATAAAAGGACACGTTGTGAGTAATCGATAATTATCGATTTTTAAATTAATGTTATCGATTTCATCGAATTTCTAAAATGTATCAAATCTTCCATAAAAACACTCTTACGATTCAATGAATCAAGTAGGACGAATTTAAAGATTTATTTAACAAATCGATAATTGAATGAATACTGATAATCAAATAATATTAACACGATTCCCTGGCATGATTCAACGGGGAAACGCAACATAACATAACCGCTTTTTGTATTTACTCAGAAACTGTTCAAGCTAAATGTCGTAATGACATCCTACAAATACATGTACTACGAAGTACGAAGCTGCGTAGTTGTAATGCTAGACATTGTCTCCAGTAAATGTTTTGTCAGCAAAACCCTCGCCGCCGCAAAAATCATACTACAAATCAGAGCTAAAATCATTCTATAAATAAGTAAAACGAAGTAAATGATGAACTCCGCAACTAAAGCAGAAGAGAGGTAATGAAACAAAAATAACTGATATAAATTTGAAAGGAACTCAACATTAAGAAGCTCAGAAAACATGTTTGTAAATGCCAATAAAATTAACATTAAAATGATTATGGTCAAAATGCGCCTTTTCCTCTGTGGATCATACATGATCCACAAAGGCAGAGGATGCGTGTCATTTCTAAACTGATTCCAATAATTTTGGCGAGAGCGTTCTGAGGTTTTTTGACTGTGGACTGATTTGCTGCTGTGGGCATGAGAATATGTTGCTTCTCTGTGGCTCTCGCGGACTTCTTTTACTTTTTCCATTAGTTGGGCCTTTGTTGAATTGTGTTTAAAACTGACACCCATCTCCTTTAAAACCTCTTTCAGTAATGCCACACTCATCTCTTCTGGGGGTCCTTGTTTCTTTTTTCTTATTCTAGTTTCTTTCTCCTTTGACTCCTCTTCTTGTCTTCTTTTCTCTGTTTCTTGAAGTTGCGGCAGCATTGCTAATATATTTTTGACATCATCGCCATTTACTTCCAAAACATTCTCCCGTTCAATTAGAGTTAGTTCGGCTATAAGGGATTTCATTGGGCACCAGACGAAACGGTTTTTAACTTGTAAAATCCAGGTGTTAGTTTCAGTGTCTACCGGTGCTACATTAACACAACAGGTCACTGTGCTACTCTTGGAATCCTTACTATCACAAGTTAAAATAGGATATGCACTTTTTGCACAGGGATTGCAATACATTCGGATGACTTTACCAATTATAAGTCCTTCCTTGCCCATCCAAAAAGCCGCGAATGAGTTACAAATCAAGTCTTCCTTTTCTTGCGATCTCGATATTTTTCCAATGCTGTCATAATAATTTACCTTGGAAACTGCCATCCAGCGTGAATTTCTTGAGGTAGCTGGCATATACTGTTTACCTTGCTGTAGAGACAAGAACTGGGCTATGTGATAGTAGACGCCGTTGAACTCAACGTAGCACGTTGACATCTTCGGCATTCTGTAGTTTCCATTCTCGTCACGTATGACACGATTCTGCTTATTTGCTGATAGTGGGTCCTTCTCCAGGATATCCTTGTCTTCGGTGCTGCTAACAACTTTCTTTTGAGAAGCGTAACCAGCCGAAGGGTGATCCTTACAGAAATAAGTATACGCTTCTCGCGCTTTGTCATTCGGAAATTTAAGTCCCAAACATACTTCGTGAAACCACTTGTTACATCCAGGAAATTCACAGCCAAGCCAGTTAGTTTCTTTTGGGGCACGGAACGTACTTTCTCTGTATCGGCAACTACCCAAACGATAGAAAACACAATTCGTGGGCGCGCCATCGTCATACTCTTCGTCACCCTCTTCTTCGTTCATGTTTTCATTATATTGTTCAGTATTTATGGTGTTTTCTTTTGCCTTAGCTGCAAGATTGATGAAAGAAGTAGTGATTTCGTTTTCACTTTCATCTATGGCGTTTATCAATACATCGTTTTCAATTTCTAGCAAGTCTTCTACTTGTAAAATGTTATTTTCGTCAGGTTTATTTGCGGTACTTAACGGATAAACATCTGTGGTAGGATTTATCAACACAACACCTCCTTCTTTTGTGCTTGTCACGACATTGGCCCTTTCTAGACTGGCGATCATTCCTAACAGTTCGGCAGTCTTGATCGCCTCCTTCTCGGCTTCTTGCAAACCCAAAGTCAGTTCTGCGTCCATATCTGTGGGCCACTTTTTATCATTTAACTGGTTGAAGGGCTTGGGATTCATTTCCTTTAGCTTCTGAATTCTCCTTGCAAAGTCTAATAAGTCTAACAACGTCAGGTTTGGTTTCCCGCGGCAAAATCCACGTAAACTTGAAAATAAAACCTCGCAAGAATCGGAACCAAACATCCAAGGCTCATAAGGAAGTTCCGGATAATAAATTGCATAAAGTTTCATTGAAATAATGATAGAGTGTCCAGCCAGAATAACATCGTCATAGGTCTGTCCTGATATAAAGTAATGGTCAGTAGGATATCCCTCCATCTTAAGCCAAGCTCTCCAGAGTCTTAAGAAAGTTACTGGGAGCCATGCACGCTTTGCCCTTTCACGAACGGACAATTCTTTTCGGTGAACGCCGAAAAAAAGACTTTCGCCAACCTTGAGGTACACTCTCGTTGCAAGTGAGGCCTTTTCATTCCAGATTTTTAAGTAGTGACGAGCCTCAGGTTTTAACAGTCGTGTAGCTGCGTCCACGTTCTGCTTATCGCGGACATAAACGTCGCTTTTCCACAGACCACACTCCAATTTGAAACTCAAATAAGTTTGCATTAAATGTTCGATCTGTGCGATGTTGCTTCCCATTAGTAAAATTCTTTTCACATTTAGTAATTGATTTCTCCATTTTTTTAAAATATGCCTCCAATCAGGAAACATCATTGTTTTACATATTCTGCAATCTTCCGTCTGAAATGTTCTTGCTGCAAAATCAAAGCCCTTGTAATCTAGAGTAATCTGCTCTTCTGATAGATCATCATTTCGTTTGTGCTCTTGAAAATAGTGCTTACGGAACTTTGAGTCTCCATCCGCGCCTATCCCCAAGATTTCGATATTGTGGGTAGATCCCATTTCCATTGTTTGAGTCATCCATCCTTTTACGGTCTGGTAGTCCTGTCCTTTCACTACGGGGCTTATACAGAGAGTAAAACTTGGTGCGTGTTGGACCATAGGAGATAAGACGAAAGCATTAGCCAGTTTTGCTTTTTCATATGACTCGGAGTTCACTATGTCAATTATATCTTGTGCTGTCGACACAGTAACTTCAGTCTCCGTTGCTAAGCCAATTATTTTATTTCCTCTTACGCGCAATGTTGCAATTAAAGTTGTAGCATCGATTGCAAGAATAAATGGCCCAGTGTAACCAATCTTTTCGTAAAAGACTCTAGCCATCGAAAAAGATTTATCGGTGAGGACCGTTGGAATGACATAACTGCTTCGGCTTTGCCTGTAGATCGTTGAGAGGTGTGGTCCACCCAATCTTATTCTAACAATTTTGGCCAGAGCTGCGCCCCCGTAGTTTAAGATTATTGCGAATAGAGACTTAGTTTCATCGGACCATGTTTTTGATTCCTTTCCTCTGTTACAGATCAAGTCAGTTAGAATTTTTATCAAAGGATCTGTTTCTCCATGTTTTTCAGTTTTCATCAAACAAGCCAGTTTTAATGCGACTTCTGGTACATGATCGTTACGGATTCCTTTTTGAATTAATGTCTCAAGTCTTTGCACTTCAATTTCAAAATTCACCACTTTATTTTGCAGACTTTCAATTTTTTGGCTGTAGTAGGTTTGCAAGTCGGTATAGCCTAGCAGGGCGTTGACATATCTCACTGCGAGGTCATCTGTTTGTTTCTGAACAGAAACGCCGTCCGCGATAATGTCCGTTACAGCAGCACATCGACGAAATACATCTGTATAGAGTTGGGTGTTAACTTTCACAGCCAAACAACTTTGTATCATAGTTTCCAAACGAGTTTCTAAATGTACACGATTAGCAGCATCTTGCTCTATTTTTCGAATCTTTTCCTCACTGGCGCTTTGAAGGATTTCGATTTCGACGTTTGTGAGAGCTGGGGCTTCTTTTTCTCCCCCAACAAGAGCATCAGACAATTTGCGTCCGAAGTGGGTTTCTTTTTCAATTACCGCTATCCTTGTAGCCTAAAAGAAATAGGTTGATTTTGAACTGAGTACTGTAAGACACTATTAAGCTACTTACGTTATCACAGGGAATTCTATCATAGCCTCGTAGAATGTAGAATTTTAAACAAAATCTTTGTTACCCGAACTTTTTTATATGCGTCCGTTCTGCCTATAAACGTCCTCATCAGTCAAACTATCAAAATAAAAAAAATATAATTCAAAACTAACTTACCTTGTTTATCAATTCATCTTCTACAAGACCTTCCGCTGCTTTTCGTTTTCTCTCCATCGACTGCAGATCCAGTTGGGTTTTCCTCGCCTTTTCACTAGTGCCTGTAGACTTAGTTGTAGGTTTAGTTGACGAAGAACTCCAAAAGGAAGTTATCTTTTTCGCATCTGCACATAAACAATGGGAAAGAAAAACGTCAAGCAATTTGCAACATTAGGTGATTATTATATATTGTCTCAGTTGGGAATTACTAACTGAAGTAAGAAAACTCATTTGAATACTTACTTCCGGTAAAGGTTTTGATGGGTTTATAATCAGCGGTTAATGTCCACCCTGATAGCATTTTACGCCTCTCTGTTTCGCTGTGACGACGAAGAAGCCATGCGAGCTTGGTGACATCTGTATATGTGACGACCTTTTGACACGGACGGCAGTACAACGAAGAAGCATAGTCATCATCTGACCTGAGTTGATCCGTAAAGCCTAAACCTTCCAAGTCAGTTATAATTTTGGAAAGTTGGGTACCGGAAACATAGTATTGTGTAACACAGTTCAAAAAGAGGAAAGCCCCTAACAAATAAGGGGAATACATTTTGACGTTGTTGTCTGGCTACCGCATTCCTTGAAAGTAACGTTATATCCACGTTTCAATGCAAATTGGAGAAGGTGACAAGCCAACCAGTCGGGTTTGTTGCAACTGTTTGAAATTGTACTTTGTACCACGCTGTCTGGTACCGGAATTTGAGATAACCAGATGTAAGGGCTTTTAGGACGGTGAAATATCTTTCATTTAAGATGGGATACCCTGGTGGGATGCTAACAAGCCAAAGATGTATTGTCAACAAGCAATAAAGAACGAAAAATCAGGTACAAGTGCGTATGTCAAATATATTATATTTCGGGACATTCCAGTGCATGTGGGTGTAAAACATACAAATAACAACACAGTTTTTTTTTTTGCCTTGCAGGATTATACATGTATTTTATTTCAGTCGGCTTTTCATTAACAATGGTTCATTATGAAGACCACACAGCTTGATTCTATTCAGCCTGCACTCCAAGATCACTCAGTCTAGCCATCAGTAATTTCACTTCACTGCTGGTCGTATCACTTGCTATGACCTTTATCTGTAGATTTATTCCGCCTCCTTTACGCCACCTCCCTACGGGATCTGGAAAAGGACTTCCAGTAGCAATCCTGCATATGACCAAAAATTGCAATATTAATAACTTAAGGTAAACGATTCATCTTTAATGTCAGGGATTACGACAAAGGACTATAAGAAGCCTATCAATCAATGGCTAATGAGATAAGTGTCTGTTTACCAAAATCTGGAATTTGTTCGTGCGCCACAATTACAAAAATAAAGATCAGAATCGACCTTAATCTTACCCTTTCAGCACAGTAGATGTTTTTAAGTCCCAAAGTACTGGTACTAGGTCTTTTTCCAAGTGTCCCACCCTTCCTTGGCTACATAGCACTTCGAAAGCCTTTCCTCTACTTCCAATCTTTCTGCGAAGTTCAAACACATCTCCCACAGAAATGCCAAAGCTACACTCGTGTAAGCCCTTTACGGTCGCTTCAAACTGAAGAGTCTCACTTCCCGATGACTTACCACAAACATCACTCCTGGAACTGCTTGACATTTTGCAACTAGCAAAAGACTGCGAACGATCTAAAAACGCTTGATGTTTACGGGCAGTTAGTCTAAACATGTACAGGGAAAGATTCTAATGCTTGTGTCGCAATATTTCCGCGTGTATGTATTGATAAGATAAGCGGCCATCTGACAGTGGTCAGTCATGTCCACATCACGTGCGTTTTAAAAGCGTGTTACTTGGATGTTACTTTGGTGGTCCTTGGTCACTTCAGACATCTCCTTCAGTACTAGGGAAAGTAGGGCTTAGAAATGAATTCTGTAACATTTAAAGTGACACTCGATAAGGAGGACAGAAGTGCTCTTATGACTTTTGTTCAAGAAAAAGGGGGATCTATCGAAGAATGCGCAGTTCAAGCCGCCCGCCCGCAGGAAGCAGAATCGTTGTTGATTTCCGAAGACAAGAATGCTGAAAGTAAGTAATTTACACCATTCCGCTTGGAAATATGGTCACCAGAATCTGTTTTTAAAATAGTGTGCAACGGACAGTCAGAAGTCCTTATTCTTGGCATTGTTTTGAATTTTTAGAAGACGAAAGGGAACCGGTCCAGACGCCAAAAGCCATAGCGGATGGTGTCATTGCCTGGCTAAAGAAGAACAGCGTAAGCCAGGCATTATTTGCTGAGAAAATTTTAAGCAGAAAGCAGTCAACACTCTCTGACGTTTTAAGACAGCCGCCGGCCGAGCTACCAAAAGGCCAAGGCAAATGGATCTACGAGAAAATGGAGAATTTTCTCAATGACAAACAGGAGCAGCAACAACTTATTGCTCTCAAACAAGGTATTTGGGTTTTATATCATTTTCGAAGTATATTCTAGGATATAATTCAAGACGGACATAATCTACTGAGGGGGGGTGAGCAAGGAAGGTCAATCCCTTAAAAGGGCTTTAAAAAGTCGGTATCTTTTCTTAGGTAAATGACCTAAAGAGAGAAAAATCGGAAATTTAGGGTAGGAAAATGGACGACGTTTGCCTTAAGCCCAGCTAAAACAGGGTTAGTTTACCGTGGCGGACCGCCTCTACCCACCCAAGGGTATATCAAGTAACATCCCCTCCCCTTCTCCCAAAATGCCTTTATAATGACATGAGACTCTTTGTTAGGAAAGAGAAAAGCAGCTGTTAGCTCCGATGAGGAGGAAGTGAATGCTGCAAAGAAAAAGAGGGTCCACTTTACTGAATTTCAGCTGAGTGGACTAAACCATGCATATGGAAGGACAAAGGGCCGTCCGACGGCACAGCTAATGGAAAAGTTGGCCGAGAACTTTGACTTAGAGCAACACCAAGTAAGTGAATTTAAGATAGCTTTTTCCTGGAGATATAAAGTAAAATCATCGAGAGACCTTGCGAGAATATACCGGGAATATAAGAGTCAAAATGATTAACCGGGATACGGTTGCATGCAATAAACATATAAATTTGGTTTCTTTTTTTTTTTTTCCTTTTTAGGTTAAAACATGGTTCCAGAACCAAAGAAACAAAAGAAAAAAACAAAGAATGAAGTTAATGTGTTGACTGAATGAAATAAATCCTTGGTTGCTTAATGTTTCTGTTCATTGTTTTATATTAAATTAAAACGCTGTCCACATAGAAGCAGTTTTATTTTGTATGGTTTTTGATACTCCGTTAACATCGATTACTCGATAAAATCGATATCGTTAAATACGCGGAAGACTGTGAGTATCGATTTCTATCGATTGATCGATAAAATCGATATCGATTAATTAAAAATTATCGATTGATATCGATTTATCGAACGGTTTTCCGATATCGGTTTTTATCGATTGGTCATACCGGGTTTTAGAGCAACGTAGACTCCTTGCAGTCCGCATTTTCTCTTAAAATCCGTCTAGTTCTCAGCTACCGCGATTGCAAACCACGACGTTATGTTACAGTAAGGGATTAGGAGCAGACGAGAAAAGACGTCTTATTTTTCTTCTCGGGCTTACGCCCTCGTTTATCGCGACTCGCGTGCTTAGGTTTCTATTGCAGTAACTTTGCAAAGAAAAAAAGGAGACTGCTCGCAGTCTAAGAGCAAGTGACCAGGTGCAACTTGAAGAAAGAGACAGAACCCTGAGAGAGAGGCTGGTGTTGTTATGACATTGTTTCAAGACGTTTGATGCCACCGTACGCGTTCAAATTAAATCGCTCACCCGAGTTTATTGAGCGGTCGTTGTACCACAGGAAGTCTAAGCTCGCTGCATAAATTATCGCTAGTTTCGATACTGTTTTGCACATGACGAACGATTTAAAGACTTTCTATGAGAAATTCAACATACTTGTTAACTTGTTAATCCGTAGAAGTCAAAGGCATAAATATAGAACTAAATTGTACTTACGTAAACTTGGGCCTGCCTCTGAAATCTCTCCCGCATTAAAGAATCACGCACATTTGGAACAGCATCGAAAAGCACCGAGCCTGGGTAACCTGTGGTTGTACAAGGAAAAACGGTCCGCCCTGGCCGGGGCCGGGTCTGTTCATACTACAGTCAATTCCCTTTATAGCAGACACTGTAGGTACCTCGAGTTAGTGTCCACATTAGCGAGAGTCCGTTATAGCGAGAGTTTTTTTCCGTCAAATCTCTGGAAATTCTCTGATTTTTGCCTGGGATTCAACTGCTGTCAGGGTGTCCGTTTTTGCGGGGTGTCTGCAAGGCAAGAGTTGACTGTATATCAGAGCGCTTTTACGCAAACTTCAATTCGCTTAAGTTTGTTTTCGAAAGACGTCAAGGTAGAGCAGTCTTTCAGCTCCTCAGGAAGTCTGTTCCACAAGCTGGCAGCACTGAATATAAATGATCGCTGTCCGTGTGATTGTTTAATTCTGGGCAACTTCAAACTTCTTTTGCTGTTTTTTGTTTCCCTAACATGAACTGCACTGAATCTTAAAAACTTCTCTGCAATGTAGCTGGGCAGCAGACTATTTAATGCCTTTAAAACCATTTTTGCCTTTAGCTTTGCTAGTCGCTCTTGAAATGGGAGAATGTTAAGTTCGCTGAGAAGGGCCGTAGAAGGAGCGTCCAGAGCAGCATCCATTATTATTCTAGCAGCGCTCTTCTGAAAGTGGAGCATGGTATTGGAATGACTACCCATTGGGGTCACGTTTTCCATTGATATTTTATTTGATCACGGGGTCAATTCTGTATTTTTATCAGAGCTCCATACCTTAGAAAATCTACACATCCTAGAAAATTCGACAATCAAGTGACCCTACACCGACCGCCCAGGAATCAGGTAAACGAAGAACCATTTTGTGAATGTGCTACCTCTAAATCATTATTTACTTATTTTTTATTTATTTTCTATTTAAAATGTGACCGACACCCATCAAAATTGATAAAAATTAACCATCAACCGTCAAAGCTACCAAGCCATTGAGACTCCTCTGTTCCGGGAGGCAATCAAGTGACGTCTTGGTAGAGGTGTGATGCCGAGGCACGCCTTCAAACCATGACCCTGTTTAAGACAAAAAAACTTTCATTTTACAACCCTGTTACAGAATAGATACCTTATTTTATGACTCTAATTCGTTTTATAAAATCGAAATATTTTCAAAATAACATCATGGAATCAGATGTTTTGGAATAAAAATTCTTGCTACCACATACAGCTGTATGGAGATGGTGTAAGTTAGTAGCAAAAGAACAGGGCACGTGCGACAAGCGGTATTTTTCCCAGGCTAAATTTGCTTTTGCCTTTAAGTTATCAAACTAGTGCGCCAACTGTTCATTCAAAAGTGTTAGAGTTTCTTTAATTTGTTTAGGATTAAATTTATCTGGTTGTCGTGAAATGTTCTCTTCTTGGCCTCAACAAGTTGAAAAAAACTGTTATTTGTTTGGATGATTTTGTCTCCTTGGTTACTTGTTTCTAAGGATCGGAAGCTATTCCTAGCGCGCGCAATCGAAGTTACTTACGACGTCAAGTTCCGTTATTTGTTTCCACAAAGTTTAAAAACACTTTTCAAAGCATTTAAACAGCTTCGTTGTAACTTAGTTGTAGCCGCACAGATTTTAAGCCTCAATTTAAGTATTAGCGTTTTATACTGACCAGCTGCATTTGAGCAGTTTAAATGAATTTAATATATTTATGCCCTTTCGATTGCTATCAAATGAAGGAGGTAACGTCGCTGAAGAATCCTCCCATCGACGCTTCAGCGTTGTTGAAGACTTTGAAAGCAAGAGCGCTTTAATTGAAGTTCACCTGGCGTCGATTGATATGCTTGTCTCCGTCACGGTTAACTCAGTTAACCATAAAAGAAGCAGTTTCACAACAGTTTATTTGTCTCGGAAAACCTTTACAAAAGAAGCAAAGTAAAAGTGCAATATGAGAACGAACGCAAACGGTGCTAATGTTTCACAAAGTAAACGATGGGTTCAACAAAGTCGCAAGCGTTTTGATAGAATATTAGCGCTCGTTCCGAGACAGACGTAATTTTTCGAGGGGAAACGCAAAGGGTAGGCTGTTTTTGAATAATATAAGTCAATGACGGTTTGTCTCTCTTTTCTACAGACGGAAATGGAAGAGGAAGAACAAATGGGTATGGTTGATACAAAACAACAACGAACAACCACCCAACGAGATGCGGCAGGAGACAACTCCACCTAGTTAGCACCTACGACATGGACCAGTCTCTCGACCGTTTACCTTCTCAAGATATTTCATTCCTGCGGGGTTCAACTGCCAAGAAATAGCAGAGGAGGTGGATGACACGAGTCTGGTTTTAATGTCACTAGTTTGAAACAAAGTAGCACGGTAAGCGAAAAACAATTATCTTTCATATGTAAGGGTTAGTTCTCCGCGCATTGATTTGACCTATACGAGTAGTCCCTGTGTTTCCTTCTGCCAGCTGCAATGATTAACGTAAAGTTCCCATAGTAGCGGCCCCTGAAAGTAACGTCAAAAGTTTCTGACTTCTTAAAAATCCCGAAAATAGCAAGCGCCCGAAAGTAGCGAGTCCCCAAAAAGTATTGAGACTAAAAACTTTTTAATTTACAGTCAAAGCAGTCTCTAATCCATATCTAAAATGAACAATCCAATATACACATTCAGCCTCGATTCAATAATCGAATATTGACAAAGCTGTGGAACCGGGGGGTGGAAATTTGTACGCTGGACCAGATCAAATGAAACTCGAGAAAAGGCTGGAATCTAGCGAATTGTAAGTACTCAGATGCCTATAATCATTACAATCACTCTTCTTAAGCCCAGAAACATAGAACAACACTGAACAACAATCTACGATTGCTTTGCACCTCCAGTCAGACAAATTTAAATCTCTCCAAGCATATTTCTTCTTTGAAAATATGTATTGATTGATTATTTTGTGAGTCGAAACTTCATTAGAAAGTGACAGGTCAATCTCTGCTTTGTTTGTTTGTTGTTCTTTCTTAATTACGAAATTATTTTCGTTCATACTGAATTAAATTAATGAAATATTTACAAAAGTCGTTATATATAACAGTGGAAACATTTATATTTGAATTAAGAATGCTTACTGCGAAGGAAAAAATGAACAGTTTTTATTCTCGCATTTAATATCTCCTGATAGCAGTTTTGATCCTCGCAGCTGATAGAGGAGGTAATGGAGGAGTTCACGTAATTTTGATGCTGTCGAATTACAGAAAATGTATGGAAAAATCAAGGTTTTTTAAAAACTGATCACGAACTTCTTTGCTCTCCAGATTTAGTGTATTGTTTCTTTGAACTCGTAAGTTACTCTTTCCAAAGAGAAAGCATTAAATATATGAATTCAGGAAGAATTAGCTGACTTTGATTTCCAATACCAATCTTTGAATTTCCCGCCATCCTACCCCGATTACCCATGATGCAACTATGAGCGTAAACTCCTCTATTGATGTTTCTCTGTTTCACGGGGTTAGTTTAGAAACATAAAGAAGTTAATCGACTGTAAAGTTTGTGTCTGCACCTTGTTCGTTAAAGATTACTTACTATCGCTTAATCTCTTTTTAGTTTATTTGACAAAATTCCTTACCAAAATGATTAACTGGACTTGGAAGGACACGTTTGATGTGATGACCATGATCTTGGGGACTGAATGTTGCTGCACGGCTTTGTACCTCGCCGTTCCTCACATTATTAAAATCATGAAACGTTTTATCCGAATGCTGATTCGAAAATGGAGGTAAGAGAATACGTGTCGAGTTTTTCCGTTTTTTTAGCAATAATACCACACAAAATTTCTACGTTCCCCGGTTTCTCCTAAAGCAGCAATACAGCCATGTATTAAGCTTAAGAGGCTACGAACCACGCCAGGGTTTTGAGTTTTGCACTAAAATGGAAATACAAAATTCAGTGCGAAATAGAAAACAAGGTAGATTGTTAAATACGTCCATGTTTAAGGAACCAGCACAACCCTTTTGGGGCTGGGAGAATGCTATGCTTATGGAAAAGGTTGCCATACCAGTGAGTAAAGGTCCAACACAAAAGCCGTGACCACGCCCTTTTTTTCGGCGGTTCAAGGACAACTATGCGTGTCAGTAAAACGAATGCTGTTTCAGGGTTACGGTTAGGGTTGGGGTAAGTGTCAGGGTTAACACTAACCCTAAGCCTAGCCTAACCCTAACTCTAACTGTAACTCTAAAACACCAAAAAAAAAAAGTTTATTGTTAACCACTTCTGTAAATTTTAAATTCATATTTTAGGAGCCGTTAAAAGATATATTCTCTCAGTAAAGCTCTGGCCCTGAGGAAGGCTAATATTGGCCTATAATAAATCAGCCCTTTGCCATAGTGCCTGCCCTGCATTCAGTTCTCCGGGTTTTGTTCTAAAACAGCATTCTTTTAACAAAATATAGACCACGACCCCGGCCTCGTGTTCGACCCGACCCCCCGTTTTACTGACACCCGTCTACAATGAAGAATACGCAAACCGCAACAGAAACTTCCGCGACATCAATAAGCACCCCAGCATTCAATTTTCGCCCGAAAATCGATGGACGCTCTTTTGAGCCAAATGAGTCTATTTCGAGATTGTATCGTAAAAATCGCCAATACCAATTGGAAAAACAGCTTGAACGATTACGTCAAGAAGAACTTGCAGGCAAGAAAGCAGCTCGACCGAAACCATGGCGACCAAAACAAACAAGAAAGAGGAAGGCTAATTACTGTGGAAGATTACAAAAATGGTAGCAAACACCACCAAACTTCTGAGGAAATTGAACGTTTTGCCAAAAGGACGTTTCTATGTTAAGTCACATTTGTAACTTGTGAATAGAGAAATATGCTTGTTTTTGTATCTTTGGACTTGTGGTTTCTTTAGTTACTCTGTTGGCAGCCTTTCCCCTAAAGAACAGCAGTCCTTGTTTCAGCGATATACAATTGGTATATTTACTACCCCGCTTAAGCAAATATTTGAGTTGTTTCTGCGAATCCAAAACCCCAGTTGAACCGGTCGTTACCAGCGCAAAGGCCGATAAGACAGTCATGTAGTCTCGGTTACGCATTATGTACTTGGAAAACAGGGAAGAACTTTATAGACAGGACCAGAAAAAAAGTTAATAACTATTTAAGACTGTGACGACAGGGATTACAGACACTGTTCACTGCTCTTGTTGCCTTCGCCGCTGGCATAACACAGTTTTATATTTTGTTTGAGCAAACTATAAATATTATCGAGAGTTTCGCTTTTAGTCCTGGCTAGATCTCTGTGTTAGCATTGTCCGTTAAGGTGTGAACATAGATAGCCTTAATCGCAGCTTAAAATCAAGTCACAGAATTTTAAGTGGATATTAAGGCTTGTCCCTGCTCTCGTTAACAGTTGTCAATTTGTCAATCAAACGGCATTCAGTTTGTTTTTTCGAAAAACTATAATCTGCTTTACACAATATGATGGGATCAAGAAATTAGGTGAAGCTTATAAATGATCAATTTGTCAGTTTAAGAGTAGAAGAGACCGTCAAAAGTTTGATTAATTGAATAAAAATCATTAACATTTCACGGCGTTTAGCTTGTAAATATTCCGTAACTGAGGAATTCAATACTAAACAATACCTTTTTTATTAGCAATGGCAGCAGGCCGCCGTAATTTACATTTAGTAAACAGAATATGCACAAAAACGTGCAAAGCGCGTATTTAAAAGCAGTTAAAAGACTACACTCACTTAACGCTGTGACCTATAATCACGTCACGCGAACAAAATTCGGCTAAACCTGAGAAACGTTTTCTAAATACTTCCGAAGGTGCGAACCATTTGATTGGAGTATTCAAATTTTTATTTGACATCGCGTTTGTTGTCACTCATAAGCCACACAAAAGAAAATAAATTATTGTCATGTAAAATCAACGCCTTTTATCTACGCTGTGTTATTCTGGGGGTCTTGACTGTCTTACATTTGGCCCGGCTGATAACGACAAAAAGTTGCATTTACTAACGATATTACTTTTCATGGAGAAAGGAAGCGAGTTGTGGTATCGGCGGTAGTGGAAGTTTTTCGGCACTGTGCTTACGGCATCAAAACAATGGATTTTCAGAATATGCAGAACCTAAACTGTTCCCCTTGTGGCGAGACATTTGAAAAATTGTCCTTCACATCACTGGAAATAGATGCACTTAATTGCTTGGAAGAGACCATAAAATCTCATGAAATGAACTCAGATGATGGTGATCAATTTCCTGCAGATGATTTGGAGCCAAAAGCTGAGTCAATTTCGGAGCAGAATAGTATGTTCAATAACTTGTCTCAGCCATGTGCCAATTCTACAAGAGCCTGTGCGAGCCGAAAATTAAACGCAGGTTATATTATTTTTGACGGATCTGAAATAAAATACATATCTACCGGCAAAACCGAAACAACGACGATATCGAAACCCTCAGAGGAACTACGCAACGATTGTAGTTTTCGAAGTAGAACCTCAGATCATTCAACACATATTTCCGAGCTTGCCTCTCATTTGAATTTAAGTTCTGATGATTTAATAAGAGACTCCTTTAAGGACACAATTTCACGCCTTTCTCTCACACCGTACAAGAGACTACCGACCTACGTGCATTTTTCCACTACAGAAAAGTTTTATTTGCTGGCGATTGGAGCAGTGCCTTCGCTACTGCTCAATACTTTCTACATCAGTGTGGCGTTTTTCCGACCGTTTCTTGGAAAGCAAGTCTTATCTGAAATAGGTAAGTTGCCTTTTTGCATTATAAGTTCACGTTAGTACTTTTATTGCTGGTTTCTTCCATGCTCAGTGCGCATCATTGTTTTAAATTTAATCCAGCTTAGAGCCCTTGGGAGGTTAAAACAAACGCCAAGAAAATATTGTTTTGGGACTTTTTTTTCACTCGATCACCATGCGGACAGTTTTGTATCATTTAACCAAAGGAAAAGCTGAGAGAAAACATGTTAATTCCAATGCATCACGATGAGAGCATAAAGTGGAGCACGTTTTGAGTTCAATTTTGACATCTTTATTTTGTATATACGAAGCAAATTAAAAAAGACTTACGGCAAGCTGCTCCTTCGACACCTGCCCAGCTCATAAACCACCAACCACTATCTTTTATTTGTAATAACAGAGAAAAACTATCTTTTTCATTTCTACATATCATTAACTGCGGTATTTGATGCAAAATTTAATTTATCGATCATTTGACGTTATATCTATGTCAAAATGCTGTGAAAAGTGAAAATGCGCAAAAAGATCAAAAACCATACCATCATTAGTCTAGTTGGCTAAATTTTTAATTTACTTTTTTCTGCCGTAAGTTATTAAAAGGTATCGCATCCTATTTCACAGCATCTGGTTGATAAAACGAAGAGATAAGATCCTGCAGTCGCACACTAGTTTCGACTGATATTTTTCAGGTCCTTTCGTTTACGAAAGAGAAAATAATTAGATATTCACAAACTAAATCAAACTAATTTTAATCAATGTTAGCAGAATGGTGGCCTTTTTAGGCTTTAACTTCAAAGCCAGGATCATTATTGAGAAAGTGTATTTTTTAATATCACAGTTCGAATGTTATAAATTAAAAGCAGGAAATATCTTAGTCGCAGTCGAGTTTTAAACCCAATTTCCTGTTTCTTTAAGCGCCCCTCGACCCCGGAGGGCGAAGGGGAGTACTCAACAAGGTTTTACACAGGGAGGCTCCGCCTCGAGGTCCGACCTCCAACCCCTCTGTATAACATTTGGAACAATTTAGGTTTTCTGGGAAATTACCCACCTACCCCTCCCCCAATCCAACATTTTGCCTTAAGTGAGAATGAAGTGTTAATGTTGATTTAGGGGAGGGGTAGGTGAGCAGTTTCCCAGAGACCTAAATTTTGCCAAAAAAGTTACCCCTTTCATATAGTTTCTATTTAACAATTAGTCGCCAATTAGGCGACGTGAATATCGGCGAATAGTCGCCGAGACAAAGTCGAGGTGACTGGTCGCCGATATTCACGTCGCCTGAAGCGACTGATTTTTTTAGTATAATTACATTGATGATTATTCGAGAAAACAAAATTATTGATCAATTTCCGACTCCGAAACGTCAACAAATCTGGCTGCCATTTTGAAAACTGCTGGCCTTCAATGTTATAATCACAGCGCGGTGATTATAGCGGGATGAAGCGAAGCTCCTAGCCAATCATAGCGCTCTATTTTTGATAATCATCAATGTAATTATACTAACGACAAATGGTTCCCCTTTCAAACACCTAATTTAAAACCCCGAGTCCCTTTTAACCTCACTGTCTTTAAAATTTGAATAGATTAAAAACACGAACATTTCCTCGACTTTTTCACAGGCATAAGATGCATCTGTAAGCCCTTTTGGGACTTTTTACACACCGAAATAAGAAATTCCTCTTCCCTTTCATATACTTTAACTAATAAAATCCCTACCCTTTCATAAAAAGATACCCCTTTCGAACGGAGCCTCCCCGTGTAGGCCACTTTATAGAGTACCTTCCCCCCCGAGCTCTTGAATAGACGTTTTCAATGAATGCAATATATCTAAGGCCCAGATCTTTCAAAATTGATGTAAACAGCCAGGTTGCGAGACATTTTTGTTCTTTTCATTCTTTTCGAAACCAACAAAAACAAAGAGAGAGAAAGAAACACTGCACATTGCTCATTTAATTATATTATGTGTTCGAACCGTTACAACAAATTGAAGTGTTTGAGTCGCTTCATCCTGACAGAAAATCAATGTTGCCCATTATAGTCAGATAAAAATAAAGGGGTTGGAACACTTTTCGCCGCTTTAGAAACGAGAGGATGGATCGAGTTAATTTTCGCAAAGATTTCGGGGACGGTTATTAAGGACAGGGGAGAAAATGGCCAATAGCTGACCGGCGCGTCCCCAGTAACAATTAAAGAAACAATTGCGGGACACACATTTCTCGTTTCAAAATGGTCGTGACTAGAATTGATACCTTAAAATCAGGTTGGACACCTTATGTTTATTACACAACGCTATACTCTATACCACACTATACATACTATATTTATTCAAATTTACTGGGCACATTTTTTAGAAAAGTGGGGAAATCAAAGTGAAAGACAGTTGTGCAAGAGTTGAATACAAGGATAGCACCAAAGAAAAGTGATTGGGGTTAAGCACTGTTTTAAAAGCGGTTAGCTTTTAATGCGATATCAGTGCCATGTAGAGTACGTTAAAATTAACCAGTGTTGCCATTTAGCCCTTGATGGTGTAGTGGATACGGATGTGGATTATACATCAAATGACGCGGGCTCAAGTCCTTCATACTACCTGCTGTTTTCTTTCTTCTCTTTAAGTTGTAAGACTCCTATCAAGTAGATCGAGTGAAGATGACAATCTGACTTTGGGGTATCCACTCTAGTCACAACCGTTTCAAAATTGGCCAATTAAACAGGCCGTGTCACGGCAGTCCATTTCATTTTGTTCAATTTTGCCAATTTCTCGCCCTCAATCGCTATGGAACTTAAAGTATTAAGCAAATAAATTCCATGTAAATGACAAAATCAGAGATTCGAGAGTGTCTCCTGAGCATTATTTTTGAAGTTGCAAACAGCAGAGAGATGAACTTTGAAAAACTGTTAGGGTGAACAGTTTTCAAAAATCAGTTTCAATCTTCTTCAGTTTTGCCCATGCGTCGAATCTGATGTGTTATTTTAACCTTCCTTTAATATTTTAAGCGGTTAGTTTTATGTTTCTCGTAATTTAAAGGACATTTTTTAATTTTCTAATTTGGCTGAATTTCGTGACACAGCTCCTTTAAATGAACTGGTGTACTGCTTCAGGGGTGCCTTGTCAGGAAAGGTAAAGGTTAAAATAATTGGCCACTATACGAGAACATGCCAGTCCGTGCTGATTGTCTTAAAGATAATCAAATCCATATTTATGATCATATTTTTAACAACAACAACTAATTTTATTGAAATCAAATATATAACTACGTACATTACTTTCCCACCCACAAATGGCTTACGAATCAATGGAGGCGGGGGAGCTAAGAAAATATTTACAAATACAAGGTTTATCTATAGATAGACTAAATAACAGTAAAGACACTACAATACAATAAATAGAATAAACTAACATAAAACAAAGCGAGTAAATTACAACCGCAGATACCATAAGACAAGTTAAGTAAGGGACAATAGCACACGTTCAATATATTAAAATTCTAACATGACTCCGAGGCTTTAGGGTCAAAATTGCAAAGTTTTCACGACTCCATTGTCTCGCAATTCCCAGAAGAGAATTGAGCACAATGAAAACCAAACCAAATATAGAAAAATGATCAGAAAGTCTTGGACCCCTTGGACTCATGTTAGAACTTTGATATATCGAACGTGGGCTACAGATAATCAAATCCAACTGAAAGTAAAACACGACGCGGGACATAATGTCGAATCTTAGTTTAATTCCTATCGACTGCAATAGGACTGCTTGCATTCTTGGCGAAAGTTGATCGTAAACTCTAGCCGATGAAAATTGCTCGACGGTGTGTTGGTCTGCAACTTTTGAAATCTTCCTTACTTTGATCTAAAAGGGTTGTATGTTAAACTTATTTTGAAGACAGTAATATTGAAGTGCTCGAACAAACGCTAGGATAAAATCCGAGCATTCCAGCTGATATAGAATCCATCAACTTCTACGGTTACCGGTTGGACGTTTGGTTAGTGGGTTGCAGGCACATCGCATTAGGAGGTATGGTCTTTGGTTCACTGAATCTCTTAAGTGAGCACACCACTTATTACTATGCTTGCAAGATGCAGGAAATGTAGTAAGTGACATGCTTTGATTAGTGTCCTGTGTATTGGCGAGATGGCCTCCCCAATCCTACAGTTAGACATCCATCGGGTAAATGGAAGGTCGTGAATTCGATTCCTGCTTGGGGATTAAATTTTTTTTCATTTCAACACTTTCTTTAGTTTTTTTGTTGCAGGAGGGGTTTGCTTCGTCAGATATTAACCAACGAAATGAAAGTTGCCCCCCCCCCCCCCCAACCACCACCACCTTTGATTTAATATGTGCAACCATCCGTTTCCTCACTTTCATTGTTGTTTACGCTAATTTACCTAACTATTTGCAGGAATTTGTCATCATCTTCCCTTTCTGATCGCCATGTTGCTTGTATTCTGCGGTAAAAAACACTGGGTCCCATTCTTTCCTACACTTCCGGTTTGCTTCGTTTTGATGTGCGCATGTGTAGTCGTTATACCGTCCTTTGTTACCGCTGGCGTCACCTTGTCAGTCATTACCATATATGGCGTCATAAGCTTGAATGGGTTCTGTGCAGGGCTCAGCCAATCGCTGGTTAGTCGAGTCATTGTACTGTTTCCTGGGGGAAAGAGCAATATGTTGATACACTATGGCAATGGTAAGCAGTAAAATGATATATTATTTGGGTTACTAATAGCCCTATTAGTATAGGTAATAGCATGATTTGTAGTGATATTTGGCATAAACACCACGAGTGATATTTTGAGACAATTTTGAAATATCATGAGTGGTATTTATGCCAAATATCACCTACCAATCATGCTATTATTTGTTTATACTACTACCCGCAAAGGTTTTGTAACTCAGTTTCACATGTAGGTATTTCAAATTAAGCTGCAATACCACTGCTCCAAGCCAATCAACTTGCAGAAATATCTCATCTAGTAGTATAACACGCTTAGACCTAGCTGAAAATGCACTGGTTCTTGAAAGTAAAAGTATCAGCGGACAAACAGTCAAAATGAGAATTTCCTATCACGGCGAAAACAGTCTTCGGATCAATATTTAGACTTATCACAGTCCCCTACTTTTTCATAAGATCGTCAGGAAGGAGCGCTTACCAGTACGGGCAGCCATCTTGGTTTCATATGTACCGAGGGAGGGGGCGTCGGGGTTTACCTTCTTCTGCTCCCTAAGAAAAGATTTAGCGCTTATCCAAGATGGCCGCCTCTAACGCAAAGCGCTATCTTACGAAACAATAGGGGACTGTGAACAGTTTAATCAGTAGTTTGGTGTAAATGTTGTGTTCCGAGTTTATCCTTCATTTAAAATTTATTTTTCGGAGTTTCAAACTCTTTTTAATACATAGCAAAACCCTAAAAAACGGAGCAAAAGAAAATACTATTGAAACCAAGGATAAAATTGAACGATAATAACGCTGTCATTATCTGTACCTCGCTAAAACGGAGTATAGCACAGTTCGCAGTAGCTGTGCCGTGATTATGGACAGATGCACAGCTTAATGTAGCAGGTTATTGATGATAGCTCAGCATAGCTAGCTGTGTTCAGATCAGTATAGGGGTGTATAACATAGTACTAGTAATAACCGAAGGTTACGGAGTGGGAACAACTACGATCGAAGTTCAAAACGCTTTCGCTCAATCGCTGTACTTTGCGTGACGGTTTCAAGTGACAGATAGTTAATACACGGGTGATCAGATTACGAGTGATAGAAGGTCCAAACGCGCGTGATCAAATTGCGTTATATGCATTCCATTTATTCTTAGTGGAAGTCCAAACGAATGCTGGTTACAAACATGCGACGCATGCGTAATAACATACTGGAGATTAGGATTGCGGGCTCCTGTTGTCGCCCGCAATTACCGTGGTGCGAAAGGGTAAATAGCAACATAAAGTGTATCAGTTTCTCCATGGTAGATTTGATTCCCTCGGAGGCGAGTTCGTCTCTCACTGTTCCTGCCAAGTAGCAGGATACATTTTAGCCTGCGAAAACATCCGACATTTCGAGAAGCCAAAACCGATTCCCCGCGATGTGTCTGATGAATTCCATGCGCAAAAATTTCAGGTAAGTGCTTCTGATTGGTCGTGCCGCGGGAAAATTTTGATTCAACCAATCAGAAGCACTAGTCAGATCTGGGCTATGATACGTCAAGGGTCCTGAGATTCTCAGACGTCATCTCGCGCGGAATCCAGTGGTGGCGACGAAAAATGTCGGCCGTTTTCTCAGGCTGAAAACTTTTCTAATTGTTGCGATTGTCAGGAAGCCGGGTGTTCATAATAGTTGCGCACAAGTCACATAATGTTACGAAATCATTATGTAACTTCTTTCCTGTTCTCTACTTTCAGGTGTGGGAACTCTGTTTCCTGTTTTACTCCAAACCATCCTAGTTTTATCAACAGGTCTGAACTCAAGCGAATCACAACTGTCTGACCACAAGACCCTCTGCCTATACGTGCTGTTCGGTGCAGTGTTTCTAGGGCTCTCTCTTGGACTTTTCTCACTGATAAGACTTAGTAAAAGTGGAATATACGAGTTGTTTGCAGGGAGGGACTGTGTGGCTCACAGCCCAAAGAACATTACACTAGGATCTGTACCAGAAACTGCAAAGAGAAGATATCATGCCATAAAATGGTATTTGCTCGCCGAGTTCACTCTGTCGCTCGTGAGCTATTTTGTACTTTCACTTGCTCCGTTTATCCACGATGCCACGTATAACAGTTCACGTACGAGTATCTCGCCGTTTTGGACCGTTTATCTTGCTACAGTATTTGTGGCTATTTTCAGATTTGGAGATTTTATTGGACGCCTGTTTTCGCGTTTCTGTTGCGATAAACTGCAACTAGATGTAAATGTGGCAACGTTCTGTTATCTAACAGCCTCAATTCTCCGCCTGGGATTTGCTTTCTCAGCGGTGTTTTACATTCGCACACCATTCTTGGTTTATTATAATTTGTTCATGATAGGCTCCTACTTGATGTTGGCATTCACGAATGGATTTTTCTCTGTTGCCATATCATCAAACTGTCAATCATTTATCATGGTGCAAAGGAAGGACTCATGCCCAATTGTTTCGCAGTTTCTTTGGATTTCAGGAATATTAGGAGCAAATGTTGGTATCGCATTGTCGTTTACTCAAGTCATTATTTGACTTCCACCCTTCCTGTTTGCTGACAAACGGAAGACTGGAGACTTCCATTCTTTAAAAAGCTACTTCCAGTTGCAAAAATACTAACACGCTGTACCTTATTTGGGTTGAAATGGCCTGTGTATGATCCTGTGCACGTGATCTCTCTTCCCCACCCCCATTTTAGGAAACATTAGAGAGCTTAAAGTTCACCGTTTCCGTGTACGGGTACGGGTAAATTGGCCGTACACGTGGCCGTGAATACAGGTAGATTGCCTCTAACTCAGGAGAAACGGGTAGGATACCGGGTGGCATGGGTACACCGTCATCGTCTGGGAAATGGTTGCCCTTTACAAAAGTACGAAGTAAACATGTTCGCTTACCCGAACCCGTAGGGTGAGACGGTGTATCTTGACGTCACTAATAAAACCTTTCGATTAAGCGTTAGTTTGAAAAAGCCGAAACTCCCTTCCCCTCCCGTTAGAGAACTGTTTTAACAGTAAACAAGCGCTTTTCGATAAACAAGCTCGAAAACATGACAAGTTTCGCCAATCATTGAAGATCACTATTTTAGTGGGTAGTTAGTCACACTGAAGTATAGCTGACAAAAGGGAACCTAAAGTGCATTCAGCAAAATGTTATACCACAGGTAACCCAGGCTCTGTGATAGTACCACAGTACGGTTGCATTAAAATTACAGAGTTTGTATGGGGTAAAAATACTATCCTAAAATTTCTAGGAAATACTAAATAAAAATCAATGAAACTTATTCTGCGGTTAGTTGTTGCTGTCCTTAAAGTTTCGTGATAATTTGTTCCAATTCACTCTATGTACAATAATAATATACAAAGTAGGAGACACGAGATGCCATTTTCGCTGCCATGCTCCCTTTCAACACAACTTTTTCCACGAAATTCGAACTCCAACGGAAAAAAAAACATGCCAGGATCGTAGAAATAGGATAGCAGCAGATATAGAAACCAATGAAGCTTTCCCAGATAGAGAAACGAATCCAACAGACTTTGACAAACTCGAAGAATATAATCCAAAAAGACCGAGAACATGCTCGCCGAAGTAGCCGGGCCAGATCAACGCGCGGCCAAGAAAATGAGGCCTGGGCACTGTACAAAAAAAATCCATCCCTGGAGTCCTGAGGTGCCCTTTCTGGGGACCGATACATCATTTGCCCAAAGCCACCCTCCCCTGCTGAAAAAATACTTGATAGAAAGCAATTGTTCCCCTAGCCAATCACAATTCGCCAGAACAAACCCTGCACACGCGCCTAAATTTAAATGGCTAAAAAAAATAAATAAAACCAGGATAGTCTGCCGAGTTACAAGGCCCCCCATTTCTTTTACTAAAGAATGCAAATAACAGTAATGAAACTATGAAATAATAACGCGAAATACTTACAAGGAGGGCTCAAAACAAGGTTGAACAAGAGGTAGATGATGACTGAGATACTGTTGCTGTGAACTCTGGAGCGAAACGATCGCAAATAAACGGTGAAGCTTACAGAATGATGTCAAAAATTATACAGGAAATTCCAACAGAAGATGAATTGCGATGACTGAGACGAACGTGAAACTCATGTGCACCAGTAAATAAAGAACTAGCGTGATTAACATATTTAGCGATTAATGCGGCCGTAACACGCCGACTTCTTGTCAATACAACCGGACGTTCTATCAGTTAAATATGTGAACCATCGTGACACCTCTCTTTAATTGAATTTGGTCCTGTTGTACAAATGCCGCGGTAAGAGCCAAAATTCACTTATATCTTTTGCTCGTTTTAAGTTTTGTAAATCCTCCTTCGTTGTTATTTCCTTTGTACTTATAACCTTGCCCTATTGATGTTTGATAGACTATTTGAGGACCAGCGCCAGGTGCTGAATATAGCTCGAGAGGGACATAATGGTGAAAAGGTCTATAGGAGTGTTATAGGATGCCCAGGGGGCATGAGCACATTTCGTTTGTATTTTCGAGCTCTTTTCGGGACACTTTTTCTTAAAGTTTTCTTATAGTAAGATTGTAATGGGAAAAAAGATCCTTGTGCCGTGTTTGGATGCACTAATGACCGCCTTTTTCTAGTTTAGTATTAGAAATATAATCTTTCACAGTATATTTCTCGGAAAAAGACGATCATTATTACATCCAAACACGGCACAAAGATCTTTTTTCTCATTACAATCTTATTCTAACAAATCGTTAAGAAAAAAATGTCCCGAAAAGCGCTCGAAAATACAAACGAAATGTGCTCATGCCCAATGGGCATCCTATAATACTCCTTAGATCGAATTAATTCAATATGCCCGCCGTATCGGTAAAAAGGTCTATTACCCTCTATCAAGTATTTTTTCAGCAGGGGAGGGTAGCTTTGGGCAAATGATGTATCGGTGCCCAGAAAGGAAACCTCAGGACTCCAGGGATGGATTTTTTTTGTACAGTGCCCAGGCCTCATTTTCTTGGCCGCGCGTTGATCTGGCTCGGCTACTTCGCCGAGCATGTTCTCGGTCTTTTTGGATAATACCCTTCGAGTTTGTCAAAGTCTGTAGAATTCGTTTCTTTATCTGGGAAAGCTTCATTAGTTTCTATATCTACTGCTATCCTATTTCTACGATCCTTAGCTGGCATGTTTATTTTCCGTTGGAGTTCGAATTTCGTGGAAAAAGTTGTGTTGAAAGGGAGCATGGCGGCGAAAATGGCATCTCGTGTCTCCTACCTTGTATATTATTATTGTGTATAGAGTGAATTTGAACAAATTATCACGAAACTTCGTTGGAGTATTAAGGACAACAACAATTAACTGCAGAGTAAGTTTCATTGATCTTTATTTAGTATTTCCTGGAAATTTTAGGATCGTTTTTTTACCCCATACAAACACTGTAATTTTACTGGAACCGTACTGTGGTTCTATCACAGAGCCTGGGTAACCTGTGGTTATACAGACACTTCCTCGTTCCCCGGCTTCCCACCTTACTTTTACGCGGCGCTCATTTATTGTCTTGGGAATGATGCACTGAGTCAGTCAATTTTAGCCTGTTCCAGGCGTTCAGATAGTGGGGAGCGGTGCGAAGTAAAACGGAGCGCGAAAAAATAAAGGCGAGGGAGGAGGAGAGGTGAGAGAGGGAACTCCTGTAAGATTTGTTTTAAATAAACTCTTCCGCCCACAGCTGTAGGTGGTCTACACTTATCAATCAAGACTGGTGTTACGGCCCCATACATTTATTATTTTTCTTGCGAATAAATCGAAATTTCTCAGATCAAAAATTAATATTATGTATACGTAATCTTACTAAAAACCTAATGTAAGACTTTCAGACAATAGAGAGCGGGAGAAGTATTCATGCACAATGAATTTATTTACGGCTTTAAAACATGATTTCAGCGTGTACGTGACAAAGAAATATTATGAATCAAGTGACAAACAATATCGCTCATTTCGATAGAAACTGAAGTCGTTTCAATACAGATCGTTAACTCAAGCAATGAAAATGCACAACCATTGAAGGGAAAATTTACTATTCGGTGATTGAGTGGACCTCGTCAATAGCGATAGCTGCAACTTGCTTTCCAAGCTTTCCTTTTTGAAGTCCTTTTGTCCATTCCTTAGACAGCCACGATTTGGGACTGCAGTATACAATTTCACAGCTTCCACTTTTAACGGCTTCATCCACATCTTCTCCCATCATTGCCGCCGCTACTTCGATTTTGTTCAAATGTTCCACTTAGTCTTTCATGATGGCAATCAACGTAGTTACCACAACAATCGTAAATGGCATTCTATCCTGCCTTCATTCCAACGCACGCTTTATTCGAGGAAAAGGCTGGAAAATAAGGCTTTTTCCAAAGCCAGTCGGTGAAATTGCGAAGACATCTATCCTGCCGACTACGTGTTTTAAACAGTTTCTTTGCTCTCCCCGTTTAGCCTCCACGTTTGGAGAGTCACTCAGCGCTGTGTTTGTTGCGAGTTCGAATTCTGCTTGACGGGACGTAGAGTCTGTTATCACCGCCATACCCCATTTCTCGCTGTGATCGAAGACGCTCCACTGTTGACAAAAACTGTCAAAATCAACCAATCAGAGGGTATACCAGGATCTGGTATACCGGAACGCAATCTTGTTAAAAATTCTTACAGGCGTTCCCGCACCTCTCTCCCCAGTCCCCCTCTACTTCTCATCGCTTTCTTCACTTCGCACCGCTCTCCACTATCTGAACGCTTGGAACAGGCTAGTCAATTTTGATGTGTGCTTGTTTTAGGCACGTTTGTGACGCCTCGGAACGTAGGAACTATGGAAACATAATTTATGTTTCTTTTTAAGACGAGGACGAATTAAGAAAATTAAGATGCCAGATTAAGATTTGTTACAGAAAGAAAATCCTGTAAAAGTACTCGTTAGTATTCAAACCCCGGGGTAGCTAAGGGTCTGGACAATGTGCGAGCCATGCGAGTCATAATTATTAAAAAGTGCTAGACACGATGAGGTGTTTAGAGACTATAATCTTACAAAAGACTCCGTCTGCTGTACTTATCCCGCTTGCCGACAGAAATGACAGTAGATGATCTGGCTATTTCACAACGTGTTCACCTTTCAGAAAGAAGGCCAACTTATGTATAAAATGACTTTTACGGCCTCCGAATGGGAGAAAAATTTTGTCGGGATTTCCACAAACAGTAGCCTGCGAACCGCAGACGTATTTCCGGTCGTCGCTTCTCTTCCCCCGAAGACCGGAAATACGTGTGCGGTTCGCAGGCTACAGAAAAAGTAGCCGCTACAAAAATGCCCCCATTCACTGAAAAGGGTTACTTCATAAACACGAGATTGATAAACCGAACTGCAAAGTGCGCAACTTGCAAAACAGAGCTAAGGCTAGGGGACATACAAGCAAGTACTGAAGGCCCACAGCGAACGATACAGCGCCAGTGGATCATAAGTACGTTTTACTATTGCCCCCAAATTAAATGCATCACAAGGATACCTACAAATGGTTACAATCAACCGTTTTGTCCATCAAAAATGACATTAACTTTTAGTCCTTCTTTGACTCCCTGAGCAAACCTTAGCTTATGACGTAGGCAGATGGCGTAGACCAGCCCGTTAGAGTTGGCTAGTAATAATCATGTAGGCGATACTTTTTACTATCTATTGCTTATACTTCTTGTTTTTTATAAAAAATATGTTTTTCCAAGACAGCCATGAGTAATTCGCCACGGGTAAGCGCATAAAATATCCACCCACAAACCCTGCTGACCTCAGGCATCCCAGGGTAGGTTGTCCTAGAGAAGCTCTGAATTCTAATGTGGGCACCCTGCAGCGGGGTAAACTCCTGGGTGGGCACCCTGTAGCAGGGGTAAACTTCCAGGACAGGTATATTAAGAATTTCGAATTCCAGGGTGGCTAACCATGATTGCAGGGTGGCCGTTTGGATTTTCCGAAATTCCGTGGTGGGTAGAAGCAAGGAGGACTGGAGTGAAGAATTTTCATATCCAATTTCCAGTCGCCAAATTCGTTAAAACATGGCTGTTATGCAAGTCAAGCAATACCTTATAGACTATATTGTGTGTCCATCTACGAAATGTTTCAAAATATCTTGGAGGGCTGAACGACGTTTATGACGGGTACTGAAGCGCACAATTAATTGCCAAAAACTTTGTTTACCGTATCTAAGCACTGGCCTTGCATATATGTCACATTTTAGACAGAACAGTTAAGACTCACAGTGATGTTATCGGGCTATTTTTGATATGATGTGTGGTATTGGCGTTTTCAGAATATACAGAGTTGAGCGCTCTCTGAAATACATTCAAATAAAGTTCAAGGATATGAATGAATACATATATACACTTGTTTGCAAACACACTCCACCCTGAAGAATATAACAGATGGCTCTATCTTAGGAGTTTACCTTTTAAGTAAAGTGTAACTCCTCTGTGGGCTTCAGCCTACTTCTCGCATCACTCCAAAGACACCTCTTGTGAATTGCTCCGCTATCTTCACTCATGTGGAGTGTTGGGCAAGACCTAACTGGAGAACACCTTTTCTCTGCACGTTTAAACATACGAATCTATAGCCTGTTCCAGGCTCCGACATAGTCGTCTCCGCTGAATTGAGAAAGCGTGAACAAGAAAATAAAACGGGAGGAAGCTGGGGAGAGCAGGGGCGGCGGAGGCTGTAATCATTTCTTTAAACGAGACCCGTTCCGGTACACCAGCTCCTGGTATACCCTCTGATTGGTCGGATTTGATAGGTTATATCAACACTCGCAAAGCGGGTCGTTCCTGTCAGCCAGAGAGATGGCATGCGGCGTTAACGCTTCTATGGAGCCTGACCGTAAATAAATGAAGTATTCAGCTTGTGCGTCAAGAAAACGTTCTGAGAAGAAGTCATCTCAAACTTACGGAATCTCCAACCATGGTGCACTGAAAAACGAAGTCCAGGGAGCTTTGCAAAAGACTTGTGAAATTAGAAATGAAGTGATGCAAATTGATGCCGTTAAAAAACGAGCATTTCTTAGAACACTAGGTTTACATGTCTGGAGCAGCAGTGGGTCAGAACCTGATAATTCTTCAACTTCGTGTGAGTGGGCTGGTGATAGTGATCAATCAGACACAGTGAAAACATAAGGGAGACTGACTGTGATAAATTCCAGGCACGCGAAGATGTAGATGTAAACAGTACTCGCAGCCCAGGCATACAAGGTCAAATAAAAAATCTAGAGGGCACATCGAAGGAAGTAAGCTGTGATGAAATACAATTAGATGTGAAAGGCAACTCCGAGTGCTTTCAGGCTATTGCACCACACTTAGATCCAGATGCGGAATTTCCTACCCCAGGCAGAGACATTGAGGAGAGGGTTGTCCAATATTGTTGACTGGAATCCAGTCGTATCCCCTTGCTTTCCATCGGAAAACCGGAAGTCTCGTGGTACTGTTGGCTAGAATCCGGTGGTAACCCCGTAGGTCTAGTGGGTTAAAGTCTTACCAAGTTCATCATGAATAGATTCCGATGGAAAAGTTCGTTTTTCTATTCGTGAGAGACTTAGAAAAAGTCCACACATGTACATGTTGGATTAGGGGGTAGAAAGTCGTTCCGATGGAGTCCATCGGATCCATTGGAAACGAATTGATTCCGATGGAAAGGTATATTTTTTATTCGTGAGAGACTTAGGAAAATTCCACACATGTTGGATGAGGGGATAGAAAGGCGTTCAGATGGAGGCAAACGGATCCATTGGACACGAAAAGATTCCAACGGAAAAGTTCATTTTCTATTCGTGAGAGACTTAGAAAAATTCTACTCATGTCGGACGAGGGGCTAGAAAGTCGTTCCGATGGATTCCATCGGATGCATTGGAAAGGAATAGATTCCAATGGAAAAGTCCATTTTCTATTCGTCGATTTGAAAAGCAAGTGTCATGGGTTGCCTTAGCAACCAGTAACAGTGATGTGCGCGAATCGTGTGGAGGGGAGTTGAAGCGTTGATACCATGGCGAGTGTTGTTGAGAATTTCGACCGTTCCTCGAGACTACTGTTTGTTTTCAAAATGTTAACGTAGTTTTTTGGACTATGCAAGGAATTCATAGTTGAGGAATTTGCGGTAGCCTAGTACACGCCCAAGAGGAAACTCAAATAGTAGATAAAACTCAACTTTAATTAAGAAGTTTAGTTTTACCAGAGATCTGAATTGGACATGTTTCATGTGATTTACTACTTACCAGTTACACTGTTTCATGGTTATCCCGATCAAGGAAAGTTAAGAAAACTCGCCATAGAAGTAAGTTTATGAGCAATGTTATAATATTGTCAATCATTTTAGTTTTGTTAGTTTTATATGGATTTCATGAGTTTTTGGATATTGACGACCAGTGACCGCATGGCATAATCATTGTTAAAAGTTTATATCAGTTATTCCCGCTTCGCTCGTTTTAATTGTTTCGTTTATTACCAATTGAGTTAGTTAATTAAAATACATTGTACATTTTAATTTCAGATCGAATAAATACATTATCAGTTATACGATTGCGAGTATTCTTCGGCAGTGGATCGTCTCAGTTCTATTGCGAAGCATCATTCGATTTCTGGCTAACCAAGGTTCGTAACGAATTCAAGACGATAAACAATGACTGAAGCACAAGAAAACGCTATCAAACAGGCCAAGATAAAACGGGGAAATTGTAAGGGCGCGCTAACCCGTCAAGGAAAAGTTGTTTGTCATAAATTATCTACAAATCGGCCAGCGGAAGAAATTAGAAAGGAGCTGAAAAAACATGAACTGGCGTTCGAAGATTTATTATCAAAACACGAGGAATTCTTAATAGGCAGCTTACGCAAGGTTGACGAGAAGCCCTGAGGACGACGACCAGAAGTGAAAATACCGCTTAGCGCGCTACTGTGCATGCTTCACTCGTCGTCCACGTGAAGTTTAGAAAGTGAAAACGCCATCTTTGCCGTCCAGACCAAACGTCGCGAGAACGTGAGCATAAATTTATGTATCTTCATCTTGTTTAAGAAGAGAATTTATGTTTCGCTTTTGAAGTGAAAGTTAGATATTCCTTAGTTTCTAATCAAAAGGTTGACTTTGATCGTCCGGGTGAACGCAGTCCTGAATAGGACTGTTGTTGTTGACAGTGACTGCCGTTTCGACAACCTGTGCGGTAGTCATCTTCAGAGTCAAAGTGAGTTGTATCACGTCAGTTGATGGTATTATACTCTGGTTATTGATCTCATTGGTCAATTATGTCGCGATGTTATTGGTCGTCTGTCAGTTAAGCCGTGATGTTATTGGCTATGAAGACTCGTAATCAGTGATTGGTGCTTTTCGATCCGTCACAGTTAAACAGTAGTCTATTGTTAGTCAAATTGTCAGTTCTCTAGTTGTTCTCTCGTAGTTAGTTTTGCTTGATCTCGTCACTAAGTCGTCGGTACGGTGCTGGTAATTCTTGGCTACGATTCAGTGCCGTTTGTTCTAAGTTAGTAAAGAAGCTTTCTAAAGTAACACGTTAATAGTAGTCTGTAGAATACGTTATACATGTCGCACAGTCCCAGTCAATTTGATGTTTCGTCTTTGGAATGACTAGGGATGGGTAGAGATGACAAAGGATGACTAGGATGACTACGGATGAATAGGGAGGACTGAGAAAACTACAGGTGACTAGCGATGATTAGGATGATTACGGATGACTAAGAATGATTAGGGATGACAAGGGATGACTGGGAAGACTACGGATGACTAGAGATGACGAGGGATTACTGGGATGACTAGGGATTACTAGAGATGACTGGGATGACTACGGATGAATACGGATGACTGAGAAAACTAGAGATGACTAGGGATGACTGGGATGATTGGGATGACTAAGGATGATTAGGGATGACTAAGGATGATTAGGGATGACAAGGGATGACTAGAGATTACTAAGATGACTTGGGATGACTAGGGATGACTACAGATGGCTGGGGATGACTGGGATAACTAAGGATGACTATCGATGATTAGGGATGACTACGGATGACAAGGGATCATTCGAATGACCACGGATGACCAAGGATGATTAGGGATAACAAGGGATGACTAGAGATGACTAGGGATAACTCAGATGACTAGGGATCACTAAGGATGACCATAAATGACCAAGGATGACCCGGAAAACGAGGGATAACTAAGGATGATTAGGGATGACTACGGATGACTAGGATGACTAGGGATGACTAGAGATGAACAGGGATGACTGGGATGACTAGGGATAAGAAAGGATGAGTAAAGATGACTAGGGATGACTGGCATGACTACCGATGACTAGCAATGACTGGGATGACTAGGGATGACTAAGAATAACTAGGGATGACTGGGATGACAAAGGATGACTGGGATGACGAGGGATGACTACGGATGACTGGGATGACTAGGAATGACTAGGGATGACTAGGGATGACTAAGGACGACCAGGGATGACTGGGATGACAAGGGATGACTGGGATGACGAGGCATGACTAGGGATTACTGGAATGACTAAAGATAACCAAACATAGGTAGGGATGTCTGGATGACTGAGATAACTAGGGAAGACTAAGCATGATTAGGGATGACTACGGATGCCTAGGATGACTAAGGATGACTAGAGATAAAAAGGGATGACTGAGATGACTAGGGATAAAAAGGGATGACTAGGGATGACTAGGAATAACTACGGATCACTGGGATGACTGGGATGACTAGAGATGACTAGGATGACTAGGGATGAGTAGGGATTACTAGCAATAACTAGGGACGACTGGGATGACTAGGGATGACTGGGATGACTACGGATGATTGGGATGACTAGGGATGACTGGGATGACTAGGTTTGACTGGTATGCCTAGGGATGATTAGGGATGACTGCAATGACTACGGATCACCAGGGATGACTGTGAAGACTAGCATGACTAGGGATGAAAAAAGATGAGTGGGGATGTCTAGGATGACTAGAGATGACTGGGATATTTAGGGATGACTAGGGATGATTAGGGATGACTAGGGATGACTAGGGATGACTGGGATGACTAGGGATGACTGGGAATACTAGGGATGACTAAGGATCACTGGGATGACTAGGGATGACTGGGATGACCACGGATGATTGGGATGACTAGGGATGACTACGGATTACTAGAAATGACTAAGGATCACTGGGATGACTAGGGATGACTGGGATGACTAGTGATGACTAGGGATGATTAGGAATGACAAGGGATGACTAGGGATGATTAGGAATGACAAGGGATGACTAGGGATGATTAGGAATGACAAGGGATGACCAGCATGACTAGCAATGACTAGAGATGAATGGGATGACTAGGGATGATTGGCATGACTACTGATGACTAGGATGACAAAGGATGACTAGAGATGACTACGGATGACTAAGGATGATTACGGATAAGAAGGGATGACTAAAGATGACTAGGGATGACTGGGATGACTAGCCATTAATAAGGATGATTAGAGATGACTAGGAATGACTAGAGATGACTAAGGATGCCTAGGGATAATTAGGAATGACTAGGGATGACTGGGATGACTAGGGACGATTGGGATGACTACTGATGACTGGGATGACTAAGGATTACTAGAAATGACTAAAGATGACTGGGATGACGAGGGATGACTGGGATGACTTATGATAACTAGGGATGATTAGGAATGACAAGGGATAACTGGCATGACGAGAAATGACTAAGGATGACTGGGATGACTAGGGATAATTGGGATGATTACTGATGACTGGGATGACTAAGGATGATTACGGATACGAAGGGATGACTAGAGATGACTAGGGATGACTGGGATGACTAGCGATTACTAAGGATGATTAGAGATGACTAGGGATGACTGGGATGACTAGGGATGACTAATGATGACTAGGGATGACTAATGATGACTAGGGATGATTAGGAATAACAAGGGATGACCGGGATGACTAGCAATGACTAGGGATGACTGGGATGACTAGGGATGATTGAAATGACTACTGATGACCGGGATGACTAGGGATGACTAGAAATGACTAGGAATGACTAGAGATGACTGGGATAACTAGGGATAACCAGGGATGACTGGAGTGACAAGGGATGACTAAGGATAATTACGGATAAGAAGGGATGACGACAGATGACCAGGGATGACTAGGGGTGACTGGGATGACTAGGGATGACTAGCGATGACTAAAGATGATTAGAGATGACCAGGGATGACTGGGATGACTAGGGATGACTAGGGATGACTGGAAAGACTAGGGATGACTCGAATGACAAGGGATGAGTAAGGTTGATTAGGGATAAGAAGGGATGACTAGAGATGACTAGCGATGAATGGCATGACTAGCGATGACTAAACATGATTAGAGATGATTAGGGATGACTGGGATGACTAGGGATGACTGGAATGACTAGGGATGATTGGTAAGACTAGGGATGACTAGGGATGACTGAAATGACTAGGAATGACTAGGGATTACTAGGATGACTAAGGATGACTGGGATGAAAAAGGATGCCTGGGATGACTAGGGATGACAAGGGATTACTAGAAATGACGAGGGATGACTGGGATGACTAGGGATGAATAAGGATGATCAGGAATGACAAGCGATGACTGGGATGCCTAGGAATGAGTGGGATGACTAAGGATGACTGGGATGACTAGCGATAACTAACGATGATTAGAGATGACTGGGATGACTAGGGACGACTAAGGATAATGATGGATAAGAAGGGATGATTAGAGATGACTAGGATAACTAGAAATGATTAAGGATGATTAGGGATGACTAGGGATGACAAGGGATGACTAGCGATGACTAGGGATAAGAAGCGATGACTAAAGACGACTTGGATGACTAGCGATACCTAAGGATGATTAGAGATGACTAGGTATGACTGGGATGACTAGGCATGACTAGGGATGACTGGGATGACTAGGGATGACCACGAATGACCAGGGATGACTGGAATGCGTAGGGATGACTAAGGATGATTAGGGATAAGAAGGGATGACTAGAGATGACTAGGGATGACTGGGATGATTAGAGATTACTGGAGATGACTAAGGATGATTGGGATGACTACGGATGACTGGGATGACTAGGGATGACTAGAGATAACTAGGGATGACTAAGGATGACTGGGATGACTACGGATGGCTAGGGATTACTAGGAATGACTAGAAATGACTGGGATGACTAGGGATGACTGCGATGACTAGGGATGACAACGAATGACTAGGGATGACTAAGACGACTACGGATAACTGGGATGACTACAGATGATTAGGATGACTAAGGATGACTAAAGATGGGTAACGATATCTGGGTTGACCAGGGATGACTAAGGATGACTGGGATAACTAGGGATGACTTAAAATGATTAGGGATGACTAAGGATGACTGGGATGACTAGGGATGACCAGGAATGACTGGAGTGACTAGGATTGAATAAGGATGATTATTGATAAGAAGGGATGACTAGAGATGACTAGGGATGTCTAGGGATGACTGGGATGACTAGCGATGACTAAGGATGATTAGACATGACTAGGGATGACTGGGATGACTAGGGATGACTGGGATGGCTACGCATGACTAGGGATGTTTGGGGTTACTACGGATGACTAGGGATCACTAAGAATGATTAGGGGTGACTGGGATGACTAGGGATGACTAGGAATGACTAGGGATAACTGGGATAGCTAGGGATGACTAGGGATGACTACATATGATTAGGGATGACTGGCATAACTAGGGATGACTAAAGATGATTAGGGATGACGAAGGATGACTAGGGATGACTGCAATGACTAGGGATGACCAGGGATGACTGTGAGGACTAGCATGTCAAGGGATGAAAAAAGATGAGTAGGGATGTCTGGGATGACTAGGGATAACTAGGGATGACTACATATGATTAGGGATGACTGGCATAACTAGGGATGACTAAAGATGATTAGGGATGACGAAGGATGACTAGGGATGACTGCAATGACTAGGGATGACCAGGGATGACTGTGAGGACTAGCATGTCAAGGGATGAAAAAAGATGAGTAGGGATGTCTGGGATGACTAGGGATAACTAGGGATGACTACAGATGACTAGGGATTACTCGGATATTTAGGGATGACAAAGAATGATTGGGATGACTACGGATGACTGGGATGACCACCGATACCTAAGGATGATTAGAGATAACTAGGGGTGACTGGAATGACTAGGCATGACTAGGGTTGACTGGGATGACTAGGGATGACTGGGATGACCACGAATGACCAGGGATGACTGGAATGCCTAGGGATAACTAAGGATGATTAAGGATAAGAAGGAATGACTTGAGATGACTAGGGATGACTGGGACGACTAGACATGACTGAAATTACAAGGGATGACTAGGCATAACTAGGGATGACTACAGTTGACTAGGGATGACTGAGATATTTAGGGATGACTAAAGATGATTAGGGATGACTAGGGATGACTGGGGATGACTAGGAATCACTGGGATGACTGGGATGACTAGGGATGACTAGAAATGTCTACAAATGACTAGGGATGACTAGGGATGATTAGGAATGACAAGGGATGACTAAGATGACTAGCAATGACTAGGGATGAGCGGGAAGACAAGGGATGACTAGGGATGATTGGGATGATTACGGATGACTGGCATGACTAGGGATGACTAGAGATGACTAGAGATGACTAAGGATGACTGGGATCACTACGGATGACTAGGGATTACTAGAAATGACTAGAAATGACTGGGATGGCTAGGGATGAATGCGATGACTAGGGATGACTAGGAGTGACTAGGAATGACTAAGACGACTACGGATAACAGGGATGACTAGGGATGATTAGGATGATTATGGATCACTAAAGATGGGTAGGGATATCTATGTTGACTAGGGATGACTAGGGATGACTTGGATAACTAGGGATGACTTAAAATGATTAGGGATGACTGGGATGACTAGGGATGACAAGGAATGACTAGGGATGACTAAGATGACTAGGGATGACCAGAAATGACTAAGGATGACTAGAGATGACTAAGGATGACTGGAATGACTAGGGATGACTAGAGATGACCAGGGATGACTAAGGATGACTGGGATGACTACGGATGACTAGGGATTACTAGGAATGACTAAAAATGACTGGGATGACTAGGGATGACTGGGATAACTAGGGATGACTGCGATAACATGGGATGACCAGGCATAACTGGGAAAACTAAGGATGACTGAGATGACTAGGGATGACTAGGGATTACTAGAAATGACTAGGGATGACTGGCATGGCTAGGGATGACTAAGGAAGATTAGGAATGACAAGGGATAACTGGGATGACTAGCAATGACTAGGGATGACTAGGGATGATTGGGATGAATACGAATGACTGGGATGACTAGGGATGACTGCGATGACTAGGGATGACTAGGCATGACTGGGAGGACTAGGATGACCAGGGATGATTTAAGATGAGTAGGGATGACTAGGGATGACTGGGATGACTAAGGATCACTAAGGATGACTACAGATGACTAGGGATGACTGGGATAAAAAGGGATGACTAAAGATGATTAAGGATGACTAGGGATGACTGGGATGAGAGGGAAGACTGGGATGAGTAGGGATGACTAGCGAGGACTACGGATGACTAAAGATGATTAGTGATGTCTGCGATGACTAGGGATGACTAGGGATGACTATGAATGACTGGGATGACTAGGGATGATTGGGATGACTACAGATGACTGGCATAACTAGAGATGACTAGGGATTACTACAGATGACTAGGGATGACTCGGATAACTAGGGATGACTAAGGATGGATAAGAATGACTAGGGATGATGGGATGACTAGGGATGACTAGCGATGACAAGGGATGACTAAAGATGATTAGTGATGTCTGGGATGACTACGGATGACTAGGGATTACTACGAATTACTAGGGATAAATGGGATGACTACGGATGACTAGGGATGATTAGGGATGACTGCGATGACATGGGATGACTAAGGATGACTAGGGATGACTGGGAAGACTAGGAATGACTAGAAATGACTAGGGATGACTAGGGATGATTGGGATGACTACGGATGACTAGGGATGACTGCGATGACACGGAATGACTATGGATGACTAGGGATGACTGGAAAGACTAGGGATGACTAGGGATGACTGGGATGACTAGGAATGACTAGCGATGACTGGCAAGCCTAGGGATGACTAGGGATGACTGGGATGACTAGGGATGACTAGAAATGACTAGGGATGACTTGAGATGACTAGGGATGACTGGCATGACTAGAGATGACTGGGATTACAAGGGATTACTAGGGATAACTAGGGATAACTACAGTTGACTAGGGATGACTGGGATATCTAGGGATGACTAAGGATGAGTAGGGATGACTAGGGATGACTGGAGTGACAAGGGATGATTGGTAAGACTAGGGATGACTAGGGATGACTGGAAGGACTAGGAATGACTAGGGATTACTGGGATGACTAAGGATGACTGGGATGACTAGGGATGACTAGAAATCACTAGGGATGACTAGGGATGATTGGGATGACTACGGATGACTGGGATGACTAGGGATAACTAGAGATGACTAGGGATGACCAATGAGGACTGGGATGACTTGGGATGACTAGGGATGACTGGGAAGACTAGGGATGACTGGGATGACTAGGAACCACTGGGATGACTAGGAATGACTGGGATGACTAGGGATGACTAGAAATGACTAGGGACGACTAGAGATGATTGGGATGACTACGGATGACTGGGATGACTACGGATAACTAGAGATGACTAGGGATGACTAAGGATGACTGGGATGACTTGGGATGACTAGGGATGACTGCGATGACATGGGATGACTAGGGATGACTGGAAAGACTATGGATGACTGGGATGACTAGGATTGACAAGGAATCAATGGGATGACTGGCATGACTAGGGATGACTAGAAATGACTAGAAATGACTAGGGATGACTGGAATGACTAGCAATGACTAGGGATGAGCGGGAAGACAAGGATGACTAGGGATTATTGTGATGACTACGGATGAGTGGGATGACTAGAGATGACTACGGATGACTGGGATAACTAGGGATGACTGGAATGACTAGGGATGACTAGGGATGACTGGGATGAGTAGCGACGACTAAGGATGATTAGAGATGACTAGGGATGAGTAGACATGACCGGGATGACTAGGGATGAGCGGAATGACTAAGGATGACCACGGATGACCAGGGATGACTGGAATGCCTAAGGATGACTAAAAATGATTACGGATAAGAAGGGATGACTACCGATGACTGGGTTGACTACCGATGACTAAAGATAATTAAAGATGACTATGGATGACTGGGATGACAAGGGATGACTGACATGACTAGGGATGGCTCGGATGACTAGGGACGATCACGAATGACCAGGGATGACTGAAATGCCTAGGGATGAGTAAGGATGATCAGGGATCAGAAAGGATGACTAGAGATATCTAGGGATGACTGGGATTACAAGGGATGACTAGGGATAACTAGGGATGACTACAGTTGATTAGGGATCACTGGGATATTTAGGGATGACTAAGGATGATTAGGGATGACTAGGGATGACTGGGATGACTAGGGATGCCTGGAATGACTAGGGATGATTGGCAAGACTAGGGATGACTAGGGATCACTGGAATGACTAGGAATGACTAGAGATCACTGGGATGACTAACGATGACTGGGATGACCAGGGATGACTGGGATGACTAGGGATGACAAGGGATTACTAGAAATGACTTGGGATCACTGGGATGACTAGGGATGACTAAGGATGATTAGAAATGACAAGCGATGACTGGGATGACTAGGAATGACTGGGATGACTAGGGATGACTGGGATGACTAGCGATAACTAAGGATGATTAGAGATGCCTGGGATGACTAGGGACGACTAAGGATGATTAGGGATAAGAAGGGATGATTAGAGATGACTAGGATAACTAGGGATGACTAAGGATGATTAGGGATGACTAGGGATGACTGGGATGACTAGGGATGACTAGCGATGACTCGGATGACTAGGGATGACTAAGGATGATTAGGGATAAGAAGGGATGACTAAAGATGACTGGGATGACTAGCGATGCCTAAGGATGATTAGAGATGACTAGGGATGACTGGGATGACTAGGCATGACTAGGGATGACTAAGAATGACTGGGATGACTAAGGATGACTAGCGATGACTAGGGATTACTAAAAATGACTAGGGATGACTGGCATGACTAGGGATGACTAGGAATGACTGGGATGACTAAGGATGACTAGCGATGACTAGGGATGACTAAAGATGATTAGTGATGTCTGGGATGACAAGGGATGACTAGGGATGAGTAGGAATGACTGGGATGACTAGGGATGATTGGGATGACTACAGATGACTAGCATGACTAGAGATGACTAGGGATTACTACAGATGACTAGGGATGACTGGGATATTTAGGGATGACTAAGGATGATTAGGGATGAATAGGGATGACTGGGATGACTAGGGATGACTGGAATGACTACGGATGATTGGTAAGACTAGGGATGACTAGGGATGACTGGAATGACTAGGAATCACTGGGATGACTAAGGATGACTAGGATGACCACGGATGACTGGGATGACTAGGGATGACAAGGGATTACTAGAAATGACTAGGGATGACTGGGATGACTAGGGATGACTGGGATGACTAGGGATGACTAAGGATGACTAAGGATGATTAGGAATGACAAGCGATGACTTGGATGACTAGATATGAGTGGGATGACTAGCGATAAGTAAGGATGATTAGAGATGACTGGGATGACTAGGCACGACTAAGGATGATTAGGGATAAGAAGGGATGATTAGAGATGACTAGGATAACTAGGGATGACTTAGGATGATTAAGGATGACTAGGGAGGGATGACTAGCAATGACTCGGATGACTAAGTATGATTAGGGATAAGAAGGGATGACTATGACTGGGATGACTAGCGATGCCTAAGGATGATTAGAGATGACTAGGGATGACTGTGATGACTAGGGATGACTACGGCTGACTGGGATGACTACGGATGACTGGGATGACTAGGGATGACCACGAATGACCAGGGATAACGGGAATGCCTAGGTATGACTAAGGATGATTAGGGATAAGAAGGGATGACTAGAGATGACTAGGGATGACTGGGATGACTAGAGATGACTGGAGATGACTAAGGATGTTTGGGATGACTAGGGATGACTAAAGATTACTAGGGATGACTAAGGATCACTGGGATGATTACGGATGACTAGGGAGTACTAGGAATGACTGCGATGACATGGGATGACTAAGCATTACTGGGAAGACTAGGGATGACAGAGATGACTAGGAATGATTAGAAATCACTTGGATGACTGGGGATGACTAGGGATTACTAGAAATGACTAGGGATGACTGGCATGACTAGGGATGACTAGGAATGACTGGAATGACTAAGGATGACTAGCGATGACTAGGGATGACTAAAGATGATTAGTGATGTCTGGGATGACTAGGATAACTAGGGATGATTGGGATGACTACAGATGACTGGGATGACTTGAGATGACTGGGATGACTACGAATGACTAGGGATTACTAGGAATTACTAGGGATAAATGGGATGCCTAGGGATGACTGGGATGACTAGGGATGACTAGGGATGACTGCGATGACATGGGATGACTGCGATGACATGGCTAGGGATGACTGGCAAGACTAGGAATGACTAGCGATGACTAGGAATGACTAGGAATCACTGGGATGACTAGGGATGACTGGGATGACTAGGGATGACTAGAAATGACTAGGGATGACTAGGGATGACTGGAAAGACTAGGGATGACTAGGGATGACTGGGATGACTAGGAATGACTAGCGATGACTGGCAAGCCTAGGGATGACTAGGGATGACTGGGATGACTAGGGATGACTAGAAATGACTAGGGATGACTTGAGATGACTAGGGATGACTGGCATGACTAGAGATGACTGGGATTACAAGGGATGACTAGGTATGATTAGGAGTGACAAGGGATGACTGGGATGACTACAGATGACTGGGATGACTTGAGATGACTGGGATGACTACGAATGACTAGGGATTACTAGGAATTACTAGGGATAAATGGGATGCCTAGGGATGACTGGGATGACTAGGGATGACTAGGGATGACTGCGATGACATGGGATGACTGCGATGACATGGCTAGGGATGACTGGCAAGACTAGGAATGACTAGCGATGACTAGGAATGACTAGGAATCACTGGGATGACTAGGGATGACTGGGATGACTAGGGATGACTAGAAATGACTATGGATGACTAGGGATGACTGGAAAGACTAGGGATGACTAGGGATGACTGGGATGACTAGGAATGACTAGCGATGACTGGCAAGCCTAGGGATGACTAGGGATGACTGGGATGACTAGGGATGACTAGAAATGACTAGGGATGACTTGAGATGACTAGGGATGACTGGCATGACTAGAGATGACTGGGATTACAAGGGATTACTAGGGATAACTAGGGATAACTACAGTTGACTAGGGATGACTGGGATATCTAGGGATGACTAAGGATGAGTAGGGATGACTAGGGATGACTGGAGTGACAAGGGATGATTGGTAAGACTAGGGATGACTAGGGATGACTGGAAGGACTAGGAATGACTAGGGATTACTGGGATGACTAAGGATGACTGGGATGACTAGGGATGACTAGAAATCACTAGGGATGACTAGGGATGATTGGGATGACTACGGATGACTGGGATGACTAGGGATAACTAGAGATGACTAGGGATGACCAATGAGGACTGGGATGACTTGGGATGACTAGGGATGACTGGGAAGACTAGGGATGACTGGGATGACTAGGAACCACTGGGATGACTAGGAATGACTGGGATGACTAGGGATGACTAGAAATGACTAGGGACGACTAGAGATGATTGGGATGACTACGGATGACTGGGATGACTACGGATAACTAGAGATGACTAGGGATGACTAAGGATGACTGGGATGACTTGGGATGACTAGGGATGACTGCGATGACATGGGATGACTAGGGATGACTGGAAAGACTATGGATGACTGGGATGACTAGGATTGACAAGGAATCAATGGGATGACTGGCATGACTAGGGATGACTAGAAATGACTAGAAATGACTAGGGATGACTGGAATGACTAGCAATGACTAGGGATGAGCGGGAAGACAAGGATGACTAGGGATTATTGTGATGACTACGGATGAGTGGGATGACTAGAGATGACTACGGATGACTGGGATAACTAGGGATGACTGGAATGACTAGGGATGACTAGGGATGACTGGGATGAGTAGCGACGACTAAGGATGATTAGAGATGACTAGGGATGAGTAGACATGACCGGGATGACTAGGGATGAGCGGAATGACTAAGGATGACCACGGATGACCAGGGATGACTGGAATGCCTAAGGATGACTAAAAATGATTACGGATAAGAAGGATGACTACCGATGACTGGGTTGACTACCGATGACTAAAGATAATTAAAGATGACTATGGATGACTGGGATGACAAGGGATGACTGACATGACTAGGGATGGCTCGGATGACTAGGGACGATCACGAATGACCAGGGATGACTGAAATGCCTAGGGATGAGTAAGGATGATCAGGGATCAGAAAGGATGACTAGAGATATCTAGGGATGACTGGGATTACAAGGGATGACTAGGGATAACTAGGGATGACTACAGTTGATTAGGGATCACTGGGATATTTAGGGATGACTAAGGATGATTAGGGATGACTAGGGATGACTGGGATGACTAGGGATGCCTGGAATGACTAGGGATGATTGGCAAGACTAGGGATGACTAGGGATCACTGGAATGACTAGGAATGACTAGAGATCACTGGGATGACTAACGATGACTGGGATGACCAGGGATGACTGGGATGACTAGGGATGACAAGGGATTACTAGAAATGACTTGGGATCACTGGGATGACTAGGGATGACTAAGGATGATTAGAAATGACAAGCGATGACTGGGATGACTAGGAATGACTGGGATGACTAGGGATGACTGGGATGACTAGCGATAACTAAGGATGATTAGAGATGCCTGGGATGACTAGGGACGACTAAGGATGATTAGGGATAAGAAGGGATGATTAGAGATGACTAGGATAACTAGGGATGACTAAGGATGATTAGGGATGACTAGGGATGACTGGGATGACTAGGGATGACTAGCGATGACTCGGATGACTAGGGATGACTAAGGATGATTAGGGATAAGAAGGGATGACTAAAGATGACTGGGATGACTAGCGATGCCTAAGGATGATTAGAGATGACTAGGGATGACTGGGATGACTAGGGATGACTAGGGATGACTAAGAATGACTGGGATGACTAAGGATGACTAGGGATGACTAGGGATTACTAAAAATGACTAGGGATGACTGGCATGACTAGGGATGACTAGGAATGACTGGGATGACTAAGGATGACTAGCGATGACTAGGGATGACTAAAGATGATTAGTGATGTCTGGGATGACAAGGGATGACTAGGGATGAGTAGGAATGACTGGGATGACTAGGGATGATTGGGATGACTACAGATGACTAGCATGACTAGAGATGACTAGGGATTACTACAGATGACTAGGGATGACTGGGATATTTAGGGATGACTAAGGATGATTAGGGATGAATAGGGATGACTGGGATGACTAGGGATGACTGGAATGACTACGGATGATTGGTAAGACTAGGGATGACTAGGGATGACTGGAATGACTAGGAATCACTGGGATGACTAAGGATGACTAGGATGACCACGGATGACTGGGATGACTAGGGATGACAAGGGATTACTAGAAATGACTAGGGATGACTGGGATGACTAGGGATGACTGGGATGACTAGGGATGACTAAGGATGACTAAGGATGATTAGGAATGACAAGGATGACTTGGATGACTAGATATGAGTGGGATGACTAGCGATAAGTAAGGATGATTAGAGATGACTGGGATGACTAGGGATGACTAACGATGATTAGGGATAAAAGGGATGAGTAGAGATGACTGGGATGGCCAGGGATGACTTAGGATGATTGGCGATGACTAGGGATGACTGGGATGGCTAGGAATGACTAGCAATGACTCGGATGACTAAGGATGATTAGGGATGAAGGGATGACTATGACTGGGATGACTAGCGATGCCTAAGGATGATTAGAGATGACTAGGGATGACTGGGATGACTAGGGATGAGTACGGCTGACTGGGATGACTAGGGATGACTGGGATGACTAGGGATGACCACGAATGACCAGGGATAACGGGAATGCCTAGGGATGACTAAGGATGATTAGGAATAAGAAGGGATGACTAGAGATGACTAGGGATGACTGGGATGACTAGAGATGACTGGAGATGACTAAGGATGTTTGGGATGACTACTCATGGCTGGGATGACTAAAGATGACTAGGGATGACTAAGGATGACTGGGATGATTACGGATGACTAGGGAGTACTAGGAATGACTAGATATGACTGGGATGACTAGGGATGACTGCGATGACATGGGATGACTAGGGATTACTGGGAAGACTAGGGATGACTGTGATGACTAGGAATGATTAGGAATCACTGAGATGACCAGGGATGACTAGGGATTACTAGAAATGACTAGGGATGACTGGCATGACTAGGGATGACTAGGAATGACTGGGATGACTAAGGATGACTAGCGATGATTAGGGATGACTAAAGATGATTAGTGATGTCTGGGATGACTAGGATAACTAGGGATGATTGGGATGACTACAGATGACTGGGATGACTTGAGATGACTGGGATGACTACGAATGACTAGGGATTACTAGGAATTACTAGGGATAAATGGGATGCCTAGGGATGACTGGGATGACTAGGGATGACTAGGGATGACTGCGATGACATGGGATGACTGCGATGACATGGCTAGGGATGACTGGCAAGACTAGGAATGACTAGCGATGACTAGGAATGACTAGGAATCACTGGGATGACTAGGGATGACTGGGATGACTAGGGATGACTAGAAATGACTAGGGATGACTAGGGATGATTGGGATGACTACGGATGACTGGGATGACTAGGGATAACTAGAGATGACTAGGGCTGACTAAGGATGACTGGGATGACTTGGGATGACTAGGGATGACTGGGAAGGCTAGGGATGACTGGTACGACTAGGAATGACAAGGAATCACGGGGATGACTGGCATCACTAGGGATGACTAGAAATGACTAGAAATGACTAGGGATGATTAGGAATGACAAGGGATGACTGGGATGACTAGAAATGACTAGGGATGAGCGGGAAGGCAAGGGATGACTAGGGATGATTGTGATGACTACGGATGAGTGGGATGACTAGGGATGACTAGAGATGACTAGCGATGCCTAAAGATGACTGGGATAACTAGGGATGACTGGAATGACTAGGGATGACTGGGATGAGTACCGATGACTAAGGATGATTAGAGATGACTAGGGATGAGTAGAGATGACCGGGATGACTAGGGATGAGTGGGATGACTAGGGATGACCACGGATGACCAGGGATGACTAGGGATGACCACGGATGACCAGGGATGACTGGAATGCCTAGGGATGACTAAGGATGATTAGGGATAAGAAGGGATGACTAGAGATGACTAGGGATGACTGGGATGACTAGAGATGACTGGAGATGACTAAGGATGTTTGGGATGACTACTCATGACTGGGATGACTAAAGAGGACTAGGGATGACTAAGGATGACTGGGATGATTACGGATGACTAAGGATTACTAGGAATGACTAGAAATGACTGGGATGACTAGGGATGACTGCGATGACATGGGATGACTAGGCATTACTGGGAAGACTAGGGATGATTAGGATTCACTTGGATGACTAGGGATGACTAGGGATTACTAGAAATGACTAGGGATGACTGGCATGACTAGGGATGACTAGGGATGACAAGGAATGACTGGGATGACTAAGGATGACTAGCGATGATTAGGGATGACTAAAGATGATTAGTGATGTCTGGGATGACTAGGAATGACTGGAATGACTAGGGATGATTGGGATGACTACAGATGACTGGCATGACTAGAGATGACTAGGGATTACTACAGATGACTAGGGATGACTGGGATAACTAGGGATGACTAAGGATGATTAAGGATGACTGGGATGACTAAGGATGACTAGCGATTGCTAGGGATGACTAAAGATGATTAGTGATGTCTGGGATGACTAGGAATGACTGGGATAACTATGGATGATTGGGATGACTACAGATGACTGGGATGACTTGAGATGATTAGGGATGACTGGGATGACTACGAATGACTAGGGATTACTAGGAATTACTAGGGATAAATGGGATGACTAGGGATGACTGGGATGACTAGGGATGACTTGGATGACTAGGGATGACTAGGGATGACTGCGATGACATGGGATGACTAAGGATGACTAGGGATGACTGGGAAGACTAGGAATGACTAGGGATGACTGCGATGACTAGGAATCACTGGGATGACTAGGGATGACTAGGGATGACTAGAAATGACTAGGGATGACTAGGGATGATTGGGATGAGTACGGATGACTGGGATGACTAGGGATAACTAGAGATGACTAGGGCTGACTAAGGATGACTGGGATGACTTGGGATGACTAGGGATGACTGCGATGACATGGGATGACTAGGGATGACAGGGAAGACTAGGGATGACTGGGACGACTAGGAATGACAAGGAATCACAGGGATGACTGGCATGACTAGGGATGACTAGAAATGACTAGAAATGACTAGGGATGACTAGGGATGACTAGGGATGACTAGGTATGATTAGGAGTGACAAGGGATGACTGGGATGACTAGAAATGACTAGGGATTACTACAGATGACTAGGGATGACTGGGATAACTAGGGATGACTAAGGATGATTAAGGATGACTGGGATGACTAGGGATTACTAGGGATGACTAAAGATGATTAGTGATGTCTGGGATGACTAGGAATGACTGGGATAACTATGGATGATTGGGATGACTACAGATGACTGGGATGACTTGAGATGACTAGGGATGACTGGGATGACTACGAATGACTAGGGATTACTAGGAATTACTAGGGATAAATGGGATGACTAGGGATGACTGGGATGACTAGGGATGACTAGGGATGACTGCGATGACATGGGATGACTAAGGATGACTAGGGATGACTGGGAAGACTAGGAATGACTAGGGATGACTGCGATGACTAGGAATGACTAGGAATCATTGGGATGACTAGGGATGACTAGGGATGACTAGAAATGACTAGGGATGACTAGGGATGATTGGGATGACTACGGATGACTGGGATGACTACGGATAACTAGAGATGACTAGGGCTGACTAAGGATGACTGGGATGACTTGGGATGACTAGGGATGACTGCGATGACATGGGATGACTAGGGATGACTGGGAAGACTAGGGATGACTGGGACGACTAGGAATGACAAGGAATCACAGGGATGACTGGCATGACTAGGGATGACTACAAATGACTAGAAATGACTAGGGATGACTAGGTATGATTAGGAGTGACAAGGGATGACTGGGATGACTAGAAATGACTAGGGATTACTACAGATGACTAGGGATTACTACAGATGACTAGGGATGACTGGGATAACTAGGGATGACTAAGGATGATTAAGGATGACTGGGATGACTAGGGATTACTAGGGATGACTAAAGATGATTAGTGATGTCTGGGATGACTAGGAATGACTGGGATAACTATGGATGATTGGGATGACTACAGATGACTGGGATGACTTGAGATGACTAGGGATGACTGGGATGACTACGAATGACTAGGGATTACTAGGAATTACTAGGGATAAATGGGATGACTAGGGATGACTGGGATGACTAGGGATGCCTGGGATGACTAGGGATGACTAGGGATGACTGCGATGACATGGGATGACTAAGGATGACTAGGGATGACTGGGAAGACTAGGAATGACTAGGGATGACTGCGATGACTAGGAATGACTAGGAATCACTGGGATGACTAGGGATGACTAGGGATGACTAGAAATGACTAGGGATGACTAGGGATGATTGGGATGACTACGGATGACTGGGATGACTAGGGATAACTAGAGATGACTAGGGCTGACTAAGGATGACTGGGATGACTTGGGATGACTAGGGATGAGTGCGATGACATGGGATGACTAGGGATGACTGGGACGACTAGGAATGACAAGGAATCACAGGGATGACTGGCATCACTAGGGATGACTAGAAATGACTAGAAATGACCAGGGATGACTAGGGATGATTAGGAGTGACAAGGGATGACTGGGATGACTAGAAATGACTAGGGATGAGCGGGAAGGCAAGGGATGACTAGGGATGATTGTGATGACTACGGATGAGTGGGATGACTAGGGATGACTAGAGATGACTAGCGATGCCTAGGGATGACTGGGATAACTAGGGATGACTGGAATGACTAGGGATGACTGGGATGAGTAGCGATGACTAAGGATGATTAGAGATGACTAAGGATGAGTAGAGATGACCGGGATGACTAGGAATGAGTGGGATGACTAGGGATGACCACGGTTGACCAGGGATGACTGGAATGCCTAGGAATGACTAAGGATGATTAGGGATAAGAAGGGATGACTACCGATGACTAAAGATGATTAGAGATGACTGGGATGACAAGGGATGACTGAGATGACTAGGGATGGCTGGGATGACTAGGGATGAACACGAATGACCAGGGATGACTGAAATGCCTAGGGATGACTAAGGATGATTAGGGATAAGAAGGGATGACTAGAGATGACTAAGGATGACTGGGATTACAAGGGATGACTAGGGATAACTAGGGATGACTACAGTTGATTAGGGATCAGAGGGATATTTAGGGATGACTAAGGATGATTAGGGATGACTAGGGATGACTGGGATGACTAGGGATGACTAGGGATGACTAGGGATGACTGGAATGACTAGGGATGACTGGAATGACTAGGGATGATTGGCAAGACTAGGGATGACTAGGGATGACAAGGGATTACTAGAAATGACTAGGGATCACTGGGATGATTGGGTTGACTAGGGATGACTAAGGATGATTAGAAATGACAAGCGATGACTGGGATGACTAGCGATAACTAAGGATGATTAGAGATGACTGGGATGACTAGGCACGACTAAGGATGATTAGGGATAAGGGATGATTAGAGATGACTAAGATAACTAGGGATGACTAAGGATGATTAGGGATGACTGGGATGACTAGGGATGACTAGGATGACTAGGGATGACTAAGGATGATTAGGGATAAGAAGGGATGACTAGCGTTGCCTAAGGATGATTAGAGATGACTAGGGATGACTGGGATGACTAAGCATGACTAGGGCTGACTCGATGACTAGGGATGACTGGGATGACTAGGGATGACCACGAATGACCAGGGATGACTGGAATGCCTAGGGATTTCTAAGGATGATTAGGGATAAGAAGGGATGACTAGAGATGACTAGGGATGACTGGGATGACTAGAGATGACCGGGATTACAAGGGATAACTAGGGATGACTACAGTTGACTAGGGATGACTGGGATATTTAGGGATGACTAAGGATGATTAGGGATGACTAGGGATGACTGGGATGACTAGGGATGACTAGGGATGACTGGAATGACTGGGAATGACTAGGGATCACTGGGATGACTAAGGATGACTAGGATGACCAGGGATGACTGGGATGAGTAGGGATGACAAGGAATTACTAGAAATGACTAGGGATGACTGGGATGACTAGGGATTACTAAGGATGACTAAGGATGATTAGGAATGACAAGCGATGACTGGGATGACTAAAGATGACTAGGGATGACTAAGGATGACTGGGATGATTACGGATGACTAGGGAGTACTAGGAATGACTCGATATGCCTGGGATGACTAGGGATGACTAGGGATGACTGCGATGACATGGGATGACTAGGCATTACTGGGAAGACTAGGGATGACTGAGATGACTAGGAATGATTAGGAATCACTTTGATGACTAGGGATGACTAGGGATTACTAGAAATGACTAGGGATGACTGGCATGACTAGGGATGACTAAGGATGATTTGGAATAACAAGGGATGACTGGGATGACTAGCAATGACTAGGGATGAGCGGGAAGACTAGGGATGACTAGGTGTGATTGGGATGAATACGGATGAATACGGATGACTGGGATGACTAGGCATGACTGCCATGACTAGGGATGACTAGGGATGACTGGGAGGACTAGGATGACCAGGGATGATTTAAGCTGAGTAGGGATGTCTGGGATGACCAGGGATGACTAGGGATGACTACAGATGACTAGGGATGACTGGGACTAAGGATGACTGGTATAACTAGGGATGACTATGGATGATTAAGGATGACTCGGGATGACTAGCGATAATTAGGGATGACTAAAGATGATTAGGGGTGTCTGGGATAACTAGGGATGACTGGGATGACTAGGGATGACTAGGAATGACTGGGATGACTAGGGATGATTGGGATGACTACAGATGAGTGGGATGACTAGAGATGACTAGGGATGACAGGGATGACTACGGATGACTAGGGATTACTAGGAATTACTAGGGATGACTGGGATGACTAGGGATGACTGCGATGACTAGCGATGACTAGCGATGACTGGGATTACTTGGGATTACTAGGAATGACTAGGGATGACTGGGATGACTAGGGGTCACTGGGATGACTAGGAATGACCAAAGAGGAGTAGGGATGTCTGGGATGACTAGGGATGACTAAGGATGATTAGGGATGACGAGGGATGACTGGGATGACTACGGATGGGCAAAGAGGTGTAGGGATGTCTGGGATGACTAAGGATGATTAGGGATGACTAGGAATGACTGGGATGACTAGGGATGACTAGGAATGACTGGGAGGACTAGGGATGCTTGGGATGACTACAGATGACTGGGATGACTAGAGATGACTAGGGATGACTGGGATGACTACGGATGACTAGGGATTACTAGGAATTACTAGGGATTAATGGGATGATTACAGATGACTGGGTTGACTGCGATGACTAGGGATGACTGGGAGGACTAAGATGACTAGGGATGACTTAAGATGAGTAGGGATGTGTGGGATGACTGGGATGACTAGGGATGACGAGGATGACTGGCGATGCCTAAAGATGATTAGGGATGTCTGGGATGACTACAGATGACTAGGGATGACTGGGATGACTAGCGATGACTAGCGATGACTAGAGATTATTAGGGATGACTAGGGATGACTGGGATGACTAGCGATGATTAGAGATAACTAGACCTGAGTGGAATGACTAGCGTTGACTAGGATGACTAGGGATGACTAGGGATGACTAAAGATTACTACGGATGACTAGGGATGACGAGAGATTACTAGGGATGACTAGGATAACTAGGGATGACTAAGGATGAATAGGGATGACTAGGGATGACTGAGAATGACTGGGATGACTAGGGACGACTAGGAATGGCGGGGATGACTAGGATGACTTCGGATGACTGGGATAACTAGGGATGACTAGGGATTACTGGGAATAAGTAGGGATAACTAGGGATGACTAGGGATGACGGGGATGACTAGGGATGACTAGAGATGAGTAGGAATGACTGGGATGACTAGGGATTACTAAAGATGAGTAGGGATGTCTGGGATGACTAAATAAGTAGGGAGCTTAAGATGCGGACGTTTTCGCGGTGACGGCGACGTGACAGCCCAGGTGGACTGGGCCAGAGGTTGCCGTTCTCGCGCCAAAATTAATTTGCTTAAGATTCTCATGACGGCGTCCGAGACTTCGTCGAGTACATCGGCTGTACTTTCTGAGATTCAATCGCTTTTGTTTGTAACATGGCCGCATTTGAAGATTTTCGACAACTTCTCATTCTTTACTGCGACGCTAATTTGATCAACGATGAAGATTTCGTTCTCCTTTACGACATGTTTCCGTCGAGAAATCCAAGTTTTCCTTACTACGAGTACGCTTGCTTTGACCTGAACAACATGAGTGAGGCAGAGTGTAAGGCCGAATTTAGGTTTGAGAAAAAAGACCTTCCGACTCTGGCAGAAGCCTTGCAGATCCCACCTTCCTTCAAACTACGCCAGGGAAGCATAGTAAGTGGAATGGAAGGCCTTTGCATACTCCTAAGACGGCTCGCCTATCCTTGTAGATTTGGCGACATGGTACCTCGTTTCGGCAAACCAGTACCGGTGCTATCCATGATCACAAATCATGTGATTGATTATATTTACACCATCCATGGACATCGCATAACACGGTGGAATGACGCACTGCTTAACCCACCTGCATTGGATACTTATGCTCGATCAGTTCACGCTAAAGGGGCTGCTCTCCAGAACTGTTTTGGCTTTGTTGATGGCACTGTGAGACCTATAGCCAGACCAGACGAGCACCAGAGGATGATGTATAATGGTCATAAACGGGTGCACGCCATTAAATTCCAATCTGTTGCCTTACCGAATGGATTGATCGCAAACCTTTACGGCCCCGTAGGTAAAGATCTTTTTAACTTGCTCTTATTTATAACTAATTGTCAGGTTTATGAAAATAGCAACTCAAACGGAAAAGGTACAAACATGGTTTCGGAGGGTAGTTGTTTCCCCCTTCAAGTGTCTGTTTTATAGTATAATCTACGACAAACGCCTGTAGTGATCAGGGCAATGAAAGGTTGATCTCATGACACCATTTTACAGAAGCGTTGCATGATGAAAAACAATGATATTCCATGAAACAAACCTAATACTTTTAACTTCTTCTTCCAGAGGGGAAAAGGCATGATGCAGGTATGCTGGCAGAATCTGGTCTCTTGCATGACTTGGAACGCCATGCATTTTCGACAGGGGGTCAGCCTCTATGCATATATGGGGATCCTGCATATCCCCTCAGGGTTCACCTGCAAGGACCATTCCAAGGTGCTGCTCTCACACCTCAGATGGAGATGTTCAATGGATCCATGAGCTCTGTTCGAGTGTCAGTGGAGTGGCTATTTGGAGACATTTTAAACTATTTTAAATTCCTTGATTTTAAAAAGAACCTAAAAGTTGGCTTAAGTAATATTGGTGAAACATATGTCGTATGTGCTCTCATGCGAAATGCCCTAACATGCCTATATGGTAATCAAACCTCAGAATTTTTTGAATTAGACCCCCCAAGCCTCCAGGAGTATTTCAGGTGACCTAAAACATTCGCTATATTTATTCGGTTACTGCCTGGTCACACAACTGGTTAACACTTTCCTCCCAGAATCAGCCCTTGGGGGTGGGGGGAGGGGGTGGTAGTACTTTAGGATTTTTTGTGTGGGAGTGTCCTGCTGGGACCCTGGAACCCTTAACCTATACCAGAGCTAGTTCAGCTGAATTTTGCTACCTTCTACTAGACTTAACTTCCCAAAATCCCCTTGCCACTATCCTAGAGTAGCTTTTCGGCTAAGTTGCGTAAATTCAAACTTGTCGATTTGATTTTTATTTTTAGTGGCAATTCCTGGTTTCCCTAATCTAGACTAAAACCTCCCCGCCCACCCCACCCCCCTGCTTTGGGAAACAGCACAACCTATAAAAGATCATACATTGTATTATACAAAGCAGACATATTGTTCCACAAAAAATAAAAGCAGTTGTTACTATTTGCATCCACTTATACAACAAATGGCATGCCATTTAGTTCAATGCTCAGTTGTTCAAAAGTCAGATAGTGTTATCCAGCACATAAATCACTATAACGATTTCTTTAGAGGAGGAGCACTTTCCGCCATTTGAACAACTGGGCCCAGTTTAATGCTGATAAAGGCAAGTACTTTCAAAGTTGAGGCATCTCTAATATCAAGTTTAACAAGTTATACATTGTTTACACAAATGTAAGTATTGAAGAAATAAACCTTTTCACAATACAATAATTTTTGTCAGTTCAAAAAATCAAATCAAATTTATATTTTGCAAGGTAGTCAGGGCTTTCAATAATCACTTGACTCAATTTAATATATGACATATTTTCATAGCCCGTATTCTGATAGGGTAATCACCTGATTGACACATGCATAATACAGCTAAATTCAAACTGGATCAATGAAACTAAAAAAAAATGTGATTATGATAATGATAACTCAACAATCAACTACCACTCTAGCAGAAATGGAGTTAAAAGAACAGTTGAATGCAAAATTATGTCACTAACAAGAGAAAAATTACAATGGTGCCATAGTTGAAAAAGAGAAGTTGCAATAAAAAATGTTAACGCTTTTCCTTGGGAGCCAACCTCTCAATCAAAGCTAACATAGCCTGTGATTGCTGCTGCTGCTGGTTTAACATAGACTGCATAAACTGTAGTGTTTGCTGTTGGTTTCTTTGCTGCTGTCTATGCTGTTCTTCTTGTTGTTGCTGAATAATCTTTAGCATATCTTGCTGCATTTTTGTTTGCTGCTCTGATATACGAGATCCTCTTGCCTCTTCCTGCTTTCTTATTTCAATTTCTTCTCTTTTTAATGCCATCTCTTCTTCTGCTTTCTTTTGCAAGTATCCAATAGCATCTCCTGTACTTTTCCTGCTTTTCTTTGCTGGAACCACTCCATTTGTTTTCTCCACTCGTTTTTGAGTTTCTCCCATGGTTTCCATTGCCTTGTACCGCATTTCTTCAGCAGTTGCCTTCTCTTTCTGAAGGCTTTGCTTTTTGTTGCCAGTCGAAGGCTTATTTTTAGCTTCTTCCTCTTTTTCACACAGCTCCTCCAGCAGAGTATCTATCTCTTGTATTTCTGGACTAATACCACTTGCTCTTTCTTCTTCCCTATTTTTTGCTTTGAATTTGGACATTAGAAGATTGAGCCTATCTCTCAACGACCTTTTGTTCACATTGAATTTGCATTGGGTGAGGTTATTGAGTCTTGTGGCAATCTCATCCCACAATTTTCCTCTCTCCGGGCTCCCCTTTCTGGTTTCAAAAAGATCTGATCCCCTGACCTCTCTCAAGAATAATGTATCATGTTGATTTGTCCACTCCATTGTGCTGAAAGAGGGTGGTGGAAACAGTAGTTTTCCTCTTCCAGACTGAGTCCTTGTATTGATTTATTGAATATTTGCTGGATGAAATTGTTCTGTTTAATACGCACTGTACGTATCCACATAAATTATTGCTCTAAATTCACAGCACTTCATCGAAGAAATATTTCAAGTGTGGTTATACAAGCCTTAAGAGTACATTTACATATCGATGAGCTATGTAGTGGATTTGTTGGCTAAGTGTGAAAAAATTCAGAACAAAATATTTATCTCTGCACTTTTTAGCAGCCTCCAGAACTCCAAAATTCTTTATCGCCTCAGAAAATTCGGATTCAATATGTTACTAAGAAATAAAAAAATGTATTGGAGTCAGTGAAATATATTATATATATAATCGTTTTACAAGAAAGAATTCGTTGAACGTAACAGCTTATTTATCTTTACAGACTTACTTAGATTGTTTTGTCTTCACTGAACTAGCTTCAGAGTCTTCGGTCATTTTCCTGAGTTTTATCTGTGAAGAGAGCACAAAAAGCCGCTAGAGTTACTTGGCACATCCCCAGGTGGGTTGTGCTAATAAAGAAACTGAAAAAAAAGCAAGGAATGAAGAATACAAGAAAGAAATAGCGGTATAAATACTCACGTTTTCACTGCGACGGCAAAATCCCCAAACTGACGTCGCCGACGTGAGGGCGACGACGGGAATGTTGGAAATCGCATGCGCAGTTAAACTCGCCCCAATCCTAATCGGTCTTTACGTCGCCGTCGCGTCGAAAACGTCCTTATCTTAAGCTCCCTAGTGTATAAACATACTACGGGGCCACCTAATAAAACACACTGGGGGTTTTACATGATAAAGATTATTATACAAAGTCTGTCCAAATCCAAAACCTCTGTGCTAGTGTAGGGCCCCAGTTACAGGCTGGAAGGAAAAACGCTGCCAACCTCTGAAAATACCACCGCTGCTAACCTTTTTTTTACATGGTAAAAAGGTGGAGGTGAAACGCTGATCTCCGTCTTTTTTTCTTTTCCGTTTTCTCTCTCAACTCAGTCTCAAACAATAACACTTAATTAAGTTTGTTCAAAGATAAGAATTTTCTTTTAAATAAGCCTCAACATTTCGTATGATAGAGTAGCCGTCTGCAGTTTGTGTGGCTGTTGAAAATGTTAGAACAAACTATTCACGCTTAACCCTTTCACCCCTAAAAGTGGCTAAAAAAAAATTTCTCAAGACGAAAATCAAATTTCTTTGTAATATGCTTAGAAGTGAATAATAGTAGTAAAACGTTTTATCAAAGAGTTTTCATGTGCATTGGTAACACGTACCATAGGATTTTGTCCACAGATTTTTAAAAGTAAGCGTGACCGAAAATAAATGCGGTATCAGTATTTCGTCGATTTTTGACACGGTATTTCGGTATTTCCCAATTTTTCTTACGGTATTGCTGGATACCCCCAATGCCCCCGCCCCCCAACCCCCCCCCCCGCTAGCATGGTGTTGCTCTCCAATTTAGCTCCGCTGACCTCTACACGCGCTGACCCGTAACGTCCGTTGGAATGTATGTCACGAAATATATGCAGCCCACATTCAAAGCACTTGGAGTGATGCTGAATTCATCATCATTAATAGGAACAACATAAAGCTGTTTCACTTCACGATTTTTGGTGATAGAAAGATTGTTTTTCTTTTTTACTTATATTTCACGCATTTGTTTGGATTCCGCTCCAGTTTGGGCAAATGAACGCTGTCACGCGACAACATTTCCAAGATTCAACTCTCCTTAGAAGATGGTAATTTCGAGTTATTTTCTTTTTCTGTGTATCTTTAATTTTCCTTTCCCTTTTAATTCTAGATACTTCTACTTAAGATGGTCTCTGAGTGCCTAGCAAGGATTAAAGTGGCGTTTACCACGCTATCCACGGCCGTATTGACAACAGAGAAGTGTTTCGCCGAAGTCGTAAGATAACGATAAACACGGTAACTCTGATCGCTTTGTACAACGTCAATATACTTTGGCCGAAAAATGTTTTTCCAGAATCGTAATGTATATCCCTCCAATGTCTGATTCATCACTGTGATTGCTTTCAACAGCGTTGGACTTCAAGTTGAGAAATAATTATTTTAAAATCAGCTCCAGCGCTCTATCTAATGTAGTATGCAATATTTGAAAATTTATTTTTTATTCACTTCGGCAGTTTTTCGATGTTCATCGAATGATATTGCATTAAAAGGCCTTTTTCTTCATCACTGCGTAGTTTTCTCATTATTTTGCGTTGCGATAGTGATTTCTGAACCGTTTTATGCGAGGGCTTATTTTAGGCCTGATTTTGTAGCTATCAGACGGAGGAAGTTTGCGGCTCGATATTTTTGGTTTAAAGCGAAACTGAAACAAAAGAAATTCATTTTTGAATAGTATTCGATTACCTCTACTTGGGAGATAAAAATCAGCCGATTTTATTTTTTAGCCGGAAATGATCGGTCGTTTCTTAGGCGCAGGCCCTCTTAAATGTTAGAGTGTCAAATAATCCCCATTACTTCTTCTAGGAGTGACAGAGTTTGAATATGGAAAATTCATTTAGGTAAGTCAATTCGGGTCACACTAACCTCCCAAGAAGTGGCCCGGTTTGCGAAAACGTCGGGACTAATACAATATTTCTTAGATTCAGTTCAAGTTGTCAGCAATTTTAATGTAAATGAATCATGAATAAATAAAAATCTCGGTCTTCTTTACTTTTTCTTCTTCCTCCCCTTCGTCTCAGACAATATCACTTAATTAAGTTTGTTCAAAGATAAGTATTTTCTTTCAAATTAACCTCGACATTTTGTGTGACGGAGTAGCCGTCTGCTGATTGTGTGGCTGTTTCACGGCCTTTTTACTCCTGATGGCCAAAATGTTTACTGGACAGTTTTGACCACTTTCCGTCACTTGACTCGCGAAAAATCTTTACCATATTATAATAAATCACGAAAAAAAGGCTTTTTCCATTTTATATCCATTCCAGAAATATTTTGTTTTCGTGGGAGGGTTTGCGGGCATTATATTTTCTTGGTTACAGAAAGAAAATATTTTCGCGTAACGAATATGAATCGAGAAGTAATTCATTTAGGTAAGTCAATTCGGGTGACACTAACCTCCCACTAAGTGGCCCGGTAGGCGGAAAAATCTGGACTAATCCGATATTTTTTAGATCCAGATTTAAGGACCAGATGGTCCAAACCTTTTAACTTTCCAGAAGAGGTAGTTAGCAAACGGAACCTTTTTATTTTGTTAGGAAGAAAAAACATATATAAACCAACATTTGAAGTTATACATTTTGTTAGAATGTGCCATTATTTGCTAATAAACAAAGACGATGTGTATGATTTGTTGAATATAAGATGCGATAGGCGTAGATTCGTGTGGCCGCAGAGAGCGTGCAAACATACGCATTACAATGAGATGGGTATATATAATGATTATGTTTTTATTCCAGTCCTGTACTTTGCACACTATGTCGCTCAGTGGGACTGGTTATATCAAACACTGCTAAAGTTTTTGAACTTGCGATTTTTCGAGATTGATGAATCCTGGCCTTACCTACGGTGGTCGATAGGAACAAAACAGAATCACAAAACCGTAAAACAGAATCGCAAAACCCAAAACAAATTCACAAAACTCAAAACAGAATCACAAAAACCAAAACAGAATCGCAAAATTCAAAACAGAATCACAAAACTCAAAACAGAATCACAAAACCCCAAAACAGAA